>VMDO01000028.1:0-13454 GCA_007922755.1 Pedetes capensis | reverse complement strand
AAGACAGATAAAGTATTTGTAATAATACAGAGCAACTATAACACCTATATCTTGCAAGTGTGAGAAAAAACTTTGAAAGTCTTTGCTTTGATAAACTGACTGTATCAATTCAAGCTAAAAATATGCATACAGTAAGACTCAACACTTTCAGTCCTACATTTATACCCAAAAGAATACATGCATATGTTCACCAAAAAATCCTCTTAAAATATCCAGAACAGCACTATTCATAACAACCAGACCCTGGCAAGAACTTAAATACCCATTTATGTTCACACTAGAATGGATAAAAAAAGATGATATATATATAATCACATCCAATACTTCAGTGAGAACTAGTTAATTACAACCACACAAATAAAATAAATGGATATATTTACCTTGTGAAAATTCATCCTGTACACATGATTTCATGCACAATTCTATATGAATGATACATTTTAATAAAAAGCTGATTTAAAAATACCCTTAGAGCCCTTCTCTACTCCACCTGGGAATATCTAAGGAGTCTGAACATGTACATCTTTAATTAGCACCTTGGTGTTTCTGAAGTCCTCTAGAGTGGGAAAATGCTCAAGCCAATTCACCTCAGGACCCACGAGGCAAAAGAACAGTTCCTTAAGAGACAATAACCAAGTTGGAAAAGTAGAGTGAATTTTTTAAGAAGAAAAATGGGTAATAGTTGCAAAGAGATTTATAGTTTACTCGGATCTTTTACACAAGGAGTTATATTTCGTCTTGAAGGAATTGTAAGACTGGAGCTGGTTCTTGAAAAAGAACCAGAGGTGATTGAAGGCAACAAAAAACTATCACATAGAATAAAGTATCTCAGGAAAATATATATAATTTGCTTAATGACTAAAAGAAAGTAAACCAAATGGCCTGCAGTGGTTATTGCCGAGTCATTTTTCATCATCTAGTCTATGCTTTTGTCTACTTTCCAAAAACTCCGCAATGAACATGCGTTTGTCTTCTAATGCTGAAGGCAAGATGAGAGGTAGCCGAGAACAAGTGGCCACCAGACAGTCCTGGACTCTAACTGTGGCTTCCTTGTGAGCCATCTGACCCATGGGAACCCAGTCTACAAGGCTGGTGCCTGTGGGGCTGACTGCCTCGCATCTCTCTCTCTACAAAAGGGCTCATGACTCTACTGAAAGTCGGTCAGGACATGGCCACATGACCAGCTTATACCCTTAACCTGTATCATCAGATTTATTGACAGATATCCATTCATGGGGTCATCCAAGACCCCCAAACAGAAAACCTTTTATTATTTAAGATATTTGTTTTAATGTGTAATTATGTTGTCATACAAACTAAGATAGCTTTTTAAAAATTACTAATATAACATTTATTCATGTAACAATAATTATCAAAAAATTAAGGAATTTTTTAAGGCACAAAATTCTAATCAGTTTTTAAAACTACAATAAAATCAAACTAAAGCTAACATGATAAAAATTGTTTGTGTTGTATGAAGATCCTAAAATTATAAAATCAATAATTTTTATGAGATCAATATGGAAAATGGCACAAAAAATCCACTACTTACAGAAAATAGGAATAATATTTTAGTCTTTGGATAAGTACTTAGTCTCTACAGTTATTTCATACAAGATTTGTCCTGGAATGAACCTTACAAATAAATTTTGAGCAGAGACTACATATTTTAGTATATTTGTCATCCTTTTTTTTTTTTTTTTGGTCACGTAAATGACATTAGCAAATAGTCATGCTACTAAATGTAATTGGTATCATAAGGTCATATGTGAACCCAAGAAGTACTTACCTGCCTTAAAGTAAGTGCTATAGGACTGCATGCCCTGTACCTGCCTCAAGTAGCAACATAATGAAATTATACAGAACAACACATTTGTGGTCAATTAGACATTTTTTAAAATAGCAAAATTTAAAATTTGAGGTCTATTTTCACCCAACAATACCAAAATGAAAATTGGTCCTACAATCCTCATCAAACTCATAGGGAAAAGAGGATTTCTTTCTATTGCCCCTGAAACTGTTTCTATGGCAGCCTTGAGCTGTGGGCCTCCACCACAGAGAGAAAGCCTGCGAAGGTGGAGGCCAGCCTTGTACAAGCAGAGCTTAGGAAAGAAAGCCTCCTGAGAGAATCACTTAAATATCTTGATGCAGTCATACCTGAAGATTCATTTATGAATCAACAAATTACTATTGATACAAGTTGGCTTCATTTTTAATCAATGTTGATCAGAAAGAATTGCTAACACTCAATTCAAAACAACATTGAGATTTATTTTATAACTGTCAAACTGGTTTCCAAAGTGGTTGTACCATTTTGTATTCCTACCAGCAATGGCAAAGTGTTCCAGTTACTCCACATCCTCACCAACACTTGCAATTATCAGTTTTTCTGGTTTTGTCCATTCTAGTTGACATGCAGTTTTATCTCAGCATTTCAATTTACATTTTCCTGATAACTAATAAAGTCACACACTTTTTTCATGTGCTTATTTGCCATTTGGGGCTAGGATTTAGCTCAGTTGGTAGAGTGCTGCGCTGCAGTCTCTGAGGTCCCGGGTTCGATTCCCAGCACCACAAAAATGGGAGAAGGGCCTGGCAATCCACTCCCAAGGCAATCCCGAAACAGTCAGCCATTGAAAACCCTATGAGTGTCGCTATGAGTCAGATACCGACTTGACGGCACCTAACAACAACAACAACATTTGCCATTCATATTTTCTCCAAATGGAAGTGTGTGCCTAGACATTTTACAGTTTTTGTTGGGTTATTTACCTTTGCTTTTTTGAGTTAGAAGAGTTTTTAAATATATGTTCTGGATACATGCATCAGATAGGTGTGTTATAAATATTATTCTCTGGTCTGTTGCTTGCTTTTTTATTTTCTTGGCATAGTTACATGGGTAGAGAGAAGGCAGTGTGACCAGCAAAGAGATCAGCTGGGTGGAGGTCAGCCTGTGCATACTGAAGAGGTGGGTAGTCGTGGGAGTAAGATTGGTAAATACAGAAGGGTCAGGGTGAGGGGAGCATATTGTGGCAGGCATGCGTGTTTAGAACAGATACAGTAAGCAACAGGGTGCGGAGAATCATTCTTGACCATGAGAATGTTAGTTAGTTAGGTGCCTTTGAATCAGTATCCGACTCATAGCCACCCTGTGTACAACAGGCAAAACACTATTATCAGTGCTTCTCTGCTGTTCATAGGGTTTTCAATGGCTGATTGATTTTTGGGGAGTGGGTTGCCAGGTCCTTCTCCCAATTGGAGAGTTAATTATTGTTGTTGTTGTTAGGTGCCGTCAAGTTGTGTCCCACTCATAGCGACCCTTATAGGGTATTCAATGGCTGATTGTTTCGGGATTGCCTCGGGAATGGGTTGCCACATCCTTTTCCCATTTTTGTGGTGCTGGGAATCGAACTCGGGACCTCAGAGACTGTAGAGCGGCGCTCTACCAACTGAGCTAAATCCCAGCCAACCGTGAGAATAGCCTTATAAAAAGGAACATTCTACTTGAAGTGGCATAGGAAGGCCAGGGAGAGTGAGGCAGGAGAGCAAAGGGACCATCTGAAAAGCTATTAGGGAAACCCAGAGATGTGAGTAGGTGAAAGTGGACTCTGCTCTTGGCAAAGTGAAGTGAGGAGTAATGACAGACAGAGTAAATGACACTGTGTTTTAAAGTAAGAAAAAGAAGGCATCTTGACCTGTTGGGTATGAGGAACACAGATGGGAGGAGGAAAGACTTAGAGAAGATCGTCAGAATGAATGTCAGAGGGATTGGAGAAATCATTTACTTCCACTCCTAACTTTATGGCTGTAAAACTAAGGGCCAGAAAGGAGTATTGATTTTACCAAGGTCACATAGCCAGTTAACAGGAGTCAGAAGTCATTCAAATTATTGAGTGCAGACCTTGCTGTTTCTAACCTCAGAACTTTAATGTCAAAGGTCTCCGCTCAGGAAAACATCTCAACACAGAAACTTACTGGAGATGAAAACTCACTCGTCTTTCTCCTCCCTTGGTCTTACCCACCCACCACCATGCCAATTTAAAGAAGAAATTTAAACAGTGAACATTTTTCTGCCTGCTTTTTTCTCCATCCACATTTTTTTCCTCTTTTTTGACCCAACAAGCATGCCATCAGCAGTTTTTGTGATGTAAACCCACATTCTCTTTGCTGGAACAAATATCAAATTAGAACCACAGCTACATCCATCCATATGGCTATGTCTGCGATCATAATGTTGGGTGTGTGGAGAAATCTGCATAATGATATCATTTCATTTAAGTTTGAAAATCTTCAGAACAATTCTTTGCAATGTCTGTGGGTGCATGAATATGTAGTAAGGCACAAAACTGCTGAATTCATGAAAATGATTAACTTGGGTGAGGGAGGAAGGGGAATGAGATTGGAAAGAGCCGTCCATGAGACCCTAATCATCACTGCAGTGTTTTATTTCTTCAAAAAGTAAGAGAAAGAAATAAAGTTCTGAAGCCAGTAAGGCACAAAGTGTTGTTATTGTTAGGTGCGGTCGAGTCGGTATCTGACTCATAGCAACCCTCATGGGGTTTTCAATGGCTGACTGTTTCAGGATTGCCTTGGGAGCGGATTGCCAGGTCCTTCTCCCATTTTTGCGGTGCTGGGAATTGAACTCAGGACCTCAGAGACTGCAGCTCAGTGCTCTACCCACGGAGCTAAATCCCAGCCCCAAAGGCACAAAGTAGAAGTTTGTTAAAGTAGATGGTGGCCTCATTATTTTAACCTTCTGTATTATCACTATGCTCGAGATGCCTAACCAGTCTTTAAAAATTCAAAAATGATGGGTGGTTTACTGTTGTCCACATTCTCCTTTATCTCCTGTTGTTATTATTATACTGATGATTCACACTTGCCAAAAAGGCTGAAGATAAAATTGCAAACACTAGTGTTCAGTGTAGGCAAATACAGCTTGCCCACACCTTCTACTTAAGAATTTGTGCCAAATTTCATCAAAAAGGTATTGAAGCTAAGGGAGAAGTGCTGGCCGCTTTTAGAGTGAGGCACTCTGCCGTGACCTTCTCTGTGATCCGCGGGGAACACTTGCCCCTTACTAAACAATAGCAAGAGACTCAGAAAGGAGGCGGGAGACAGAGGTGATGGCAACTGACCAAGTGCCACCCTCTCACCGTGTGCAAGCGGGAGATTTCTGGGAGCAAATGAGAAACATGAGGAGCAGCAGATGCCACAGGCAGAGTCCACACGCGAGAGAGCAGCATGCCTGGGGCGGTCCAAGCCCACGTTCCTTACTGTACCGCATCGTGGCAAGCTGGCCAGGCAGCCGGCCAGGGCTCCCTGCTGTAGGGAGTTTTCTCCTCGTCTGCCTCCCTTACTCCTGACTGCACACAGTTTGGTTATCACTGTTAACTCCCGCTTAAACAGAGAAGCAGAAGCAGCCGAAGAAACACGAGCACAGACTCCTGCTCCAGTGGAGTCAGGAATCCGGCACAGGGATGTGGGAGGGACCCACACTGCCTGCCAATAAACAGCCTGCAATTTTGGGGGGATCATCAGAAACCACACCCCGTGCCAAGTCCATGAAATGAATTAGCCAGTCGAATCTTCACAAAAGTTCCGTGTGAAATCAATAGTAAGATACCTCAGAAAACTAAAAATAGAACTGCCACATGACCCAGCTATACCACTACTGGGAATTTACCCAAAGGGAGATGCGTCATCATACCACAGAGACACCTGCATCTCCATATTCATTGCAGCACTTTTCACAATAGCAAGGATATGGAACCCACCAAGATGCTCATCAACAGAAGGATGGATAAAAAATTATGGTACATATACACAATGGAATATTACTCAGCAATAAAAAAAATGAAATAATGTCATTTATAGCAAAATGGATGGAACTGGAGAATATCATCTTAAATGAATGAACACAAGCTCAAAAAGAGAAATACCATATGTTCTCACTCATATGTGGGAGCTGAATCTGACTTAAAGAAAGAAAAAATCCTACACATAAGTTGATATATTAAAATGCATATTAAACTTAGTGAAGAAGGGATAATATAAAGAGTAGAAAGAAGGAGGGAGGGAACTAGCAAAGGCAAGCGAAGATTATGGAAGGTAAAATGGGGAGGAGAAACAATGTAAAGGGACAAAGGGGGAGAGGATAATCTCAATGTAAACAATGCAACTTCATGACTACAGATGAAAAATAGGGGAACATAACCTAAATATGCATATGAGTTTTACTGTGTATTAGTCAAAATTTCCATAAACCTCATAAGTTGATAAAACTGTAACCAAAAGTGATGTAATAGTTGCATAATAGAAAATTCAAATGCTGTATTACTCTGTACCCCATCAACATTTACCAATAAAGGGGGAAAAATCCTAATTGTCAAAATGTTTTTCTATGTAATCACAGTATGAAAAAAAAAAAAGTTCTGCGTGACAGGCCTTACCACAAGACACACCATACAGCCAGGAAAACTGAGGTTCAAAGAACCTAACAGACTTCCTCAAGGTCACACGATTCAGTAGCTCCAGGATGTCTCTTAGACTTTGTGCCATTCCTCTAGCATATCCAAGGGAAGCTAGAAGAGGGATATTTATATCACCGGGCCTCAGACCTATAACACCATATCAACCTCCCTATAGAAAGGTCCTGACATGTATGGAGAACAAAGTGGGAAGTGGCAGCAAATAAATAGTAGGGTGAATCTTAGAGAAAAGGTGAGTCCAAGAGGCCAACCAGTTGCCAAGGGCCCAAAATAGGTAAAAGAATAAAAGAATTAGATGGTCCTGTCATAGAATTTCGAGGACATCTTCAACCTCGGTTTCTTTGTTTTGCACTGCAGAAGTCTGTTCTACATGAGAGCTTTGTCAAGCGGAAGCAGAACTGTTCCAGTTGAAGTTGGAGTCAGGAGATAGCATAGAGCTCCCTAAGCCACCTCCAGCAGCAGTTTACAACCCCCAAGTTTTATACATGGCCAGATGGAGCCCCAGGAGAGAATATAATGTGCTAAAATCATGGAACATAATTAACAAGGCCTAGAAATTATTGCACTTAATAAACTGTGTGCTGGGGTGCTTTCCATGTTTCACACATAGGCTTCATCCCATCACAATCCTATGAGGAAAATATCATTACTTCATAAGACCTGCAGGTGAGGAAACTAAAACACAGAAAAGTTAAATAAATTGCTCAAAACAAGCAGATGAGCGAAGATCAAAAGCAAACCCAGACATTTTGGTTTTAAAGTCCAGGATTGACCACCATGGCACCTACATAACCGGAGGTAGACTAAGTCAGATCTATAGCCCAGGTCCCTGACTTCCAGACCAGTGTCCTGTATACCTCCCCACCCTCTGTCCACATAGAGGACGGGGTCAGAAGGATTTAGGAGAAGGATCTGAAGAGTGTATAAATCCAAGGAGTCTAGAGAAGTAAAGTATGTCACGACCTTTTGTGCCATCAATGTTGTTGGGGTTTGTTGGCTGATAGTCTTAGGTGTAGGCTGGCCCTGGTCTCGGAGCACTCCCTGTGAGAAGTGCCCAGATGCCTCGCTGGGACTTCCGTCTGGCTTCTTGTTCATCTCAAGGACCTGCAGTGCCTTCCAGGAGCCCAGGTGGCTAGACCAGGGGAGAGGGATCTGTCAGAGCGAGAGCCCTGAGCAAAGGGTGCTACTCAGCTGCACCCTCAGCAGCCACGTGGCACTCCGGGGAGACACAGGATCCTAACAAGGCTAAGGCACGATTCCTTGGAGTAACAGTTCTCTACCTCCCAGCCAGTCTCCCCACCTCCCGCCTTTCCCCAAGCCACCACTCATCCTGACAAACGTCCTACAAGAGGCCACAGGACCCCACCTTGGTTCTGCTCTCAAAAGAAGCATGGAGCTTGCATTGAGCGACTGACCATCCTGGTTTGCTTGGGACAGTCTGGGTTTTAGGGGACATCCCGGGAAAATCCACAGTCCCCAGCAAACCAGCATGGCTGGTCTGTCTGTGTCCAGTCTCAGATGGCTTGATAACTTCTTACAGCAGCGACGCCCCATGACCTCAGCGCGACGTGCCAAAAACCACTGCATCAGGTACAAGGCAGGAAGCTGCCTGTTTTCCTTCAGCGGCAGCAACCCGAGGAAAACAGGGTTGGGTCACAGGCCAAATTTATGACCACCCGTGGGCTGCAGAGGAACTCACTGGCGGAACCTTCTTCCTGCCCTAGGGAATCTCAGGAAGAGAGGAAGGAAAGGCTTAGTCACACCCTAGGAGTGGCCGCCAAGAACAGCCCTGGCTTCCTCTCCTCAGAAAGCGGCCCAGAGCCTCCTGCTCCAGGAAAAGGGGATGCTTCCAGGCCTTTCCTACGGAGCCAAAAGGGCCGGCACGGAGCAGGGAGGGCGGAGAGCAGCCGAAGGCACAGGCACCTTCCTATCTTTGCAAGGGCAGCTTCGCCAGGCCAGCAGCTCCCTGAGCCTTCCCTGGACCAGCCAGCGTGGCCAGGCCTCAGGCCCGAGCCCCTCGGGAAACTCACCTGGGCCCCAGGACAGAGTCCGCTCCCCGGGGATGCAGAGGCAGCCTCCCATGTGTGCACCATCCTCCCGGGGCCAAGGCCCCTGGGAACACCAGCCAAGGAGCCTGGGAGCCTCCCAGCGGTG
Organism: Pedetes capensis; assembly: GCA_007922755.1. Classification (NCBI taxonomy): domain Eukaryota; kingdom Metazoa; phylum Chordata; class Mammalia; order Rodentia; family Pedetidae; genus Pedetes; species Pedetes capensis. The sequence goes on along the minus strand of VMDO01000028.1, from coordinate 4,809 downwards.
CTCCTCCTCCCGCCTCCTCCCTGGCACACGAGGGACCAAGGGCGCTCAATGCACAATGCAGCCTTTGATATCCGGCTGCAGGGGGAGGCCAGGGAGGGTGGGAGGGGCCACCCCGCCTGCAGGCCTGATAGTCCTCGCACTATCAGCCCTCAGCCTGGGAAGCAGCTCCTCCCTGCCTTCTGCAGCCCGCTTCATGCCTATCAGGCTGCGGCACATTCCTCGCATTCTAGGACAGAGAGGCACAGTTTGGTTCTTGTGCTGACCACCAGGGCAGAGGAGGGCAGAGAGCATCGCAGGAGTCCAGGCTGTGGTTCATGCTCGCTCCCGAGGGCCTTGGCCCACGCAGACTCCCCTGCCAGCCCTTGGAAAGGGCTCCCCACCCGGCCCCTCTCCAAGAACACCTCCCTTGCCTGTGTAATGACGCTGGAACTGTGGGCGAAGCACCTCCCCGCCTGGGACAGGCAAGAGTGGGGACGTGCAAACCCCAGCCACCGCGCTCCCAGAGTCTTCTTGCTGTTGTTGTCAGGTGCCATGGAGTCAGGCTCACCTCGTAGCAACCCTCATAGGGTTTTCAATGGCTGGTTGTTTCGGGGTTGCCTCCGGAGTGGATGCCACATGCTTCTCCCATTTTTGCAGCTCTGGGGATCGAACCTGGGTCCTCAGAGAGTGCAGAGCGGCACTGTACCAACTGAGCTCCGCCCCAGCTCCCCAAAGTCTCAGTGGGAAGGAAGCCAGGAAATCCCCTGGTGCAGCCCAGCGCTTCCCAGGTGAGGGGCTGAAGGTCCACGCACAGTTAAGGCTGCAGGTACCCGTGAAAAACTGGTCCCACCAGCCTAACTTCTTTTCTGTTTCAGATGGGCAGTGAAGCAGGGCAGGAGAAGTAACACGGTGTAGCTGAATCTCAGAAACTCTCTCATGAGATCGCTCGGAGGAGAGAGAAAACACAGACTGATGCCTACAAGGCCACAGGGCATGGCTGATCTAACAGCCAAGTTCAAGGACTGCGGAACCTAGATGTTTCCTCTGCTCCAAGCAAAGCTCCAAGGACGAGGGATGTGGCTGGAGACGAGGCAAGGTCAGGACAGCCTTGTGTTACAGCCTAGCCAGGGCGGAACGGGCCTCTGTCTCAAAACATTTTAAGGGGGGCAGCGGCCTGATGAGCTTTATATTCTGGGGGGAGCAAGGGGTGACAACGGGAAGGATGAATAGAGGCAGGCTCACTGCAGCGTCAGAAGTGTGGAGTGCATGCAGCAGCCCAGCCTTGGGGCCGGGTCTCCAGTGCATCTCCGCTACAGTTACAGAGCCTCTGCCCTGCTACAATTGCATTGCCACTTGTCTTGAGTTAATTTTAGGAACTGTTTACCATGAGCCAGGCACTCATTATATGTGACTTAAGTCCCATGTTGTTGTTGTTAGGTGCCGTCGAGTCGGTATCCGACTCATAGCGACCCTCAAAGGGTTTTCAATGGCTGACTGTTTCGGGATTGCCTTGGGAGTGGATTGCCAGGTCCTTCTCCCATTTTTGGGGTGCTGGGAATTGAACTCAGGACCTCAGAGACTGCAGCGCAGTGCTCTACCAACTGAGCTAAATCCCAGCCCGTAGCAGCCTCATAATGCAAGCAGTGGTGTTTCCTTGTGTTAAGGAGGAAGCGGGCGTACAGTGTCAGATTCAGTACTTCAGCCTGTTCTGGCTGATCTCACAGCCCAGGAGCATCACGTTGCTGGCCACGTATCCCCTTCCCATGGGGTGTCCCACGGCTCCCTCACCAAAGCACAGTATGAGTTAGCATGTTTTCTCCAGCCTACGATGAAAGAAGGGAGAAGGAACCAGCAACCTGCTCCCAAAAAATCAATCTGCCATTGAAAACCCTATGAATAGCAGAAAAGCACTGACAATAGTGTTTTGACTGCTATACATAGAGTCGCTAAGGCTGGGATTTAGCTCAGTTGGTAGAGCACTGCACTGCAGTCTCTGAGGTCCTGAGTTTAATTCCCAGCACCGCAAAAATGGGAGAAGGACCTGGCAATCCACCCCCAAGGCAATCCCGAAACAGTCAGCCATTGAAAACCCTATGAGGGTCGCTATGAGTTGGATACCGACTCGACAGCACCTAACAACAACAACAACAACAACAACAACGTAGGGTCGCTGTGAGTCAAACATTGACTTGACGGCACCTAACAACAACAACACCTGCAGAGGTAGCCCTGTGGCATCCGATCCCATCAGATCTCGGAAGCTAAGCAGGGTCGGGCCTGGTTAGTACCTGGATGGGAAACCGCCTGGCAACACCAGAAGCTGTAGGCTTGGGAGAAGGACCTGGCAACCCCCTCCCAAAAATCAATCTGCCATTGAAAACCCTATGAACAGCAGAGAAGGACTGACAATAGTGTTTCCCCTGTTGTACAGAGGGTCGCTATGAGTCAGATACCGACTAGACAGCACCTAACAACAACAACAACAACAACAGCATGATGAAAGAAAAGTGTTCCTATAGAAAGCAGCCTCTTGAAAACTCCGGGAAAACCAGAGGGTGAAGAGAAGCCATTGTGGAGCGGACACATGCAAACAGACACGCTCACTTATCATTTCTCCTTGCTTTGCCTTCACCTTACCCTTATACAGGGCAGCAGCAATCAGAAACGATAGCTGATCAAGATCAGTGACTGGGAGGATGCCCAGGCCAACTGTCATAGATGACACCCTGCGGCAGCTGATTCAAACACACATTTTGGCAAGTCTGAAATGAATAGTCCATTCTTGCTGAGGTCACTGCTTCCCTTGAGATGCACAAAACTAGTGCTACTCTGCTCTTGAGCAGCTCAGATGACTTTATCTGAATAAAGAGACTTCCAGAGAGAGAAGACAGCAGGAGCAAAGGTCCTGAGGTAGCAACTTGCTTGGCATGGTAAAGAAAGCACATGGGTGACTACAGGCTGGTGAGGCAGGGAAGGGTATAGAGGTGAGGTTAGAAAACAGCAGCAGGCCAAATTGTGATACTTGCAATGCTGGGCAGCATTGAGGGTCTGACCAAACACCTGGACACATGGCCTAGGCAAGTTAAACATCACATAGGATGTACTGATGTGTTGGATGAATGAGAGAGAAAAAATCCAATAAGAGTATTTCTAATGTTTTTCCTCTGAACAACTGGAATAGAAAACTGATATTTCTTGAAATGTTAAGCATTGAGAAGCTTTGTACATCGAAACCAAGAGTTTGGTTTTCTCCATGAGAAGCTTAGGAGTCCCTCCATGCCCACATTCAGGTGGAGACAGGTGAAGGAGTCGCTGTTCAGAAAGGCCTTACCAGCCGAAGGCAAGTACTGGGGAGTTATCAGTGTGCAGATGGTGTTTAAAGTCACGTGGTTGGATGAACTGGTCTGGGGAATTGCTGGGACGATAGACTATGAAGGAAATATCAAGACTGAGCCAGGCAAGCACACTAACTTTTATAGCAACACACACACAAGCAGAAGGGGGACCGTGGATGGGGAGGAAGAGGATTGTCGAGGGGGTCATGAGAGGGTTCTGGGGGAGGTGACCATGAGAATGCGCAGTGATAGGCATGCATGGAAATGTCACACTGAAGGGTCGGGCGTGGTGGCACACCCCTGTAATCCCAGCAGCTCGGGAGGCGGAGGCAGGAGGATCGCAAGTTCGAGACCAGAGGCAGTCTGCATAACTTAGCGAGACCCTGTCTCAAAAAGTAAAAAAAAAAAATGGGCTGAGGTGCAGCTCAGTGGTCCAGCACTTGCAGAGCTTGCGGGCGCGAGGCCCTGGGTTCAACCCCCAGTACCGCAAAAAAAAAAAAAAAAGAAAAAGAAATGTCACACTGAAATTTTTTAAGTTGTACACTAACTAAAAAACTACTTATAAAAGAAAGAAAGAGAAGGAGAAACCGGCAAAAGAAACCAAAGAATAGCCAGCGAGAGGGTGTGAATCGAGAGAATGTGGCGGCACAAATTCAAGTGACAAGCGTGCCTCAAGAGCAGGAGGAGACCAGCTATGCAGTGCTGCTAATGAGGAAGACGGGAGCAGGGACCCTTCCACTGGAGAAGTGTGGATCAGCGCTTGATTGGGGGAGATTCAGGAGTACAGGGAACAAAAAAGGAGAAATGCAGCCCACATTTCATTCGCCACCACCGCCGGCATCAGTGACTGCTGCTTCCTTAATACTTGCTTTGTGCTTAGTGTTACAACTCAGATGTCTCGTAGGGTTGGAACAGCAGGGAGTGAGGGAAGCTGGCTGGGTGACAAGTGGCAGCTGACCCAGCTCCAAGGTTGGGGAACAATAGGCTCAGAGGCTCTGCCCCATCTGTGGGGAAGCCCCTGCCAGGCCACAGGTAATGAGAAATAAGGTACAAAAGAGTCCTCAGAACCAGGCCTTTAGATTTCTCATGGAAACCAGAAATAAAGACCTTCAGACGAAGCCTCCCAACTTTTAAATGTTCACAAACTAATTCAAAAGTCTGGCAGAGCCTCACACCTGCAGACCACACCAGCCCACCAGCTGCTGATTTGCCACTCCAGATGTAAAATTCAGTGTTGTTCTTAGGAAATCGACAATCAGCCGGGTGTGGTGGCGTACACCTGTAATCCCAGTGGCTCAGGAGGTGGAGACAGAAGGATCGCAAGTTCGAGACCAGAGGTAGTCTGCGTAACTTAGCGAGACCCTATCTCAAAAAGTAAGAAAATGGGCTGAGGGTACAGCTCAGTGGCCCAGCACTTGCAGAGCATGCAAGTGTGAGGCCCTGGGTTCAATCCCCAGTACCACAAAAAAAAAAAAAAAAAAAAAAAAAAAAAAAG
>VMDO01000027.1:259760-615306 GCA_007922755.1 Pedetes capensis | reverse complement strand
CCCCCCCCCCCCCCCCCCCCCCCCCCCCCCCCCCCCCCCCCCCCCCCCCCCCCCCCCCCCCCCCCCCCCCCCGTCTTCCCTCCTCCCAGGTCCACTGGCAGGGCTGTGAGCTCTGCTCTCAAAGAGCCCAGAGTGGGCGTGAGACCAGGTGGAGACCCTTGGGGAGGGGAGCAATGGTGGCTTGTGTACCAGATGGGGGGTGGGGGCCCTGATCTGCTCCCAACTGAGTGACGGACCAAGAGGGAAGCGCCCAGAGCCGAGCAGGTCAGCGGCCTCCACGTTGGGAAGGAAAGGAGAAGCTTTGTGTGCCACCCGTGGATGCCTGTGGGGGCCACGCATGCGGCCAAGACCTCAAGCTTCAAGCTAGCAGCATTTGATGCTGTGAAACCTCCTGCTCTCGGGGGCAGTAGTGGTTGCCACAGAGCCCCGGTGGACGGCAGCTCTCCATGGGCCTTCCGGGGGACAGGGGCATCCGGGACCATCCATGGCCCATGGATAGAACAAACGCCACCAGGCAGAAGCAGCGAGGACCGAGTTGGGTTGAGGCATGCCCTCCTCCAGGCAGTTGGCTCTGGGGAGGAACCCAGGGTCCTTGTGCCACAACAGGGCTGGGGCTGGAGACGCTCGGGGCCCGCCTGGAGCGCCCAGTGTCTCCGATTCTCTGCGCCTCAGTGAGCCTTCCTCCTGTCGCCCCAGTCCCCTGCTGCTGGGCCAGGCAGTGGGAGCTGGCAGCCCAGCGGGCGCTCGCTAATAGCGGAGGCTCATGATGACACCGAGCAGGATCGATGGACAGAGCTTTCTGTGCAGATAAAATCACAGCGGAGGGAGAAATCGCAAGTGAGCAGCCCCTTTATGAAGTCCCTCCTCCTGCCCTTTGCAGTGCGCCTGGCCACAGTTAATGGAAGTCACGGGGTGGGGCGCACTCCCTCCACGGCCCCCCGCTTCTCCTGAGGCAGGCTGGACAAAGGGAAATGGAGGTTTCTCCCAGGAGGGTGGCCAGAGATGCCCCTAATCTGCTCAGCGGGCCCAGCACTGCTACCATCTCCAGCGGTGCCAGGCTGCCTAGAAAGGTCATTCTGGGCTGCAGCATAGCCGTGGCGCCCGCAGGGCTCTGCCTCCAGCCCCTGGAGCGGGAAGTGGCCCAGGAGCCTGCCTAAGACCCCTTCCTCTCTCTGTCACTCCGGAGCAAACTACAGCCCCGACTGCACCCCAGCCCTTCCCCTGCCTGCGTCCATGCGGGCAGGAGAGGACCGGCCGCTCCACTGGACCCCCACTTCACCCCTCCAACATCCCGCCCTCCACCTCAGCCCCTCAGGTTCTCCCACCTCCCTCTCCTAGCACACCCCGGACCTCCGACACCCATCTCTTAATCTCTCTTAAAACCACTCACGTTTTCATTGGCATGCACTTCTCCCCGGGAAGGTGCAAAACTCATATAGAGGTGGTGTGGCCTCCTCCAGCCACCCCCTGGCTCCCTCTGACCTTCGCACGCGGCGCACCCCAGCCCACTGCCATGCAGGGGCAGCCAATGTGCTTCCACTGGCTAGGACCAACATGAGTGTGTGTGCCCTTTGTGGGTGTATTATGTATCTGGGTGTGTACATGCGTGTGTGGGTGCCCCCATGTATGCTTCTGTCTGGGCATTTGTGTATGCCTCTATGTGTGTGTGTGTTTCTGCATGTATGTTTGTATGTGTATAAGTCTTTATTTCTATGTGTGTGTCTGTGTATACAGCGCGTGTATATGTCCGTGCATGTGTCCGCGCATGTGCCCATATGTACATGTGTGTATATGTGTATGTGCACGTGTCTCTGTGCACATGTGTTTGCGTGGCAGCTCCGAGCATGCGCCCACACGTGCAGTTCCATGGCCTTCACCCCCCACACACTTCCTGCAGCGCCCCACAGCCAGGTGCAGAGCTGGGAGGCCCCACCTACTTCCTTGTGCTGCCCCTGCCCCTGCACTCAGCCCCCATGGGCTCTCTCTGAGGGCCTCTTCCCTGTACTCTAGCCCTGTAAGTTTGTCCTTTGAAGAACGTGGCATTGTGGACCTCACAGTCCGTAGCCTTCACACAGGGCTCCCGTTCCTGTCAACATGATGCCCTTGAGGCACATCTGCTAGCTGCCTGCACTCCAGTCCCTTCCCTGGCATTGCTGAGTGGTGTCCCACAGTGAATGGAGCAGGCAGCTTGGGTCCACGAATCCAGAGAGAGGCTGCAGGCAGGCCCAGCCCAGAGATCGCTTTAATGAGGTGCACAAAGTTCTGGTGGCCTGTGCACAGTGTGTGGCTGGGTCTGCCTGGTGGGAACCCTAAAGTCTTGGTGCCTCCTGGCCTTGGTCCTGCAGGGCCCTGTGGTTCATGTCTCTGGGTAGGACACACGTGGACATGGTTGTCCATGGCACGAGCATCGCCAGGGCCCAGAAGGCAAGAACTTCGCTGGCTCGGGGCAAGAGCTTTGCTGGCTCGGGCTATCCCTGCTCCTTGGACTCTGGACAGTTCACAAAGGCTTTCACTTTGCATGAACCAGTCCCAGGTGCTGGGGGGCACTCAGAGAACAGCCAGGAGCCCTGGCCGATGGGCCTCAAAACCCTGGAGCCAGCCACCACAGAGGAAAGCAGAGAGGGCAGCAGCTCTCAGCAGGGGCCGGCGACAGGCCTCCCCAAGATGAGATGTGGCACCGTGCTGTTCTTCCCTGGAAGTGGACGTGATGAGCAGGCCGCGGCGGGAGCTGATAATGGAGTTAGAACATTGTAGGGGGAGTGATGGAGGCTGCAGGCCACAGTGCTGAGGAGCAGTTGCTCCCCAGCTTTTGTCAGCCACTGGAAAGGGCTGTGACTGAAGGGGGACAGGCCAGCACGGATGGGCTGCCTTCCTGGAGGGGCCATGACCATGACCTCATCGGGGCAGGCCTACTGACCCAGCAGCCCCAGGCCCGCCGCACTGGAAGGCAGCCCTTCCCCAGCAGCCCTCCTCTCCGCCCACAGCCACCAACACAGGCCCCAGGCTTCAGCTTCCATAGTCACAGAATGGGGCAGCATCGAAAGGGGCTCCAGGAGATGCCAAGCGAGGCCAGTGTTGAGCCCCGCCCTGGGGACAACAGGGGACAACAATGGGAGGTCCCACCAAGGACGAGGCCTGTGGAGCCAGGAGGGTGACTTCTGCTAGGCACTGCCAGGGGCGGACACCACACCATCCCTCCCACCACCTTGCAGGGCCTCAGCCCCAGTGCTGCCACTCCTGCCTCTGTATCTCCAAGCGCCAGCTGTTCCCTGGACGCAGCCAGCTTGCCCAGCATCAGCCCCTGCACTGCTGAGAGATGACAGGAGAGGTGGCAGCCATGTCCTGAGAGCCCGCTGTGGGCCAGTGTGCCCGCGCATCCTCACATCCTATAGGACAAAATTGGGAAGAAATTGGCAAACACTCCAAAACAGGGAAAATGGCTAAATCTAGGGAAACTGAGAGTAACTTGGTTGGAGTTTGTACAAAACCCTTCACAAATCCCCCGAACCTGATTGGACAATTGGACTCAAAGCTGATTGGCTCAGGCCGTTCCGTGGGTGAGCTATATAAGGAGCTGCACTGTGGCAACTTGACCCTTTTCCCTCTTCTCTTGCCGGGGCCATCGGCAAGGAAACAGCTCTCTCTGCACTCTCGCCCAGACCTTTGGTAAGGAAAGAACGCTCTCCTGCCACGACCATCAATAAGGAAAGAACCCACTCTCCATCTGATCACTGAAGCAAGAACTGTCTCCTTGTGACCTCCAAGACCACCAACACAGGTGTTTGCCCCTGGAACGCAAAAGCGCTGGAGGCTTTTCCTTTCTCCCATCTCCGCCCATGTCCCAAGGGCCATAGGAGTCCACACCCCTCACCCAAGGACCCCTAGTGAATTGTGTTTAGTATCTGTGTGCGCAGCGCTGCCGCCTGTCCAAACATCTGGGCCATAGCAGCTCCCCTATGCATAAAGGTGAGGGCTGGAGACTGCCAGCCCCACCCTTCGACATGCTGTGAGGACCTCACCTGGTTCCCACCAGGCAGACCCAGCCACACACTGTGCACAGGCCACCAGACCTTCGTGCACCTCCTTAAAGCGATCTCTGGGCTGGGCCTGCCTGCACCCTCTCTCTGGATTCGTGGACCCAAGCTGCCTGCTCCATTCACCGTGGGACACCACTCAGCAATGCCAGGGAAGGGACTGGAGTGCAGGCAGCTAGCAGATGTGCCTCGAGGGCATCATGTTGACAGGAACGGGAGCCCTGTGTGAAGGCTACGGACTGTGAGGTCCACAGGTGCATCTCACTCATAGGGTGGGGAGTTCAGCACCCGGGCCGGGGGCCGCCCCCCTTGATGCACAGGCCTCCCTTAGCACCTGTTTCTCCAGCTGGAAGATGCAGAGGCCAGAGGTGCCAGGAAGTGAGAAGTGACCCAGGGCAGATGAAATGTGACCAGGGAGTGTTTGGGACTGGGTGAGTGGGAGAGGGGCATGGGCTCTCCGAGGACATTGAGGTTCCGAGATGAGCTGACCCTCCTGAGCCCTGCCCTCGGGGTAGGGGGGAGCGAGCCCCTTCCTGAGAAGGGAGGAGACAGCAGCCCTTCACCATGGCAGCCCAGCACGGCCCCAGAGTCTGTGGCCCCGGCTGCCATCGGTACCCACAGCTGGGCTGCAGAGAGACTGGAGCCCAGGTCCCTGGGGCGACCCCCACAAATGCCCCAGCTCCCAGTCTGTTTGCTCAACAGAGTCTGCCAGACGCTTTCCCCGGTTCCAGCCCCGGTTCGAACCAGATCCGTTTGATTTCTCATCTTTATTTTGGCAGGAGGAAAAAAAAGGAATTTCTAATTTAAAATCTCAGAAGCCACACTGCTCGTCCCCACGCGCTCGGCTCCGATGGTGTTTGGGACATCAGTCTCGTCGCTCCCGAGCACACCAGGCTCCTCCACCTCAGCACTTCATCTCCCCCCACTTGTCTTGTGGGGCTGCGCTGGGGCCCCGTGGGCTGAGGGAAGCGTCTGGGGTGCCAGAGCACCAGGCAAAAACAGGCAGGGGCGCAGAGATGGGGAGCAGATCCCCAACCGGTTCCCTGCCTCCCCCTGTCCAACCTGCCGTGTGACAGCCGAGTGGTGAGCTTGCTTCTCTGGCCTGTCACCCTCTCTGACATCCACATGGGAATAGGTGGTGGCATGGCGCAGGTCATGGAGGCCCCATGCGGGAGCTGAGGGATCACGCCAACCAAGGTTTTGGACCCCGGGTGTTGTACCCAGCGGCTCGACCCCAGAAAAATATTCCAAGACACAAACAAACAGATTGGGAGCAGAAAACCAGCTGGCCGGCTACTTTCAGTCCTGGGACTGGACTTTCAGAAAGCAGTTGCTGACTCACAGTGGTTAGGGGCTTCATAGGGTAGGGGCGGAGAAGCAGGGCTACAGAAGCAGGAACTTTTTTTTGCAGTACAGGGGTGGGGGTGCAAATTTGCATTTCCAGGGTTTAGCCCTTTTCAGGAATTTCCTGGATTTGGCCTTTTACAACGTTATCTAGCAACCAGTTATCTAGCATCGCCACATTTTTTCTGAATCCAGCCCTCCCTCGGGCCCAGCCATCTCATGACACATCTGCCCTTATCAGCTTCTGTTGAGGGCTGGTTTCCAGGAACCAGAGTGATTTTGAAGGGACCTAGGCTTGCTATCCCACGGGGACCACACATGCTGTCAACCTCGGGGGTCACATAGCCTCCCTGACCTTCAGTTGCTTCCTCTGCCATAGGGCTTGGCCACCCAGAGTCCCCACAGGCACACGGAGGGAGCGAGCTCCTGGAACCTCCGTGGGAGTTGTGCAGGCTGGCTGTCAGCGGGCTGCTCACGCCCTGAGCTTCGGGCAGGAAGGATATCTGCTTGGATTGTTAGATGTGCCACGTGGGAGTCAAAGGCTCAGCCCTGGCCTCTGCGTCTTCCAGCTGGAGAAACAGGTGCTAAGAGAGGCCTGTGCATGGCAGGGGGGGGGGGGGGGGGGCGAGGGGGGGCTGACCCAGGTGCTGAACTCCCCACCTTATGAGTGAGATACACCTGGCTCCCTCCTCCCAGCATGGCAAGGGGTGGGGCTGGCAGTCTCCAGCCCTCACCTTTATGCAGCGCTGAGACCTCCTCCAGCTGGGATTCAGCTCAGTTGGTAGAGCGCTGCGCTGCAGTCTCTGAGGTCCCGAGTTCAATTCTCAGCACCCCAAAAATGGGAGAAGGACCTGGCAAGCCACTCCCAAGGCAATCCTGAAACAGTCAGCCATTGAAAACCCTATGAAGGTCGCTATGAGTTGGATACCGACTCCATGGCACCTAACAACAACAAGATCTCTTTTCCCTCTGTGTGCAGGAAAGCCAGATGCTCAGAGATGAAGACTGGCCCATGGCCCTGTGGCTCAGGGCTTCTCACTGCAAGTGGCAGAAACACAACAAACAGGAACTGAGACAGAAGGAGGCCTGGTTGGCACGCTGCACCCGGGAAAGCTACTCCGTCACCCCCTGCAGCTCACCACTCACTTAAAACCCAAAGACTGAGTAACTCTTGGGGCTGAGTGCTGTTCCAGGCAGGGCCAAGACAGAGATGAACAAAGGCAGCCACACACAGTGAGAAAAAGACAAAGGAGATGCCAGGAAATGAGAAGTGACCCAGGGCGGAGTGAAACGCTACCAAGGAGCGTTTGGAACTGGACGAGTGGGAGAGGGGCGTGGGCTCTCCGAGGAAGGATGTTTAGGTTCTGAGATGAGCTGACTCCCCTGAGCCCTGCCCTAGGGGCACTCAGTCTCCTCCTCTGGTCTCCTGAGGGTCAACCTGTTTCTCTCACCACCTGGAGGAAAGCGCAGGCTGCAGCTCCCCTGAGTCCAGAGGCGGACCTTTACCATCAGGAAGTCCCAGGGAAGCACTCTGATTGGCCCAGGTTGGGCTGGGTGGCCGTCTGCACCAATCAGCTGTGACCAGTGGGCAAGGCCGAGTGAAGACCGGCAGGGCAGATGCAGGAGCATGAGAAGGAAGAAAAGACAGAACAGGACACCAACGCAGCCTTGGCGCCCTTCTTCCTGCCCATGCAGCTGCCCCGAGGGTCCCTGGCTTGCCCCTTCCCCTCTCACAGCACCAGGATTCCAGATGAAGTCTTGTCTTCTGTGTGGGCAACCTTGACCACTTTCCTACTTGTGGGGAGCCCCAGGGTCCCCTCTTGAAATTGAGAATGACATTACCGTGCCCAGGGCTGCTGCTAGAGTATAGTGCAGGCTGGGCAGGCACTCCGGGCCTGGCTCCTGGCTGGCACACGTGGCCATGGTTGGCCCACTAGTGCCTATGGAGACATCATGCACCCTAAGACTTAGTTACTAAAGTCCAGCTCCTGGCCTGCCGTAGAGAGACTGGGTCCAGGGGCCATAGGCATGCTTGCTTGTTTATTAGGAGCTGTGGAGTCAGGTCCAACTCATAGCGGCCCTATGTACAGCAGAACGAAACACTTCCCAACACTGTGCCATGCCCAGCACTATGTCAGTGCTTCTGTACCACGCATAGGGGTTTGAATGACTGACTGTTTCAAGGGTGGGTTGCCAGGTCCTTCTCCCATTTTTGCGGTGCTGAGGATCAAACTCAGGTCCTCTGAGGGTACAGAATGGCACTCTACCAAATGAGCTAAACTTGCAGACACCACACATTGCAGAGTTGTGACCAAGACCACCGCATGTTCTGGCCCTCCTCACCGGAGGGCCCAGAAGTGCAAGCCCAGAAGCCGCTGGGGGCACTAAGTGCACTCACGGCCGAGCCTTTTGGGGGCTGCTTTTATTGAGATTTCCTGCGGGTCTGGACTTGCCCGGAGGAAGAACCGTCCTCCCTCGTGGCCTGGACAAGCTCAGTGGTGAAAAACCCTCCCAGAACTCACCTCCTGCCACTCCCTGGTGAGCCTGGCATCCCACGGGCTGTGGACCTCACAGCCCCTGCAGTCTTGAAGACCCAGCCTGGGTGGCAGCACACTGCACATCTTTGTCCCAGGAAGCAAAATCAGTGATGCACCCAGAGTGTCCTAGCACCTGGGGCTGGGCCGGGAGCCCACCATCCTCCCTGAGACACTGTCCCTGCCCAAACCCTACAGGAACCTGGACCCAAGGCCTTCAGGCCAGCTCGGGAAGACACCTGCTTCCCCGCAAGAGGGTCCTCTCTTAGCCTCTGTGTGGCAGGGTGTCACTCTCAGAAGAGCCCAGCCTCCTCCAGAATGGTCAACAGCCCTGAAGGAGGTAACAGGAGAGGCAAGGCCCTCCTCTGTCCCCCAGTGTCTGGTCACACTGCGGGGATCGCCCTGGGAAGTCTCCCTTCTGTGAGGAGTGGCTGCAGATGACAACCTGCGGCAGGTATCAAAGTGGGGTCCCCTACCCACTGCCCACTGGGGCGGGCCTCTGGTGGGCTTGCTGAAGACGGCCTGGCCTCCCGCAACCTTCTTCGCCCACCTGCCGTGGGGCCTGGCCTCCGCCTTCTGGCTCATGCACCAGAATCCCCGGTGGGGTCGCAACAAGCTGCTCAGGAGGAGGAAGCAGCGGCTGGAGCCCAGCTCTTTGTCAAGCAGCTGGCAAAGTTCCCCCCATTGCCTCCCCAAGGCCACCTGTGTGACAGGCAAGGGGCTGGCTCAAAGTCACGGCAACACAGCCTGCCTGTCTTTTAGGAGGAAGTCGGAAGATCCGCCGGCTCCTAGGAGGGAGCTGGAAGCACCGTGGTCAGATTGGCCGTCAGATACATGGGTCCCTTGGGACAGACACTGGGGCAGGCAATGCTGTGGAGGAGGCAGAAAGGTCACCAAGCCATGCGAAGCTCTGTCCTCAGAGGTGAGGTCCACAAGTCCAGACTCCTCAGCGCTGGACGCCGCTTGGGGAAGTGCCTGGAAGAGAGACAGCATCAAATAACAGCACGGGTGGAAGACGAACGCCCCCTGATTCCACTCTGAATTCGTGTCTTCTACAGAAAAGCTGATGTCCCCAACTTCTCTCCAGCCCTCAGTCCCCTTTCTGCACTGCCCCAATTTCTTCCCGCCTATCCTGTTGGCCTGAAAGCCCCTGTTTCCTCATCTTGGATTATCTTCTCAGCCTATGTGCGAATGTCAAATACGACTGCTTTTGGAAGACCAAAGCTCAGCCGGCTCGGCTAAATCAAGGCAGCAACCACTGTAAGTAGAGGCTTAGCCAGCACAGCGGAAGTGAGTGGATCCGGAAGGACTAAGAGGTCATTTCCATGGTGGCCGGGGCTGCCTGACATTGTGTACCAGTGAGGTTACAGTCTAACCGAGCGGGAGGCGGGCTGCTCCGGGAAAGCTGGTTGGAAGGAAGCCTGCGGGGGAGTGGGGGTGCTGAGTTGCCTTTTGTCCATGGCAGGAGTGTGAAGCTTCAGGCAAGAGCAAACCCCTGGTTCCAGGGAAGGGTCGTCCTCTGACACCTAAAGAAGGTCGGGACTCAGCCATTGCTTCACTCAGCAGCATCTAGCCAGTGCTTACTCTGTGCAGACACGCTGTCCCCAGGCCAGGACAGGGAGGCTCCTAAAAGACAGGGAGGCTGTGTTGACATGCCTTTGGGCCAGCTCCTTGTCTATCACATAGGTGGCCTTGAGGAGGCAATGGGAGGACCTTTGCTCCTGTGGCCCGCCCCTTCCGCCTGGGCCCCGGGTCGCAGTCTAAGAGCATAGCTTCTTCCCTTGCCAGCACATCCCAACAGCTGGAACAGTGATCAGCCATGGGAATCACCAAGTATTGTTGCGCACAGTGTTGTCATTAGGTGCCATGGAGCCCTGTCTGACTCATAGCGACCCTCCTAGGGTTTTCAATGGCTGATTGCTTTGGGATTGTTTCAGGAGTGAGGTGCTACCTCTTTCCCCGTTTTTTCGGTCCAGGGGACAGAACTCGGGTCCGCAGAGAGTGGAGCAGCACTAGAAAGTCACAGACTAAGCATGGTCCTCCTTTCACGTAAAGGTTGAGTGGCAGCTTCTCCATCACCAGCCCAGTTTCAGGTCCTGTCTGCATTGTCTCCAAGGCCACGGCGCGGTGGAGCCTGTGCCTCTGTTTCCCTTCTCGTAGAGACAATGACCACAGCACGAACCTCTTCCTGTCCACGTTGGCCTGAGGAGAACAGGAAGTGACAGCTGAGCCATAGCTTTGCTTTGTCATTTCTTTTCCAGATCATTCTGCTTCAGGGAGCCTCACCCTCATCCCAAGTCAGGAAGGCCAGTGCCCCGCAGGACCCCAGTGCTCAAAGACACAGAATGAGCGCATCCACTCGGTGAGGGTGCAAGCGCCAAGATAGGGGACAGGGGGAGCGGGGAGCTGAGTCAGCTTGGGATGAAGGGAAAATTTGGCGGAAGTTGGATCAGTGGCCAGGATGGGGTTAAAAGCCAAAACTCTGAACTGAGAACATTTGAAATGAATAGAAGGACTTGAGTGTAGTCAGACTGAAGAAAAGAAATAGAACTGAACAGAAAGAATCCAATAGAATGGAATTAAAATAAATTGAATGGGCTTGATTTGATCTGAACTGGGGAACAGAAATAAAAATGGCGAGGAGTTGAGTTGGAGGTCTGAGCTGCGCTGAAGGGAGAGAATTGGAAGAGTTTGGAAGCGTGAAATGAATTGAACTGAACTGGGTTTAGAACTGGAGACCATGGCTTGAGTTAATTTTGCCCTGGGGTCAGAGGACCCCACACCAAAGTCCTCCCCTCCAAAGAGCGCTTGTCCTCTGGACCTGGTTGTTCAGAGACTGCTGGGGAAGTCCCTCCTACATACAGGAGCTGGAGGCCTGGCCCTGCCCCTGGCCGTGCTGAGGTCCGGAGGTCAGACCCTCACAGATGGCAAAAGCAACCCACCAGGTGCGGGGCCTGAGCCTTGAAAGGGGAGGAGCCTACCCTCAGCCCCACTGTGGCATTGTGACTCTGAGTCCTGATGTGAACCTGGCCTTAGGACCAGCCCAGGGGTCACACATCTGCAGCCAAGGGACAAGAGAGGGCAAGCCATGGGGCTCGGGTCCAGCGTCCCCCCTGACCCTGGGTTTCCTCAACTGTAAATGGGTGAGATGCCCAAGCTGACCAAGAGCCCGGAGTCAGCCCAAATGACCCCCTTATCTTAGGACTCTGTCTTACAGGCGCTGCTGACAAATTCCTTTAAAAGATCACTAGATCTGAATGCTCTGGGCCAGAACAGAGGGCTGTAGATATGGGCAGTAACTTCCGAGAACTCCCAGACCTCAAGATAACACAATGGCATACTTTAGCAACTCAAAGCCCCACCTTATCTGACTTTCAATAGCAGACCCCTCTGCCTCTGAATGGCATACTTTAGCAACGCAAAGCCCCACCTTATCTGACTTCCACTTTCTCCACTGCCCCCTTCCCTACTTGTAACACACACTAAAAACCTTTACCCTGCAAAGTCGGGGTCCAGACACTGAATGGCTAGGCCGGTGAGGTGCGGCAGCCTGGAGCTCGAGCTTTAATAAAGGCTCTTTGTTATTGCATGAGACTTCGGACTCCCTGGTGGTCTTCGGGGAACTCGAACTTTGGGCACAACAATGGGACCACAGTGGCTTCCTTGGAGGACTGTGTCAGGAGGCTGGGAAAGCCACATTTTCTTCTCTCCACCCATAAGGGCCCTGTGCCCCAGAACCGGGCATTGCTACCCGCTAGATTTTTCCTTTAAGCTCCCAGAGACACTTGGGAGCACTGGGCTATCTTTCCCTCTGCTTGAGGTGAGCAGCCCCGGCAGGCAGAAGCTTCCTGTTGGACCCCCAGGATCCTCCCTCCTCCCTCCTCCCCAGCCCCTTTGCTTCCCCATGGGAACCCTGAACCCCAGCAGACAGCCTGCCTCCAAATCTTCTCAAACATCTGTGTGTCTCAGTCATGCAGCATCCTAGAGTCCTCAGTGGGAGGGATGCGGGGCCACCTGAGGAAGCTCCCTGTGGCCAGGGCTGGAGTGGCCTGAGTAAGTGAGCGCTGTAGAGTTGGAGAGAGCAACCAAGTGGCTCAGCACCACAGACACTTCCTCCAGGGAGACCTCCATCCTTCCGGCCAGGCTGCTACCACCCTGTCTGCCATGGGCCCCCCGTGCTATCTACCCCCACTGCCCTGTCTGCTTTCTCAGCTCCACAGCCACCTCCCAGCCCAGGGCTTCGTGCTGGGCTCCACACCTGGGGAGAGAGGAACCCTGGCCTCTTCCTGGGCCTTTCATTCCTGGTCCGTTTCCACAGGAAGCCTTTCAAGGACGCTGTAGGCAGCGTGGCTAAGGACACCTCCTCCTTCAGAGCGTAATTGCAATGAGAATCTACCACTCGCAGCACGTGCCATCCAGGGAAGATCCGTGAGCAGCCTCTGAGTGTTTTTGTGTCTTTTCTGTTATTTTTTCCCCCAATTTGTGTCAAGTTCAAGGATTTTTAGTCAATTAGTCCCAGAATCCCTCAGCCACATTTTCAGATTTCTAATAGGCACTCTGTGCACGTGGGCACCTGCATGCCAGTGCCTCCTGCCCTTTCCTCCTTAGTCCTTGCAGCTCCGGGCATTGCTTTTTTTTTCTTTTCTGTTGCTAGGAAGGGGGAATGAGGCAGCAACGGGAGGATGGGACGCACTGCCCTTCGCTGACAAGGGCCCTCCACAGGCTCTAGGTCGTCCCAGGTGAGAGTCAGCGCAGAGGACGCAGAGGGGCCGGGAGTGCATCATTGGGCCACCCTGGGAGGGCTTGGGGCCAAGGCCTCAAATGCACTTCCAGCTCTCCCAGTTACTAGCTCTTCCTCTGCCTGAGCCCTTAAGCTCTTTGAGCCTCAGTTTCCTTATCTTTAAAATGAAGAACAACTCAGGGTGAGGGAGAAGAAGATGTGGGGATTAAATGAGAGGATGTGGGAAAAGTACTTCCTGCTTAGCAATCCCTCATTAACAGTGGCCTCACTAGTAGTTAACATAATAATAAATCGCAAATACTAATTGACTCCTACTATACTTTTTTTTTTTTTTAGGTAAAAAATACTCCTTAAGGAAAATTGACATTCTGTTGGGGCTGGGATTTAGTTCAGTTGGTAGAGCACTGCTTTGCAGTCTCTGAGGTCCTGAGTTTGATTCCCAGCACCGCAAAATAGAAGGATGTGGTAACCCACTCCCAAGGCAATCCTGAAACAATCAGCCATTGAAAACCCTATGAGGGTCGCTATGAGTCGGACTCAACTCAATGGCACCTAACAACAACAACAACAACAAGGAAAATTGAAAAAAATCCAGGAAGATAAAAAGAAAAACGAAGTCACTGTCAGTCCTATCATCCACCCCAGAGTGCACCCCACATTCCCGGTGAACAAGCGCTGGCATGCCCCCCTCATTTTAATAACCTCTCCTCACTTAAAAAACACCCTGAACTTCACGTCATATGCATTTCCATGTCTTTAGAGAAAGTCTGATAAACTATTTAATAAAGAAATTAAGCCTTTGCCTGTCATACTTGCTGCAAATGTATTTTGCAGGCCATATGTTTTTTGGCCTTTTTATTTGGTGGTTTAATTTGACGAGCAGAAGATTTTCATTTTTATGCAGTCAAGCTTGTCCATATTTTCTCGCCTGATTCCTTGTATTAGTTCTAAACTTAGGAAATCTGCTTTCTCCCGAGGCATGATGAATATTAAGTTCTACTTAATTCTCACTTTTCAGTGCCCTGATTTTTTTTTAACTATACTTAATGCTAATCCTGATGGAATTCAGTGCGGTGGCAGGAGGCTGGTGGTCCATGGAGTCTTGTGCTTCAAAGGCCCCACCCCCACCCTGGGGACCTGAGCCTGAGCCCCTAGTGGGTAGCAGACCCCCCTGGAGAGGGGCCAGCCTGCAGCAGCACCACCCTCTGCCTCCTCCCTGACCTGCTGGACAGAGCTCTGGCTGCAGATTCACCTGCAGGGAGCAAGTGGGCCAAACCTTGAAATGCCCGGGAGGGACCCAGGAGCAGATGACCTCAAATGACCTCAAAAATGGCTGAGTCGCTGCCAATGGGACACATTTGGTAACTCCATCCTCAGGCCACCCTGCCTCTGTTTCTGCCCACCTGGCCTTCTCAGTCTCTCTTCCCCTGCCCCGAAGCTCCACCCCAGCACCCTTCTCTGCTGGCCCCACCCATCCCTCCTCCTTGGGGTCCCCACCCCGCCCTGCTAACCACCTCCCCAGGACAGGATCTCCCAAGCCCCGGCCCTGCCAAGGGCTGTCCAGGGTGAGAGAGGCTTCCTACCCATCGCCCTCAGCATCCTCAGGAGAGGCGGCCCGTCCCCCACATGCAGATGGGTAAATTGAGTCACCCAGGCTCTGACAGCCTCCTGTGGTCACCCAGTGTGCAGGTTAGGCTGGACAGCAGGCCCCAGGCTCTGCCCATCAGCCATGACACTAATGCCCTGGGTCAGCTCTGCCACATCCTAGGCCCAGGAGGCTCCACTCTGAGGTGCCTGCCCACATCCTTTCCTCGTCCACCTCACCTGTCCCCTAGCCAAGCCCAAGTGAAAGTGAGAGCCAGAGGAACAAAGACCACTGGCAATGGGGTGAGAGGGCTGGGATTTAGCTCAGTTGGTAGAGCGCTGCGCTACAGTCTCTGAGGTCCCGAGTTCGATTCCCAGCACCGCAAAAATGGGAGAAGGACCTGGCAACCCACTCCCAAGGCAATCCCGAAACAGTCAGCCATTGAAAACCCTATGAGGGTGGCTGAGTCGGACACGACTCGACGGCACACAACAACAACAATGGGGTGAGAAATCACTGCACCGATGCTGCGTCAGGAACTGTGATGGGAAGGAGACTCAGGGGACCCAGGAGTCCCCTGCCCGAGTGTAAGGCAGCCCAGACCCCAGGACAGTGGCGGCCACTCAGGGCCGATCCCTGAGCGACCGGGACTGACATGGAAGGCGAGAAGCAGGGAGTTGCCCCGGCAGCTCCCAGGGGACACATGGGACAAGGAGAAGCTGTGGACATGGCGCCCACACACAGGACACTGAGTGAGACCATGACGCACCAGCCAGAGGCCCCAGAGTGGGCACAGGGGCACACAAGGAGGCAGCAGGCCACGCGGGAGAGCCCCCCACACTTTCACACCCACCCCTCAGGCAGGTCTGCGGTGGGCACCTCCCCTGCATAGAGACGACCCCAGGGACACTGTCAAGGGGACAGGGCTGGGAACCGAGCCCCTCCTGGCCAACCCCAGTGCCCTGCTGCCAGGGTCTGCTCAGGCCCGAAGCCTTGCCTAGGCACAGGCGCTGGGGCTGGGGTGAGCAGCAAGGCAGCAGGTGGGCACTGGGACCCAGCTTCTGGCTTCCCAAGTGAGGTCCTGGCAGTGGAGAAGGCTCCCTGGGAGGGCCATAAATCGCCAGGGCTGAGGGAGAGGATGGAGTGGGCCGCTCCTGGGCACTTGGATTCCAGTATGTTTATGGCATCCTAGAGGCTCCCCAGGTGGAGGGGGAGACTCGGGCCTATGAATTTCCTAGTTAATCATGCAGGACACTTGGTAATTAGAGTGCTGGCCATCCCTCTTGCTGGCCAGCCCTGGGCTGAGCTGTCACTCACTCCCGGTGGCACACACAGGTGCCAGGAGCTGCAGACTTGCGGCTGCAGGCACACCCTGCCAGGGCCGAGGGGCACTGTGCAGAGCGAGGGCCTGGGCACAGCAGCAAGGCCCCCTGGGAGCACCCACCATCCTGCCCACCCTCTGCAGGCCTCTAGAGCTGGTCTGCACCTCGTGTCCTGCGCCTGCAGAGGGGTTGGAGGCAGAGGCTGGCACTGCTGCCCGTTCTGGAGGCTTCCTTACGCCTTCCAGCGGTGTGTCCAGAAAGGAAGGTGTTTCAGGGAGCTCCAGAGGTGCCACTCGTTAAGGTGGAAGCCCTGCTTTTGATGGCCAACTCTATGTGGGGAGTGTGCCTCCTGGTCCGGCCTGGAGGTTCGGACGGGCAGCGCCACAGCACACACAGATACTAAACACAATTCACTCGGGACCCTCAGGTGTGTGGCGCAGATTCCTTCAGCCCTCGCAATGCCGGAGGAGGTGGAAGAAAGGAAAAGCCTCAGGCGCTTTTGCCTTCCAGGAGCAAACACCTGTGTTGGTGGTCTCGGTGGTCATGAGGAGAGAGTTCTTTCTTCATCGGTGATCAGACGAAGAACAGGTTCTTTCCTTGTTGGTGGTCGTGGCGGGAGAGGGTTCTTTCCTCACCAAAGGTCCTCACCACTCCGCACGCCAGTAACCAGGTGCTCTGCATGAGCTGCCCAGAGTTGGGACCCTGGGCACTGGCTGGGGAGGACCCCATGCCCCAAGTGCAGGTTGCATGGGACACCATGAGGAAAACCACCTCCGTGGGGGCAGCTTGCTCAGCTCTGACCATAGCGGCCAGCCTCGGTGTCCAGGGCGGCCCTTGGTCTTTGCCATGGTGACCTCAGTGGAGATCACAGGGGCCCTGAGACTTAGATGCCACCCTCTTTTTCTCAGGGAGACAGGCGAGCAGCACCTGGAGGGGCTGCCCAGGGCACTGCCCCAGGGGCAGGAGCCAGCGTGTTGAAATAAGCTGCCTGTCCTTGTCTTCTCTGGCTGCCACAGAAGAGACCCACAGACACTGACGCCTCCCGTGCTGGAGGCTGGAGGCCAAAGGCCAGCGTGTAAGTGAGGCCAGGTTCTGGGGAGGGTCTCCTCCTGGGTCATGGACCATAGTCTCTCTCATGTGTCCTTCTAGGATGGCGCCACCCTGTCCCTGAGGCTCCACTGCCACAACCCGACCCCCACCCAGAGGCTGCCCCTCTACCCCGTCACATGGCGGGTCTATCTCAGCTCATTAACATGGGTGCTGGATGCTCCAATGGTGAGGCCTCAGCACCCCAGGCCCTCAGGCCCCTGTCCTTTTCCTTCTCCCCTGGCAGTGCCCAAACAACCCTGCAAGGTAGGCAGAAAACTGAGTACACTGAGGCACAGAGGGCTTGTCATGTAGAAAAACGCCAGCCCGGGCCCTGGACCCCAGCGCGGTGTGCTATGGGCCTGGGGACTCAGATACAAACACGGCAGCACTTGGCTCCATGAGCACTGGCTCCCTGTGCCCACCTGCTCCGTTGCTGCTCACCCCAGCCCCAGCCCTGTGCCTAGGCAGGGCCCAGGCCTGGGCAGACCCTGGCACCAGGGCATTGGGTTTGGTCAGGATGGGCTCAGTTCCCAGCCCCGTCCCCTTGCCCATGTCCCCGGCTTACTGTCTTCTGCTCCTGTGCTGGTGAGGCGCCTGCTGTGACCTGCCTGAGGGCTGGGTGTTGGTGTGTGTGGGGCGGTCCAGAGTGGCCTGCTGCCTCTCTCACAGCTTACCTCACTGTGTGGGGTGGGGAGGCTGGAGTGAGCAGACAAGGACAAGTGCAGCCAAAGCCGTGTGCAGAGGCAAAGGCTTTGCAGAGCCGGGACAGGTGGGAGGTGTTAGCTGTACTGAGGACAGCCACGGTCACACGTAGATGCCATGGCATCTTATTGCCCCAGCCCAGGTGCTCAGTGGGGATCTGTGGGGGGCAGAGTGGATGCCTGAAGGAGCCCCGGCCTGTGAACTCCAGGACAGAGGACTTGCTCTCTGTGTGTCCCTGCCAAGGGCCTGGGGCTGAGCTGTGCCCATGAGTCAATCTCCTGAGTGAATGGAAGAGCAGCAAACATGTGTCCCCCGAGGTCCTCAGCTCTGACGCCCAGGGGGAACGGGGCAGAGGGCTGTGTGCCACGGCTCTTCTCCCAGAACCCCAGCAGCCCCGCTGGCCTCCCACCCACGCTTGTCCCCTGGGCCTTTCCTTCATTCATTGCTTGCACTCGAGGAGGAGTCTGACCCCAGAGGGACGTGGCCGGGGTGTGGAGTGGCATCGTGTTGTGGCACCTCTGCAGGACTCAGATGAGCAGAGGGAGAGAGGGAAGACCTGGAGGCAAGGGGAGGGGGGTGAGCTCTGCCCCTCGTGGGGTGACTTACTGCAGGTGAATCAGAACCCGGATTCCGCAGAGTTGGGGAGAGGGACTCAGGTTGCATTGTGCAGGGACCTCCCTCACTGCTCTGAGATGACAGCCGCCCAAATCCCCAAGGTCCCTGCTTGTGGGGCGCGTGCCTCCAGGTCCGGCCCAGATGTTCAGACGGGCGGCACTGCCACACACACAGATTCTAAACACAATTCGCTTGGGACCCTCGGGTGAGGGGCATAGACTCCTGTGGCCCTCAGGATGCCGGCAGAGATGGGAGAAACGAAAAGCATGGGGCACTTTTGCCTTGCAGGGACAAACACAAATCTTTATTTCTCTACCCTTATCAGGGTGGGGAGAAAACCCAAAGCATACAGCTTTAAGTGCCAGCAGCTCTTATACTGCCTCACAGGCAGATGCTTCCATGTTGGTGGTCTCAGCGAAGAGCGAGTTCTCTCCTTGTTGATGGTCATGGCAGGAGAGCGTTCTTTCCTCACCAAAGGTCTGGGTGAGAGAGCTGTTTCCTCATCGGTGGTCCGGGCAAAAAAAGGGGATCTTTCCCTGTTGGTGGTCAAAGGTCTGGGCAAAAAAGAAAGGGACTTTTCCTTGGTGGTGGTCAAAGGTCTGGGCAAAAAAAGGGGCGAATTGCTGCAGTGCAGCTCCTTATATAGTTCACCCATGGAATGGCCTGAGCCAATCAGCTTTGAGTTCAATTGTCCAATCAGGTTCAGGGGATTTGTGAAGGTCTTTGTACAAACGTCCCATCAAGTTACTTTCATTTTCCCTAGATTTCTAATTTACAAACCAGATCTTCAAAAGCCATTTTCCCAGTTTCGGGGTTTTTTGCCAATTTCCTCCCAATTTCTCCCTACACCTGCTCACAGCCAAGAGGCTTTCTCACACCTCTGCTCTGGGCACTCTCATGGGCGCCATTCAGTCAGTAGATCCCACAGCCTTGCCACGGCTGCCACTCCCAAGAGGCTGGTCCTGGAAACCCTGAGCCTCATCTGGCCTTCTGTTCCCTCAGCTCCAAGGCCTGCCAGCCCAGCTCTGCCTCAGGACACTGGCACATGCTGTTTCTTCTGCCTAGAACTCTCAAGAGATCCACAAAGCCACTCTGTCTTACCTACTATTTTCTCAGTGGTCCCTTCTCAGGAAGCTGTCTCCGGCGCTGTTTTAGTCCATTCACCCCACTGTAACACAAACTCCACAGAGGGATAATTTACAAACCACAGAAGTCACCACTCACAGCCCTGGAGGCTGGAAGCTGAGGTCAGGGCACTGACCGACTCTGTCTGGCCAAGGATCTGTCGGCCCCATGGACAGCACCTTCTGCTATGTCTGCACATGCCTCATGCCCCTTCTGTGACAGAGCTAACCCCATGATGGCCCATGATACCTCCTGACCTGGTCCCTTCCCCAGGGTCTCTCTTCACTGTCACCGGGGGTTCAGGTTTCCCCGAATGCTTTGGGCGCTGTGCATGCCCTGCTGTCCCCACTATGCTGTGACCTGCTGGGGTTTTTCATCTCTGCCTAGTGGCTGGGAGGCCAGAGGGAAGGATCTGCTGCCTGCTAAGCCCCAGCCCCTGAGCCGAGAGATGGACTCTAGGGGCTTGAAAAACACCACTCAAGGACTGAATGGGTGACCCACCCAGGCCCCCGAGGGACTAGATGGGAAGACTCCAGCAAAGCCACTGGGAAGCCCCCCATCCCTCCTCCAGCTCCTGGCCTGGCCCCCTTGCACCGCTCTGGGGCATCTCTGCGCTGGACGCCCAGAGTCCTGGAGGCGAGACGGGTGGGTGTGCTCACTCTCTGGGGGACACCAGGCCCACCCAGCTGTCTCTTCCCGCAGCCGGCCCTCCTGAGGCCGCTCCCCTCCTCCTCGGGCTGCAGAGAGAATCAATACAAGGGTGGGTCCCCAGGTCCAGCACTTGGGCCAGCCCTGCCAAAGCACCAAGCCTGGGCCCCTTCAGCAGCTGCCCCGGGCTCCCCCAGAAGAACCCAGCTTCAAGAGGCAGACCTGGCCCAGATCAGCTACCCATCTTCTGTGGGTACCCCCCAATGTCCCCACCCAGAAAGGGAGCGGGCCGAGCTGATGATGGATGTGGCGCTCCGTGGGTTCCCTCGTCCCAGGAGTGTGGCCCTCCCTGCACCGGGGTGGCCAGCAGGGAGCAAGGGGGCCATGCAGGTGGTGGCTGGGGGAGCAGAGGCCTGAGGCACTTTCATGGGCACTGGAGGGCGGGGCCTGCAGATGCCACCGAAGAAGAGACCACTTTCCGCCACATGTCCAGCTGCAGCCTCAGCCATTGCCCTTTGTGCGTAGACAAAGCCGCCTCCGGGCTGTGAGGAACTGGGCCGCACTCTGGGGCTGGAAGCGTGGCCTGTGTGTCCTCCGTGCTGGGCGCTAGTGCCTCCTCTGGGACGGGAGGCCGGGAGCTGGGGACTCAGAGGCAGGGCTTCGCAGGAAGGGGAGCAGGTGCTGGCCGGAAGGGCAGGAGGCTGGCTCAAGGCTGCGATGACCCTGAGCCGAGAGCCGAGGGCTGAGGAGAGAACAGGACGGCATCGGGGTGGGCGGACCTGGGGAGGGGGTGCCGAGGCCCTTGGGCAGGTCTGGGCCACATGAAGTCTCTAGGGTGGATGCCACCATCAGGAGGAGGGAGCCCACCACAGCAGGCCCTCTGCCGACTGTCACAGCCGCCTCCCACAGGACTCCCACAAAGCATGTCCCTGACCCTCTCGGCCCCAGTCTTTCCGTGGCACGTGGCCCCTTTGGACTTCCCCAGAGTCCCTCTCAACACCCCTCCATGCTCCAGCCACGGGGCCAAGCCTGCCCCATTGGGACCTACGCCCAGCCTGTGCCCTCTGCTGCCTCCCCTCCTCCTCCCTTGGTCAGTCTCCCTCCTTCGGGTCATCGTCCTAGGACACTGGCCTCCAGCGGCCTCTCTCCCTCTCTACACCAGACCCAACCCTGTCAGAGGGCTCCGGTTGACATTCCCAAGCTCGTGGGACTTGCCACAGCCACGGTCGTACATCCCCTCGTGGGGCCACCTCTGCAGATCTGCCTCCGCACCCAGGCGGGGGGCTTCTGTGGGAAGCTCCGCTCCGCCTCTGGCTCTCCGCGGAATTTCCCGAGCCTCACGCGGCGCTGCGTGTGCAGTGGATGTGGTGCTGTTGGTAAGATGTTCAAAGGGCCCTCGGCATGAGCGCACGTCTGTCGTTTAGAGATTGTAGCCAGGGTGGGATCTGGGGTGGATCGTGGTAGATGAATGAACTCCCAGGGCCGGGAGAGGGGCCCTGGAGGGTGAGATGCTGCGAGATTCAAAATTGCTTCCTTGTTCTTCCCTTTCCTTCCCAGGCTTTGAACTGAGCAGACCGCGATCAAAATCCGCGGCCAGGGAAAGCGCTGACCTAAGGACTTTTGAGACGAGTGAAGTCGGGAAACGAATGGCACAGGAAGTGTGCATTGCGTGGGGGATCTGGCTGGCAGGGAGCTTTCCACGGGGCGGTGGGAGAGGATGAGGCCGCCCCTGTGCGTGCCCCTGCGACAGAGAACACAGATCAGCAAGCAAGGGTCTAGAACGTTCCACGTGGCGATGTGGGGAGTGGAAGACACCAGCGTGGACGCGTGCCCAGCAGGGCAGGGAACAGGTGGACGCGTGTGGGATCTTCATAGACGTGCACACAGGGGTCAGTGGACATGTGTGTCCCCTGGCACCGTCACCGAGAGGGGGGTGCAGCAAGCCACCCCCGCAGCAGAGAGCAGCCCAGAGCCCGGGTCTTGGTGTCTAAAACGTTCCCAGTGAGTGGAGGCGCCACCCTCGGGGGACAGCTGGGCTATGTGCAAGAGGAGCCTGGGGCACCGTGTTGCCAGGACGTGGGAAAGAGATGGGCCGGGGCAAGGTGCCGTCTATGGGAAGGACGCAGGAGCCACCTGAGGGAGCTCCCTGTGGCCATGGCCGGAGCAGCCTGAATAAGTGAACGCTGTAGAGTTGGAGAGAACAAAAGCCTCCAAGACCAGCCCCTGTCCCCTCCTGTCCAGCTCTCCCTCCCTGCCTTCTCTGCAGTTGGCCGATGTGAGTCTGGGGACAGGTGCTTTGCAGCCTCGTGGCTGTGGGAATGAGGGGCCCGGGCGCTGCTTGGAGGGAAAGTCCTGCCGTGGAGTTGCTGTGTGTCCCTGTCACTAGGACGGGGCGGGCATCCAAGCCAGGTGAGGACACTCACGCCCCACCCTAGCTCCACGAAGAGGCACGCTCAGAAAAGAAGTGGGGGAGGGCGGAAGGAAGTCTGGGGCCCAGGAGAGAGGCTGCCCAAGTCTGGGCTGCTGCGCTTTCTTGCTCTGTGGCCGTGAGCAGTCTTGAGGCTTCTCTGAGCCGCTTTGCACACCTGCAGCCAGGGCTGAATGGGGGGTGTCAGTCTCCAGCTGCGCCCACACATCCTCCTGGCGTTTGGGGGAGAGTATCCACAGAGACCCTCACAGACCGCCGACCCCACGGAGACAAGGTGGCCCCTTCTGAAGGGTGTCCATTCTTGGGGGAACTTCACTCAGGGACGAGCAAGGACTTTGTTGGGGGCAAACCTAGGCTCTGCTCTGGGCTCTGCCACCAGCAAGGCCTGCGCCGGTCCTTCCTCCTGCTGACCTCAGTGTCCTCATCTGCACCCCAGGTGGAAGGTCTCCGGAGCGACGTCTGTCCCGCGATGCAGTGCGGCCAGGTCGCCTCTGCCTGCAGCTCCCACTGGCCTCTCTGGCCCCATCCTGGAGGCGGTGTCCCTGGGCCCAGCTCCCTCCGACTCCCCTGCCAGCTGCTGCCCACTCAGCTTCCTCTACGGCCCTACGGGCAAGGTGAGACTTTTTGACCCCACCAGGCTCAGGGCCACCCCGGAACGAGGTGGCCCTGGAGGTGTAAGCCAGGCCCAGAGCCCCCAGGTGTGTGCTCGGCGAGGGCCCCGGCAAGGGCAGGGCGGGCATGGGAACCACCCATCCTTCCAGAGTGAAGGAACCGAGCCTTGGCGTGTGCTGGGCAAGCGGCATCTCCTACCCAGCCTCGGCCTCCCCGGGCCTCCATGGAGCACGAGGGAAGGGCTCGCCTCTCAGCCCCCCACGTCATGGCTCACTGGGTGGCCGAGGAGGCTCCTCCTGGCCTTCCTGTGGAGACAGGGGAGGCAGAGGCAGAGGAACCCCGCCCAGCCCTCAGAGAAAAGCTGGGCTGCCTGCCAAGCCCGAGTGAGGTCTCAGGACAGCCAGGCCAGGCCGGCCACTCTCCCCACAGCCCCTGACAAGACAGGGATGTGGACGATCCAGTCAGCCCCTCATTTCACCAAGGGGACCAGAGAAGGGCAACCTCCTCCTCTGGTCACACAGCAGCCATTGTCTAGTGGAGGAGGGAAGGATTCTTCCAAGTGCCTGGCAACCCACAGGGCTTATTGTGAGCTGAGGGTCTCCACAAATCTATGCCTTTATTTGGAAAGGTGGCCTTTTTTGGAAATAGGTTCCTTGCAGCTGTGACTAGGGAAGGATCTTGAGATGAAGTCTCCTGGATTTAGGGTGCACCCCAAATCCAATGACTCCTGCCCTTGTGAGAGAAAGGATGGGAGGCTCTGGGCACAGAAAACTCACCTGGAGACAGAGGTGGGGCCTGGGGGTGGCTTGGAGGCAGAGCGTTGACGGAGCATGTGTGAGGCCTGGGTGCCATCTCCAGTGCCACAGAAACAGCAAAGAAAAGGCAAAGCAAGAAATGGGCAAGAGCTCGGGTGTGCAGCTGTCTGCGCGAACACATCCAGCTCGGCGACTAATAGGTGCTCACGAAATGCCGTAAATGTATCTTCCTTCCCATGCAGTGAGGCATTCTGGAGCTAAGGCCCTGCCTGTAGCACCGAGCACAGAAGAATCACTCAAAATGTAAAAATAACATCTTTATGGTTATTAAAGTAATAAGCGCTGACTGCAAAAACCATGAAATAAAGAACTAGGATGGTCCCTAAAGGAATGATGAAGTGGGAGGAAATTGCTGACGGCCCCCTCCTCTGGCACTAGTAACACAGCGGTGAGTAGGTTTTAAGCTTCAGATTCTGCGCTATTCTTATTCAGAGCTGGAGAGCGGAGGGGTGAGGGGAGAGAGTTTTACTGAATGGCCTCGCTGGGGACCCACAGCCTTGGGTCTGCCTCTCGTGCCGTGACGGACTCCACAGGCCTCTCTCCTCATGAATACATGAGGTCCAAGCCAGCCCACTGGCCGTGGGGAACCACCCTGAGGGCGGGCCATCCTCTGCTCAACCGCCTGCTGCCCGTAGACGCTGCGCTCATTTCTAGCTTCCCTCTGGACAGTGGCTAATAACTCACGGGGCCCCCGCACGGCGCACAGACTTCCACAGGCTCCCACCCAATTTTCTTTTCATGGTACTGGGGTTTGAACCCAAGCCCTTGCACATGCTTTGCAAATGCTGTACCACTGGCCTGAACCCCCGGCCCATTTTTTATTTCTTTTTATTTTGAGTCAGGGTCTCGCTAAGTGACTCAGGCTGCCTCTCGCCTCAAACTCACAATCCTCCTGCAGCCACCTCCTGTGTCACTGGAATGACAGGCATTTCCACTGCCCGGCCCCTCTATTTTGTTCTGATCCGTCCCTGGAAGGAAGTCACTGCATGGAAGTCCTGCATGGCCCAGGGCCTGCTCGCCTTCCAGGAAGCTGGTGTCAACATCCCCGCTGCCTGTGCCTGGCTCCCCAGGCTCCCCAGTACTGACTCCCTCACCCTGGTGGCCCAGGGCAGATGCAGAGGCAGAGGCAGTGTGAGTGCTGCTGGCTGCTTTCATTTCCTTCTTGGGGACTGGAAACTGTGTCCCTGTCCCCTTTCTTTTGGAGTCCATCTATTTAGTGGCATTTGGAGAGCTCAATTCATGACAGGCAGAGGTACAGACCTGAAGAAAGGCGCGAGGTGGCGCTGGCCTGGGGACCACACACTCACGCCCACCCTCGTGCCCACCCCCACATCTGTGCCTCTGCACACACACGCCCGTGCACCTGCACACATGAAGTCACACGTACAAAGATGAGTAAACTGAGTCACTGGAGAGGGTGCAAAGTGCTGGGAGGAAACAAACAGGACTGGAAAACGACAGTGCCATCGGCTGCCCTACAGACTCCCCGAGGGCGGCCCTCCTGCTCTCTCCTGTCCCTGGGCCCCGTATGCCCTCTTGCTCACCATGTCAGCCTCCCCTATGATCTGCCCCCAGTGGGTAATTGCCACCTGCCTGCAGGAGGCGGAGCTGGGCACATGGGGACAGAGACCAGGCCTAGCGAAGGCACCCTCACGTTGTGGGGTTTGTGAGGCCAGCGTTGCCACCCCACACTCAGACCCACTGCTGACTCTGCCAGCCATCGATGTGGATGGCAGTCCCCGAACTCCTTCACCCTGAGCCTCTCCAGCCCCAAAGACAGTGTCCCACGGTGGCCCTCCACCCTTTACGCAGGGCCCTGGGCTTTGGGGCCCACAAGCAAGGACGGATTTGATGACTCTGTGTGTGAGGTCACCACTGAGGTCCCTGGGAGGCTTCCCAGGACCAGGGTCCAGGGGCGGCACTGATGGGCCGTTTTTCCTGACCACAGGGACAGAGGCAGGCACAGCCAGGAGAGCCAGTGCTCCAAGAAGGCGACCTGGGGCCTTGAACCTACACTGTGCGGTGACAGAATGCCTCAGCTGGGAGCTTGTCCCTCCTCTGACTGTCCCTGTCACCTCTTCCTTTTTTCCTCATTCTTCCCCGTCAGCGGATCTCAGAGAAGCCAACTGGGAAGCTTTCCTTAGCAGACAGTAACAAGGCCCCCACCTCGTCACAGACACAGTGTAGGAGCTTGGTCTGTCAGCCCCACGCCATGTCAACGGAGACCAAAGGTCACCTGACTTCCACCCCTGCTTGGCAGCAAAGAGGAGGTGCCCCCCAAAGCAGTGCCAGAAGCCCCTAAAACAGAGGCTTAGGTAAGACGCAGAGGGTCAGAACGTCACATGCAATAGGTCCAGGTTCCCGCCAGACAGCGCTCGTCACACTGAGGACCAGGAAGGCCTCAAAGTGATTGACAAATGCCGATCGATACATGCCACCTCCCAGACGGCAGGTGTGTCAGAGCCACCTGACGAGGCTTAGCGCAGCCTTCATAACGTGTGTCAGTGAGCAGGTGTGAACACGCTGCCACCAACAAAACGCAAAGCAGCAGTGGAGAAATAGAAAGTTCTAGCAAAAACAGAAGATATGAAGAAGGAGCGAACTGAAATTTTAGAACTGAAAACCACCACCAACCCAGGTTTGGAAGTCCATTCGTCAAAAAACCAGTGTCCAAGAGAGGCGCGCTGGAGAGAGAGAGCGCGGTTTATGCGTGGCCACAGAATGAGAAACAGCAGCCCCGCCCACAGGGGCTGAGACTGACACATGCGGAGCAGGGATCATGAGACATGGGAGTGGGTGGCACTCTTCCACAAACCTGGGTGCCACGGTGCTCTTTCGGATGTAAGATATCCCCCGAAGGTCCTGCTGTTTGGTCCCTAGCTGGTGGAGCTGTCCTGCAAGGTTGTGGAACTTTCGAGGGCAGATTGTAGCCGAGGAAGCAGATGGTAGAGGGCGGGCCTTTGAAGGTTTTCATCCAGATCTCTGGTCCCAGTTCTCCCTCTCTCTCTCTCTCTCTCTCTCTCTCTCTCCTCCCTCTCTCTCTCCCTCTCTCTGCTTCTTGCTTACAAAGATATAAGGTCACCTGCTTCCTGCCACTGCCATGCCTGCTCTGTCGCCTTGGTGGACTAACCTAACTGTACATTTCCAATAAACCTCTTCCTACGTAACTTCACTTCAGTTGGTTTTTCTGCTACAGCAATGACAGCTGACCAACATGACCAACATGTCCCCTTTCACTGCTTTCACGGTCTGGTGTTTCTAGTCATGGCAGCTAATAGGTGTCTTCACCTTAGCCTTCAAGGTGAGGAGAGAAATCTAGGTCCAGTTAACCCTGTATTACGGTTTCTCGATGATCAGCATGTCTAGGTGCGGAGTAGCTGAGAAGGATCTGACCCAGAGGTTAAGGCAGCAAGGAGGACAGACACAGTATGAAGACAGAGATGCGGCAAGATGTCTGCAGGCCTAGAGAAGACACAGTGTTGTCAGTAGAAGTGCCCTTCCTGTCCCTGAAAAGTCACCTAGGCAACTGTTATCATCATAATCCACACAGTAGAGGTTTTAATCTGCAGCAGAGCTATTGTTGTTAGGTGCCATCAAGTCAGGTCCCACTCATAGCGACCCTATGTAAAACAGAAGGGAACACTCCCCAATACTGTGCAAGGCATACGATCTTTTTTATGTTTAGGCCCATTGTTGCAGTCACTGTGTCAATCCATATAGTTGAGAGTCTAGCTGTTGTTGTGTTGTGGCTGTTGTTAGGTGCCGTTGAGTAGGGTCCAGTTCATAGCTACTGTATGTACAAAAGAATGAAACACTCCCTGACACTGTGCCATGCCCAGCATTATGTCAGTGCTTCTCTGCTATTCATAGAGTTTTCACTGGTGAATTGTTTCAGGAGCGGGTTGCCAGGTCCTTCTGCCTAGTCGGCAGCACCTGGTATTCCCAAGTAGTTTCCCATCCAAGGACTAACAAGGCTGACCCTGCTTAGCTTCCCAGATCAGGCAGGATCAGATGCCAGGGTGCTGTGGCTGCACAGGGTCTAGCTGGTGAGAGACTAATAAAGTATTGCCCAGCTCTGTAATCTCCAAAATTAGCGGTCTTTAAATCAACTAAGAATAAATAGAGCTAGACGGTTTACTTAGGTTTTTCTTTGGTATCAAAACTACACAGCCAAAATGTAGCAGCCCAGTGCATGGCTGGCTGCACAGCAGAGGGAAGAGGGCAGAAAGAAGCATTTGAGCCTAAAGATACAGCACATATTGGGAGGCGGAGGCAGGAGGGTCGCAAGTTCAAAACCAGAGGCAGTCTGCATAGCTTAGCCAGACCCTGTCTCAAAAAAAAAAAAAAAAGTAAAAAAATGGGCTCGGGGTGCAGCTCAGTGGTCTAGCACTTGCAGAGCATGCAAGCGTGAGGCCCTGGATTCAACTCCCAGTACCAAAAAAAAAAAAAAAAAAAAAAAAAGAAACAGAAAAAATAAGCAACAGAGGGGAAATGTGCTGAGGGAAAAAAAAAAAAAAACGGGAGAGCCTCAGGAACCTATGGAATTAAAACAAAAGATTCTCATCCTCAGAGACCTTAAAGAGGAAAAGGAGGGAGGGGATAAAAATATATTTGAGGAAATAGTGGCCAGAAACGGCCAAAATTAGGCAAGACATAACTGACTCAAGATAGTGCTCGAGCCCCGAACAGGCTGATCCCAAAGAGATTCACACAAAGATGCATCACCATCAAGCTTCTGCAAATGTGTGTGTGTGTGTGTGCGTGAGAGAGCGAGAGAGAGAGAGGTCTGGAAGGCAGCCAGGGAAGGGCAGCGCCCTGTCTACAAGGAAAAACAACCACGATGTCAGTGAATTTCTCATCAGAAAGCATGGGTTTTGGGAGGAAGTGACACAACATTTTTCAAGCCCTGAAGGAAAAGAGCCATCCCCTGGAATCCTACGTTCATCAGAAGCACCTTCAGAAATGGAAAGGAAATGAAGATATTCTCAGGAGAAGGAAGACTAAGAGACTGTCACAGTGGCCCTACCCCTGAGGAGCAGCCAACAGAGTCCCTTTAAATAGTAGGGAAAGAGTAGAAGAAGTGGTAGGATGTCGGGAATGAAGAGAGAATGGAAAAAGTAAGAACACAGCCAAATCAACATATTTTCGCTCTCTTTTTAGTTTTTCTACATTATTTTTGGTAATTGAAGCAAATCTTATGATACTATTGAGGTTCTAGACTTAAGCACAGAAAATATTTTAAGCTATTATATTACAAATATGGGAAAATAATGGAGCATACAAGGAAGCATTTTTCTTCACTTTACTCAAACTGATAACAGGATGGCATCAACAGACTGTGGAAAGTTATTTGTGTGTAATGTAATGCCTACCACAAACACTGAAATACAAAGAGACACAGTCAAAAGCCGGGTGCGGTAGCGCACGCCTGTAATCCCAGCGGCTCGGGTGGTGGAGGCAGGAGGATCACAAGTTCAAGACCAGAGGCAGTCTGCATAACGTAGTGAGACCCTGTCTCAAACAAAAAAAGGGTAAAAAAATAGGCTGGGATGCAGCTCAGTGGTCCAGCACTTGCAAATGCGAGGCCCTGGGTTCAACCCCCAGTACCACAAAAAAAAAAAAAAAAAAAAACAAGAAAGACAGAAAGAAAGAAAGAAAGAGACATAGTCAAAAACAGCAGATGATCAGAAATAAACTCTTAACAAAGCCTGTTGAAGTTCACCACAGGAAGTCAGTAAAAAAAAGAGGAGGGAAACAGAATGAAGAGAACACACAACTAACATGCATCCCTGACATATCAATATTTACATTAAATGTAAATTATCTAAATTCATCAATTGAAGGACACGATGCAGAGTGGATTAAGCAACATGGTCCAACCAAAGCTGTCTGCAAGAACTTCACTCCAAATGTAATGATACAGGTAAGTGGGAAGTAAAAGGATGGGAAAAGATACACAAACATTAATCAACAGCAATCAGGATTGCTTATACTGATGTCAAATGCAGTAGGATTCAAAGGAGAAAGAGAGAGAATGAAAATTAAAATGTCAATCCACTTGGGAGGCAGAGGCAGGAGGATCGCAAGTTCGAGACCAGAGGCAGTTTGCGTAACTTAGCGAGACCCTGTCTCAAAAAGCAAAAAAATGGGCTGGGGGTGCAGCTCAGTGGTCCAGCACTTGCAGAGCATGCAGGCTCAAGGCCCTGGGTCCAAACCCCAGTACCGCCAAAAAAAAAAAAAAAAAAAAAAAAGCCAATCCACCAAAAAACACATAGCAATCCTAAACATATAGGCACCAAATAATACATGTGCTACATATGTGAAGCTAAAACTGACAGAACTAAAAGGAGAAACAGAGAAATCTGTGGTTATAGCTGGAGGCTCCCATACTCCCTCACCAACAATAAAAGTACTAGACAAACTCAGCAAGGGTTTAGAAAAAGTCAACAACATCAACAAACAGGAGAGCCCTCTGTCCCACCGCAGCAGACCGCACATTCTTTCTGAGTCCCACAGAACACACACCATGAAAGAATGCTTCCTGGGCCAACTTCAACAAGTAAAAAATCCTTGGCATCAGAGATTATGTTCTCCAACACAATTGAATCCAACAGAAAATCAATCATAGAAAGACAACAGGGAAATCTGCAAACACTTGGAAACTACTTAATCCATGAGTCAAAGAGGAAATCTCAAGGAACTTGTTTTTAAAAAATACATGGACCCAAATAAAAGTGAAAATATAACATATCAGAATGTGTCCTACAAGGTTAAGTCAGCACTCCCGTGATTTATATAGTGCTGAATGCCTGCCTCAGGAAAGAGGAAGAGGCTCAAGCCAGTCATCTATGTTCCCACCACAGGATCCCAGAGAAAGAAGGGTAAAATAAATCCACAGCAAGCAGAAGGGGGCGGGGAGAATTAAAGTAAGAGCTGAAATTGATGAAATTGAAAAAGGAAAAATGATAGAGAAAGATGAATGAAACAAAAGCTGCTTCTAAATGATCGATAAAACCAACCATGCCCTGATACGCTCAAGGAGGCCTAGCTCCTTCCCCTCATTCCGTGGGTAGCCTGTCCACAACAGCAGCTCAAGTCTCAGAGGATCTCAGTCCGTTACCTCCACCTTCAGAAAATCCTGGCTCGTGGACAGGTGCTGACGCCACGGTAAGGCCCGAGCATGCTGGGTGCTTTGCTCAGGAGTAGCCGGCAGCGAGGGGCAGAGTGATGGCAGAAGATGGGCTGCTTGAGCCCCACCCGCACTCTGCGCGGTGTGAGGACTGGCGCAGACCACAGGGCTTGCATTCTGCACTACAGGAGCCCCTGCCTCGGCTCAGGCCAGAGCAGGAATGGCACTTGACACTGGGCAGAGAGCCCAAGATTAACAAGGAGAGGCTGAGGATGGTGAGGAGCTGATTGACTCCCTTGGTACTCATTTGTCCTGCTGGTTGATTCCAGAGAGAATGGGACATCTGGGGAGACTCTGACCCGATGTAAGTGTATTGTGAGCACAGGCATCAGAGCTCACGGGCTGAGCCCAATCCTAGCCCTGTCCTACCTGTGACCTTAGACTAGTCAACCTGATCTCTCTGAACTCCAGAGTCCTCATCTGTACGCTGGGCATACCGGCTGCAAGGCTGTCTGTGCTGAGGACAGAATGGAACGAGCCAGGCTCAGCGTTCAGCCCAGTCTTTGAAGACACTGCAATGCTCAGATGGCCGCGGTGTTGTTGATGAGGGCGTTGATGATGTCACTGATCTTGTTACTGATGATGTCATTGATGACAATGATGTTGTCAATGATAGTGATGATGTCGACAATGTTGATGGTGACATTGTTTTCCTCTCATACATTTGACCTCATTTTGCCTGGATACTGCTGCCCCTTCCCTCCTTAGCTATGATCTAAATGGCCCCCAAGCCCATTCCTATAGACACCACCTCTGGGAAGCCTCCCAGACACCCTCCCAGCCCCAGGATGGTTTAGGTACCTGTGCTAGTTTGCTGTCACTGTGACAAATACCTGAGAGACATCAACTTAGAAAAGGGAAGATTCACTTTGGCTCACAGGCTCCGAGGGCTCAGTCTGTGGTCAGCTGGCTCCACTGCCTCAGGTCTGAGAGGCAGAACATCATGGTGGCAGGAACATGTGGTAGAGGCTGCATCCTCATGGAGACCGGGAAGCAGAGGGAAAGAGAGGAAGGGACTGGGCTGGAGACAGAGTCTATCTTTCCAGGGCATGCACTCAGTGATCCAGTTCCTCCAGCGAGGCCCCACTCCTTGCTATTCCCAAAACACCATCCCCGGCTAGAGACCCGCCCTCCAACACAGGTGCTTGTGGGGTCACTTCATAGTCAGACCATAACAGGGCCCTGCCTCTGGGCCCCTGGGTGCCTCTTGAGGTCTGTTTGAAGCATTGGTGCTTTCACAGCCCATCAAGCATGGCAGATCTTGCCTCGCATATGGGGACCTGAGCTCTGGGAGGCTGGGCACTGGGGCCTCACTCCAGTCTCTCATGGTGTGGACACAGGATGGAGTGAGCAGCTGAGTGGGTGCAAGAGAGGGCTTACCCCAAGTCATACTGAAATAGGACCCAGGATTAGCTACTGTGTGTCACGTGGCACAGAAGGACCTGCATTGTACCAGGACCAATTCCAACCAGAGTTTTGATGTCCCCAGTTTTTAACCTTGTGGCTTTGGGCCTCAGTTTCATCATCTACAAAGTAGAAGTGATAATATCCTCACCCTACAGGACTGCGGTGCAGCCAGGGTCTTGATTTGAATCCAATGTCCTCCAAAGGTCATGTGTTTGAACATGCAGTCCCCCGTTGGTGGTACTGTTGGTAGAGCCATGGGAACTTTGGGAGGTGGGATTCTTGCTTTGTAGATGCAGCTCCCTAGTGGAGGGCCTTTGTGGCCTTTTACTCGGAACCCCATTTCCAGTTGCTCTCTGCTCTTTGCTCCTGATCCGCCATGTTGTGGGGTTCACTGCCACAGGCCCCACATGCCTGCCTTACCACCACAACCTCCTGCCTCTATGGACTAAAACCGTCCAACCATGAGGCCCCAGTGAGCGTTTCCTCCCATAAGTTTGCTTCATTGCTTTCTCTGTCACAGTGACAGACCGGCTGATTAATTCAGCCTGACTACAAAAGCCCATGGGGCTGGGATTTAGCTCAGTTGGTAGAGCGCTGCGCTGCAGTCTCTGAGGTCCCGAGTTCAATTCCCAGCACCACAAAAATGGGAGAAGGACCTGGCAATCCACTCTTAAGTAAATCCCGAAACAGTCAGCCATTGAAAACCCTATGAGGGTCGCTATGAGTAAGATACCAACTCCACGGCACCTAACAAAAACAACAACAAAAGCCCACGCAATGACCCAGGGCCAGGCAGACAGACCTTCATCAAGAGGGCCTGGCAGCTAATCTCATGGACAGCCTAGGCTTAAAACGCATCTGGGCATCTTGTTGTGCGACCTGGTCAGCTGCTCTGCACTTTAGTTTCCTCATCTGCAGAGCAAAGACAGTCCCTGCTGCAGAGGTGGGGGTTACCTGGATTTGTACATGGTGAGCCACAGAGCAGTGCCTGAACACAGGTTGCTCTGTGGCTTCTTGCTGTCAGAACATCCAGGGCCCAAGGCCTCCCACAGCCAGAGCCCCTGGAGGAAACTGAGGCAGCGAGCCACCAGGTACAGGAGGCTGCCCAAGCCCACTTGGCCTGAAGGAGACATCTCCACCCAGCACTCAGGCAGCTCTGTCCTCTGTGTCCTGGTCTCTCAGCTCCTTCTGTTTTTGCATTTTCCTTTGATTAACAGTTTTAATAAAGTAGTGCCTTGCCTGCTCCACAGCAAACGTCTGAAGTAGGGGCGGTGCAAACGAGATCACTCGGAGGGGCTTGAGAAAGCACAGCCTCTGCAGCTCCCCGCAAGGCCTGGGTTCCCCCAGGAGGGCCCAGAGAGGGCAGTCAGGCCAGGGTATGAAAGGGGAAGGGGGAAGAGCTTCGCTGAGTCTGGCTCAGATCCCCACTTGGAAGCAGCTGTCCTCCCCGTGCCCAGCTCCTCTACGGCCCATTAGCCAGACACTCATCCTCTACAGACAGATACCCACCCTCCTCTACAGACACCCACCCCCATGACCCACCCCTGGCTTGATGCCCAGGAAATCTTGCAGGCCACAGCTCCCCCAGTGCTGCCTGGGGTGAGGAAGCTGAGAACGGCACAACTTTGGGAGTAGATTTCACAGTGGCCAGGGTGGCCTCCAGGGCCCCCAGGTTGTGTATGCTCTGATTTCCAGCCTCAGACTCATGCCTGATCCTGCCTCCCCAAAAGTGTGACCTGGTTACACACTGAGCCCTGACCCCAGTCCCACACTGAGCCTTGACTCTGGTCCACTCTGAACCTTGATTCTGGCCACACACTGAGCCCTGATCCTGATCTATACTGAGCCCTGACCCTGATCTATACTGAGCCCTGATCCTTATCCATACTGAGCCCTGATCCTGGTCCATACTGAGCCCTGATCCTTGTCCATGCTGAGCCTGACTGTGGCCTTAGGTTAGACCCCGACTCTGATCTAGACTGATATCTACCCCATTCCTCTAAACACAAGTGCTCTAGCCTGGCCGTCTGAAGAACACGTGCTCAGGGCAGGCTGAGGGGATGTGCATGGCCGGGTACAGCCCTTTCCCTGCTGGCCATAATGTGGGGCATGGGATTCACATGGCGGAGCCTGGGAGCCACTCACTGGAGAAGGTGTGACGTCACTGGCTGTGCACATGGCTTATGGGGCAGCAGCTGCTCCCTGGGAACCCTGGGAAGAGGCTGCTGGCTCCACCCAGCCTGAGTGGAACCTGGGGAAAGGCTGGAGTAGCGCCCCTCTCCCCTCTTTAGCACCCCTGGGCTGGAGAATCTGCTCTGTGGGGAATAAACATCCACCAGCGCCCCCCACCTGCCAGTCCAACTCAAAGGCAGCTCTTGACTTTGCCCCTCAGAAGCTGGCATCGGGACCCTGGGGCTGAAATGGAGGGGCTCTAGGGCCCTAAGGGGGCGGCAGGGCCTGGTGTGCACCTGGGGTGAGGGGAAGCAGAGTGGCCGGTGGCAGGACTGTGGGCTGGGGCAGTGCCTCCTGGGAAGGGTAACACGCAGCCCAGGGCAGCAGCTCACACAATGACTGCAGCGACACGCAATCACGCAAACCTCCGCCCAAGGCTGAGCCGTTACCACACGCTCTCACCGACCCATCTCCCAACACAGCTCATTGGGCTGCCAGGCCTGCAGGAGACCACAGCCGGGGGAAGCTCTCACACCACCAAGCACCTTCTTCCACCATGCCTGGGTCAGGCCCTGAGGCAGGAAGTGGCCCCAGGGATCTACGCTACTGTGAGTCCTGTGACACACATGCTCAGGTTTGCACCCAGAGCCTTGGAGTCCAGCCCCAGCCCTGCCAGGGGCCCCCAGCAAGCCTGGGCCTGGGACCGGCTGCCTACCTCACAGGATGAAAAAATATGGGGCTCATGGCTTAAAATGAGGTGAGAGCAGAGCATTCAGCCAGGGGAGACCTATCAGACTGGCTGGGCCACCCACCGGAGGCAGCAAAATGGGTGGCTTAGGGTTTCTCTGGGGGCTGGGACTTAGCTCAGTGGGTAGAGCGCTGCGCTGTGGTCTCTGAGGTCCCCAGTTCAATTCCCAGCACCGCAAACATGGGAGAAGCACCTGGCAATCCACTCTCAAGGCAATCCCGAAACAGCCATTGAAAACCCTATGAGGGTCGCTATGAATTCGATACCGACTCGACAGCACCTAACAACAACAACAGGGTTGCTCTGAGGACAAACTGAGTGAGCCATGAAGGACCGGAAAAGGGGCTCCTGTGCCGGTTCCCAGTGCCCCAAGCAATGAATGTTAGGTTGTCGCTCCTAGTCCCATATCCCTTAGGACTCGCCGTCAGGCATGCAGGCATTTGGCCTTGGGTCAAAAACAAAGCCAAGATGGCTGCCGCTGAGGGAGGTGGTCTAGGGGTGGAGGGACACAAATGACGCTCTACACTGTCAGATGGAAGCCACCCCTGGTCCTAAGATGCCATGACTTTGTGTGACTTGAGGACATAAGCAATTAAATCATAGCCCCGCCTAGTGCCACCTCAGCACAGCACGCCAAGGGCCCCACCAGCCACTCTCAGCCCGGAAACCCCGTTTTCGCTGAGGTGGTTTGTGGGGCACGCACCTCCCGGTCTAGCCTGGAGGTTCGGACAGACTGGCTGCTCCACCGCGCACACAGATACTAAACACAATTCACTAGGGACCCTCGGGTGAGGGGCACAGACTCCTGCGGCCCTCAGGACGCCGGCGGAGATGGGAGAAAGGAAAAGCCTCATGCGCTTTTGCCTTCCAGGGGCAAACACCTGTGTTGGTGGTCTCAGTGGTCACAAGAAGACAGTTCTTGCTTCATCAGTGATCAGACGGAGAGCGGGTTCTTTCCTTGTTGATGGTTGCAGCAGGAGAGCATTCTTTCCTCACCAAAGGTCTGGGGGAGAGGAGCAGGAGAGCTGTTTCCTCATCGGTGGTCTTGGGGAAAAGGCGAAAAACGACATAAAAGTTTCCAGCTGCCGCAGCGCAGCTCCTTATATAGCTCACCCCCGGAATGGCCTGAGCCAATCAGCTTTCTGTCCAATTGTCCAATAAGGAAGGGTTTTGCACAAACGTGCAACCAAGATACTTTCATTTTCCCTAGATTTCTAATTTACAAACCAGATATTCAAAAGCTGTTTTCCCAGTTTGGGAGTTTTTGCCAATTTCCTCCCAATTATTCCCTACAGTGGTTGGCACTTTTCCTCCCTGTAGCTGTTCCCCTGGGCACCGCTAGGCAGCCTGTGGCTACACCTCATCCTTAATAGAGCTCTCCTCCTCCCTCAGGGCACA
Organism: Pedetes capensis; assembly: GCA_007922755.1. Lineage (NCBI taxonomy): Eukaryota > Metazoa > Chordata > Mammalia > Rodentia > Pedetidae > Pedetes > Pedetes capensis. The sequence goes on along the minus strand of VMDO01000027.1, from coordinate 578,798 downwards.
GGAAGCCCCTGGCTGTTGCTTTGCAAGAAAACATGGATTTGTGGCCATTTCTGCAAAGATAAGCATGTGCTCCCCTCACGTGAAAGGAAACGCTGCAGCTCTGTCCTCGCTTTGCTGGGTGACAAGCCCCATGCCATGCTGAATCAGTGCATAAACTTCAAAGGAATGTTAAGTGGTTGGACTCAACACATGTCATCCACCAACCACATACATAATGGAGAGGAAATGCGAGCAGCCATGGATCCATTAGCTACCACTGTGTAACAAATCACCCCCAAAAGGAAGGATTGCTTCTAATAATGGAATGAGAATAATATTATTGCTTAAAACAAGAGCATCAAACGATGAGCTCTGGAGCTCTGGAGCAGCGCAAGGCTCCCTCGTGCACCTGAGGTCCCTCGTGGGCTGAGTGGGCAGTGCTGCTGGGCTCAGCTGGCTGGGTGCTAGGCTGCTCCAGAATGGTCTTGGCCCCATTGTCATGGTCTTGTCTTCCAGGAGGCTCCCCGGGGTGAGGGGAGCAAAAGGACTCAGAGCTAGCTGGATAAGCTCTAGACCTCACACAAGGTCATTTCCACACATCTGGCCAACTGTGTGCACCTCTTCCCAGCCTGGAGTCCAGGGACAGCACATCAGTAACTAGAAAGCAGCCGTGACAGAAGTATGTGCTCTATGGGACCGCCCAGTGCTGCCAACCCCGAGGGAGGGGCCTCCAAGAGGGCAGGGGAACTGTTTAATGCACAGCTGGCCACATGCCTTTGGGGAAACTGAGTCAGAGAGTCGCTCCCGAGGGAGAATGATAGGGCCAGCGTGCCTCGATTTACTCACATGTTCCCAGTTTCATCCCTGAAAGTCCCATGCCCCCAAACCTCCTCAGTGCCAGGACAACCAGAAGGACTGGCCATCCTAGGGACAGACTGCCCCTCTTTGTGGGACAAGGGGCAAATAGTGTTGCAAAGCACCAGGAGATGGGGCTGAAGAAGGGCACGCGTACTTGCGATGAGTCCCCCATCAGCCATGACCGAGTTTGAGTCCACACATCAGCAGGTTGTAGGAGGCACATCCGACCACGGCCACAGGGACGCCCCAACATGCATACGATGCTACGATGCTGCGTAACTTCAGATGAGTAGGACGCTGGGAAAGCAGCTGGCTTCAGAACTGGTGAAATACAGTCACCAAAATACGGGCAATAAAACGTGGCTGTGAGGAGGCAGGAAGTGATCCAGCGGCTGGGCGGCCGGGGGCGGCCGGGGGAGGACGCCCCGGCCAAGCTCTGAAGCACCACACGCGCACTCCCAAGTCCCAGAACAAACAGCCAAGGCCTCTTTTCTCTCCCCTGGGCAAGTGTGCTCCTCAAATGGCCTTTTCAAGTCCAGCAGGCAGGGGCTGCGTGCTCAGCGTGGAGGGTCAGGGGAGCGACAACATGGGGTCTCTCTGACTCAGGCATCCCTGGGGGTGACAGGCCAGAGGTGACCGAGCGTTGGGGCTTGAAAGGCTTCTGCGGGTGGATGAAAGAGAGGAAGGAGGAAGGCAGCCGCCGCAGCCCTGACAGCAACAAGGCAAATAAAGCAAAAGAAAGCGCTCTGGCCAGCCGGCGGTGGCTCTTGGGAAGGCTTGGGAAGGCCGGGCGGAGAGGAAAACAGAGCTCCAGGGCGGCGGGGTGCAGCGGGCAGAAGCTGCCCCACAGTGCTTGATAATGTCTGGAGGCCTTTCTGGTGGACACAGGTGGGAGGAGGGAGCTGCCCGTATCTAGTGGGTAGAGGCCAGGGCCGGAGCACCGATCCTCGGGTGCCCAGGGAGGGCCCAGCGCCTGCGTAGTGTGCGGGGAGGCCAGCCCAAGGGAAAGCCAGCCTCCAGGCAGAGGGAAGGTGAAAGGAGGAACCTGCCCCCCGAGAGACCTCGCCGGAGCCCCCGCCTGCCCTCCCCAGCATGCTCTGGGAGCCCAGGGGCCCGTGCCCTGGCAGAGTCCAGGAAGACCCGGCTCCCGAGGCCCCGAACGCGCCAATACTGCAGGAAGCTGTTTGCTATTCTTCCCCAGGCCCCCAACACAGCTGGCTCCGAGCCCCGGGGGGTGGAGGGGCTCCCCTAATTGCACTAATGGTTTGTAATCAGGAGTAATGGGGGTGTTTGTACACACGAGCGCGAGAGCTGCAGGTGTGGAAGGCAGGCGAATCCCACGGGGCTCCCGGAGGCTCAACTGTGCGCCAGCTGAGAGAGCAAGGGCCCGGGAGCGACAGTGCCCGGTGCGCGACTAGCCCTCCTGTGGGCTCCTCCGGCCCCGCGCAGGAGACCAGCTCCTGCAAACCGTTCCCGGAGAGTCCGAGCTCTCGACTGCCCCCTCAAACCATTGCCTACCGGCCCATCATGTCAGCGACCTCAAGGGACACAGAGCAGGTGCAGCAGCAGACCTGGCGTCGATGATCCCCGAGTCACAGCGAGGAAGAGGGCAGCATTGCTGGCTCCAGGATGTCTGTGTTCCAGGGGAGCCTCGGGCCTTGATACAAACGGACAATGATCACAGTTGTTAGCATTTGTCACCAGCCTTCGTGAGTGAGTAGTCCCCAACATGGCAGTCACATTCAGTAACTAGACAACTCTATGAGGGTAACACCGTTGCTTCTACCCCCTTTTCACAGACTGGGGAAACTGATCGTGCAGGCAGGGAGGGCACCCTGTATCCTGAGGACTGGGAGTTAATGTGCTGAGGCAGGAAAGGGCCAGGAGGAGCTTGGAGACATGTTGGTTGAACAGGGTTTTGAAGGATGCATAGAAGTTAACAAGAGACTCGGGAGGATTTTGCCCTTACAAAGGCACAGATGGACATGGCACCTCCTAGGACCAGAAATAAGCACTGAGTTCTAGGGAACAGGAGAAGGCAAGATTGACAGGAGATGGACCTAGAAAGTGGGTCAAGGATAGAGCTGGGAAGCCCTGACAGTCAGGCAAGTTTCGGTTATGGAGAGATGACCCCCTGGCTCAGGTAAGGACGCGCTGCTGACCAGCAGGGCTAGACGCAAGAGTCCATGCATACCTGTACCAGAGGAGCAGAAAAAAGAGACAGGAAGCATAGCTGGACAGAGAGATCGGCTCCACCACTAGTGTGCTGTGTGACCCTGGGCCAAAGTCTCTATCTTCTCTGCACTACAGGGTACTCACGGGGTTGATGTGAGGCTGATCAGAGCAAGCCCCGTTTTTATAGCAGCCAGAGCAGCACCTGATGCAGGGTCACAGGCTGGCGGCAATGACATCTTCCCAGCCAGACCCAGCAAGCCTCAGAGGCCCACTGCAGGCCAGGGCGTCACCTCGGGTTTACTGGTGTAGAACTCCAGCGCCCCATCCCAGGGCGGGACTGAGGGTTTCCGGTTTCAAGCCAAACATCAGCCTCCACTGGAGGCTGCAGCTCTGACCTCCCCACCTCCAGGGCCTCGAGCGATGGCCGGCTCTGTCCTGCACAGGCTGGGCCTGTCTTTCCACACGGCCCACAGAGAGGAAAGGCAGGAGAGACGGGGAGCTATAAACCAAGATCGCAGGGACTTCTGCGTTCCACCCAGACCGTATTTTGAAAATGACTTCAGTAAAAATCCTGCAAAAAAAATCATGATCCAATCAGGGAAATGTGCCGCCTGCCTGGACCCGGATAACGTCGCAGAATTGCTGCTCTTCTCCTCTAGGACAGTGGGAGAGCGGCGGAGTGGTTGTATATTTTTAAGAGCCTCATCATTCAGATGCACTCCGAAATGTTTATGGATAAAAAATGAGAAGCTCTCCGTGCGACGACATGGAAAATGTTCCTAATTTATAACATCGAGTGAACGCGGCTTGCTACGGGTCAATGCACCGAATCGGGTCCAATTTGTTTTGTACGGCTCGAAGCTAGACATCTGCACAGCGTCACACACTGGCTTGTGCTGGAGAAGGATCTGGAGGGGCCAGGCCCAGCACAGGCACCAGGAACATCCCAGAGGAGCAAAGGAGGGGCGTGGAGGGCATTGTTCACGTCCTATCTGCAGCAAGATCTTTCTTTGTGGAGAAAAGTAAAACGAGGGGGCCCCGGTCAACCTCGGTGGAGGGATCAACAGGTGTGGCAGGGCTCAGACAGGCCGCCAGGCCTGAGGCACCCACACCTGTACACCCGCACACCACCTGCAGGCCCGGCACAGCCACAGCTCACGCAGACTATGACGAAAGGCCAGAGGCACAACCCAGCCTGTGGATGTTCCATCCCGTCTCTTCAGCGCTGCTCAAGAAGGGAGAAAAATCGATGAGAGGAAACCCATCGATGAAAAGAGAGCCAAAGGGCACAGGCGTGGCACTTAGACCTTGCTTGGCCCAGGGTGGAGTGGGCTTTGAGCAGTGGTGGACGTCCCCAGGAAGGCCTGTGCCGCTGGACGCCGGCCAGCGCGCTGTCCTGGAGAGCTGGCGAGCACAGGGCTAAGCTTTGAAGAAGAATCCTGTCTTTTATGGGCACATATTGAAGGGGGCAGAGGTAACTGGAATGAAGCCTGGGGTTTGCTTCAGCTTAGTGAGGAGTGGGCAGGATGGCAGGTCCCGGCCTGGGCAAAGCGAGACAGGCCCCGTGTGGCCGCAGTGGGGTGGTGACCTGAGTGAGAGGCTCACAGCATGGTTTGCCCCCTTCCGTCCAGGTTGGGAGCCCCATCAAGATTATCATAATTATTAAAATACTCCTCATAGGCAAGGTCACTATGTCCTAAAAGCGGGGTGGTGGGAGCATTTGAGGTGACATGGGCCAGTTACCCCACTGGAAGAAAGTGGGATGAAGTCAGGCAAGGAGCCGGCACCGAGCTTGAGGAGGCCCCCGCCTCTGGGTGCATTGGTGAGGGCGAGCCCCATGGCAGGTGGGGACAGGACGGCTCAGGACCCAGACAGAGTAACTTCCAGAAAACTCCAGAAGCTTCAGGCCAGCCCTGGGAAAGCCCTGGGTGTGTGCGGGGGAAGCTCACACACAGGTGAAGGGGCGGGGGAAGCCCCACGGCCACTCCCCAAGCCAGCCCCTCCCAGAGCTCGCCCCTGCCCCCAGACACCGGCTGTTCATGGGGTGGTCGTGGCTCAGGCCCCGTGGCTCGATCTCAGTGCCCGTGTCCCCTCCGCACCTCCGAGCCACCGGCTTGTCACAGACACTCTTAGGCTGAGGGTGGGCCACACCGTTGGAGCAGGACAGGAACTCCTTTACACACACAGGACATGGTGCCGCGTGTGCGCCCCAACACACCCTGCATGAGAAGCCCGGCCCGGATGGCCGCTCCCAGCAGGATGAGGCTCCAGCCAGGGACACGAGACCCCACCCTCAGCCCTAAACCCCGCCCCTGGGCACGCAGGCCCCAAGGCTGTCTCTGCGAGGCCCCCAGGAGAGGATACGCCTCCCCTGTGCATCAAGGCTTCCGCTCCAGCTCTCTTGGCCAGGGGAGGCTGCGGGGGCCCTCGCCACCCACAGACCAAGGCTGGGAGGCCGGGGAAGGGGCAGGGGTTTAACATTCCCTCTGCCCAGTGGAGGCCCCGGGGCCCAGGAGCTCCCTGTACCCACGTGGGGGAGCAGGCAGGCTCCAAGGCCCACCCACCCCTGTCCTCTCTCAACCCCAGTTCTGCCCCTGGTCAAGAAGCAGGTGCCACCGGCGGGAGGAAACACCCAGTCAGCCTGGGCAGCCTCCCTGCCACTGCTGCCTCCTCTCCCTCCTCCTTTTCCTCCTCCTCCCCCTCCTCCTCTCCCTTTTTCTCATCCTCCTCCTCCTCCCCTCCTCCTCCTCCTCCTCCTCTTTTTCCTCCTCCTCTTCCTCCTCCATGAGAGGCTCTCGCTGGTTGCTCCCAGAAGCTCTGGGTGCCCCTCCCCCAGACAAAGGTCCCTCTCCAGCCCCAGCCCCAGCTGCACAGCTTACCCGCTCCCTGACTCCCACCCTGCACGCCCCTGGACTTCCTGCCCTCACCCAGCAGGGTCTCCTGACTGCTGCCCAGAGACCCTTCTCCACAGGCCCCTGCTTCCCCTGTCCCCACTGAGGGCCAGGCTAGACCCTTCCTGAGGCCCCTTCCTCCACCTATCCCCACTACGCTATGGTGGGGGGTGCCACCCTGGTCCCCACAGCACCTGCAGGTTCTCCAGAGCCCTCCCGACCCCATGGAACACCTGCCAGCCAGCACCTTCCCGGGCGTCCTTCCCGGGCCTGTGCTCTGACAGCTCGCGACGCTGCGTGGGTCCGCATTCTAGGAGGCGACCTCGTGAGGGAGCCCCAGTGCTTTCCCGCGGAGCTGGGGCCTGGACTCCGGCTCCCACCCCTTAGGCAGGTCTGGGCTGGTCCTCCCTTAAGACTTAGTGAGGGCTTCAGGCTCGCTGGACTTCAGCCTTGGGCCGCCCCAGGTCAGCTAGACGACTAGACGACGCTGGTACCACCGGCTCTACGGAGGGAAGGAGGTCCCTGGCCCTGGCCATGAGCGCAGGTCCAAAGAATGTCCCCACATCAGGACTGGACTCCGGAGACCAGAGATCCGCCTCGGGAAGAGGAACGCCATTTGGTTTCCACTGAGAGAGGGCGAGAGGCGACGTCACGAGGCTGTTGGTCACAGGAACTCTGACGTCCGTCCTCCTTCTGGGGAAATTAGCTCGTCAGCTCATGTCTGCCATTCACAAGTAGGCAGAGGCCATCTGACTCCATGCCCATGCCACCAGGAGTCAGATGGGGCCCCGTTCCCTGGCCCCAGCAAGAGTGTCCCCTGGAGCCTCCTCCGTGGGGGCCGGCGCACCTGCCCGGGGGAGGAGACGCAGTGAGACCATGTGCTCCCAGGGGTCCAGGGCGCCCACTGGTGGCCGGCCACTCTCTGGGTTGTGCTCCCCAGGACGTGGCTCCGAGTCCACCTCCTCCAGATTGTCGGGGTCCCTCCCTCCTCCCCGAGCGTCGGAGCTCCCTCGGCCTCAGCATGCCCGCTCCCAGTCCTCCTGGGCTGCTCCTCCGCCCTGCTGCTGAGGCCTCTACTCCCCACTGCCTCCGTGCAGGCTCACACCCTCCCCCTCCAGCCCACCGCTGCTGACCAAGAGCCCTGCCCCGGACACCACTGGCCCAACCTCACCTCTCCCTTCCTTGCTCTCCTCCCCTCTTCCTGCCAAAGCACTGTGCTGGGCGTGCCCGGCCCCAGGGAAGTTCCCAGCCCTCTGGGCCCTCCAGGCCTCTCAAGTTCTCCACCCTCCATCGGGCCACCTCCTCCAGCTCAGCCAGGGGGAGGACCTCGGCAGGGCTCCCCGAAGCCCCCAAGGGGCGGGCATCTAACTTTGCTTGACCACCTGCCACCCATGTGCACATGGCAGGAGGGCGAGGTACAGCCTTCAAGCTCCCATGGACTGGCTGCAGGCTCGGGGGACCCCAGCCAAGCCACCCCAGGGCTCCTCAAGGACAGATAACAGCCTCCCCGTCTTCCAGATGAGGAGGGCGAGGCAGGGGCACGGGGAGGGGAGAGAAGCGGCCCAGCCACAGCCCACCATGGGTGCTTTGAGAACCACCTGCTCCTCCCTCGCTGTGTCTCAGACTGGGGTCCCCCGAGCCAGGGTCCCTAACACCCTCGGTCCTCTTACGAGGGACGTCCAGCCAGGAGCATGGGGAAGCCAGCGCTCTGGCTCCAGTCCTGGGCTCCTCCAGGGGCCTCCTGCTCTGCAGGGGACCCCCCCCCACCCTATCTGTGCCTCAGTTTCTCCATCTGTCCATTGCTTCTGGGAGCCCTGTCCAACAATGCTTGCTCCTTGCCCAGGACCACGGTGCCCTCTGCCCTCCCCCGCCTCCCCCTCCAGCCGGCAGGTGTTGGCTCCACTTCCCTCCTGCGCTCAGGCCGGGCTCCGGGGAGGGAGGCCCTCGGGGGGGCGGGCGGTGCGGGAGGCCAGTCCCACCCGCATGGGCTTTGCTGCCTGAAAGGCTGTCATGTTCTCTGCGAAGGACAAGATCTGCCACTTATTAAGCACGTGCAGCCCCGCGGACTGTGGCCGCGAGATAAGGAAATCTCCCTCCACGGCGGCGGGAAGCGGTTTTTGTCCCTTTTTTTTTTTTTTTTTGGTCTTATTTTCTTCCCTCAACTTGGATATTTTCGAGCTTAGATCAAGCTCAGAAGTGACTACTTTAATCGGACCGAGAGACCAGCGGCAGGAGGCGGATTCACTCACAGAAAACGGAAAGTTAAAAAGCAAGGGTGGGGGGGGGGGGCTCATCCTAGAAACACAGAAAGGCAATGGGACTCAGACAGAGATGCCACGGTCCCAACCTCCATTAGCCAAGACTGCAGAGCGGAGGGGTGGCCTGGCCTGTGGGGCCTCTATTCTGGGTAGGGGAGCAGGGCCCTTCCTCCCAGGAGGCCCCCGATGAGGGCAGAGGCAGAACCTTAAGTTGGGGACATTCTGGGCCTGCCCTGCCATGGGAAGCTCTGTGGGCCTAATCCTTCCAGGGAATTGGGGTCCTGCTGGGGAACAGGCCGGCTGGCCAGGGAGCCCCAAACCCAACCCCTAGCACCTGCTGCCCACGGTCCTTGAGCCAACCCCGCCAAGGTAGCTGGACCACCGCCCCCCAACCTTGCCCCAGGCCTGAGGTTCTCAAGCAGGGCCCCGCAGGGTAGGGCAGGGCTCATGGGGTCACTCTTCCATCCAGGTCCTCAAAGTTCTCCTCATCAAGTCTATTCACACCCTTCTTGTTGTTGTTGTTGTTAGGTGCCATCGAGTCAGTATCCGACTCATAGCGACCCTGTGTACAACAGGCGAAACACTATTGTCAATGCTTCTGTGCTGTTCACAGGGTTTTCAATGGCACCCCCAGGAAATGCAAACCAAACCCTGACCCAAGTGCCCTTGCTGTCCCCTGTGGCCGTCATTGTCCTTTACCCCTGCTGCGGAGCCCACCAGCAGCAGGCTTGTATCTAACCTCAGCCTCCCCTGAGGACACAAACTCACATCAGGAAAGGCTTTCCAAGGTGACCAGTGTCCCTCCCTCCCTCTCGCTCTCTGTCCTCAGAAAGCTCGCTGTCCCCAGTGTCTGGCACTCGCAGCCACCCCCCCATGCTATTCCCTGCCCAGAGTGCTTTTCCCTGCAGTCTCCACGGGGTGGTTGGCCTCTTCCTCTAAGCCTCTGCTCCCTTGTCTCCTCCTCCAGGGAGCCTCCCACACTCCCTTCCGTTTCCTGTCTCCCTTGTCTCCTCCTCTAGGGAGCCTCCCACACTCCCTTCCGTTTCCGGTCTCGGTCCCTCCACCTGGGAATGACAGTGAACCACACCTCAGTTGCATCCTTTGATCTGTCTGCCTCCCCCTGCCGACCAGAATATCCATCCAGGAGGCAGGGGTGGGTGCCTCGCTCCCAGGGCCTGGCCGTGGTGGGTGCCTCATAAATATGCATGGGATGAGCAGTGAGCTGCCACCAGCACCCCTGTCTCTCCCCCGCCAGCAAGGAGCATGTCAGAAATCTCACTGAGCCTCCTACGCCAGCCACGTCCAAGCCGTCACAGGGCTGGCAGGTGGCACAGGGCGGGGCCGCCCGGTGCCTCCTGCTCCCTCTGTGGCCCCCTGGCCTCTCCCCACCGTGGTGGCATTGAGACACAATCTCCTGCACCTCCTCCACCTCGTGCCAAGTCAGCTGCCCACCCAGGACCTGGGCTGGCTGTGACTTGCGTTGACCCAGAGAACATGGCAAAAGAGACATCGGTGAGGTTCAGAGCCCAGAAGGCCTGGCAGCATCTGCTGAGTCTCGGAGGCCAGTGTTGTGCTGACCGTCCACCCTCCTCCACGCCCCAGACAGGCCTCCTCATTCCCCTGAAAAACCTGTGCTCCACCCAGGGCCTGGAGCCGAGGCAGCCCTGGAGGGGCCCACGGGAGAGGCGCTCTGAGACGTCATGACAGAAATACATGCGCGTCGACCCACGTGACGCTGCCACCTCCCCAAATGGGATAGTATCTTCAGGAGCCTCCCAGACACTCTGTGGTCAGTGCCTGCGGAGGCATCTGATTGTCCTGTGACCCCCGCACGCCACAGAGGATGCTGCCTCTGAGCTCCCGCGTGCACAATTTCTTCACGGACCTCAGACGCTGCAGAAAGCAGGAAGCCTCTTCTCTCAGAGTGGCCCTGAACCACAGCATTGGCCCTGGCAAGCGAGACAGGGAATGTTCTTGGGCGTTTCTGGGGGACGAGGACATTCGTCTGTCCCTCTGTTGCTCTCTCTCAGAAGCACCTGGGGCTGGACAGGGTTGGGTTCAGCGTGAGTCACCCTGTGTATGGTCTGGCAGCAAGATGCTTCGATGGCCTTCCATGTTGGTCCAGGCTCCTGGGCACCGCGTTCAAGGCCCCCAGCGGTCAGTCCTACCACACACCGGCAGCATTGGGAGGCTCTGGCCACCCACTCTTCAGCAGCCACAGCCCCTGCCTGGCCTGCCAGGATCCCCAGCACAGCTCCCACCATTGTTCCCCCTGCTGTCATCCGCCCAGGAGCCAGGCCAGCCCCTCATACCCTAGCCTCGAGTGGCTGCTCTCCCGCCACTCGTGGGACATGCCCAGGGCCTGCCATGCCACGCGAGGCCCCTGTCCCTCCACACCTGGTTTCTCACCTTGTCACGATTGACATTAGGACCAGGCGCTGCCTCAGAGCGAGGGCCACCCTCCACCAGGTCTGGACCTACTGGACACTTTGTCACCTGCACCCCTTTTGTGACAATAAAAAATGTCTCGGGTTGTTGATAACCATTGCATGCCTGGCCAGGTACTCTGACGGGTGCTGCCACCCTGTCTAAGGGCCCCTCTCCAGGCTGTCCTCCTAGACCCTACCTCATGCCACACTCAGCCAGAACAAGCGAGGGGCCATTCCCCATGCACCTGACTGCTCTGACTTCAACGACTTGGCACCTACTGTCTCCTCTGCCAGGAAGGCCCCAGGCCCTGACACCCCAGAGGCTTCTTGGGAGAGGTGAGCCAGTTCCACCCCTTCATCTGAAGTCCTTGGAGGCCCCCCAGCCGCAGGAGGCATTCAAGGGAGGCTTTGGGGCATGCCACACACCTGGCATGGGACGCGATGCCAGGGTCTCTGGCTCAAAGGCCCTCCAAGGGTGCATGGCACAGCTGGGAGCCCGGCAGGCAGGAGGACCTGGAGGCACAGGAGGAGGGGCCAGCCAGCTCGGCAGCCCAGCGCTGAGGCCGGTGGACACACCCTGGCAGCGTGTGGCTGGGGCCTGATGACGCAGCAAAGCTGCCCCCACGTCCCACCCCTCCTTGGAGCCCCATCGTAGGCCCCCCAGGGGTGCCCAGCCTCCCTCACAGCAGGCAGTAGCTCTGGAGAGCAGCAGCTGGGGCAGAGCTGGGCTGCAGGGAGGAAGCTGGGCCACCACTGCCCCCCAGAGGCTGGCTGGGAGCCCAGCGGGTCTGCTCAGGGCCCACCTGGAAGCCAGCATCCCATGGGCTTAGCTAGCCGAGCACTGGGAGCAGGCGGGGGCTTGGGCCCAGCTCTTCCTCCCCGGGAGAGATCTCAGGTCTGCCTGCGATACCCCAGAAGCCCACACAGCCGCGAGCCTCTCCCCACAGCCCCAAGCAAACGGCAGCCCTGATCTCACAGGGGAACAGGAGGGTCCCACAGTCCCCAGGGGACACAGCCAGCCGAATTCAGGAAGGGGACCTGGGCCCTGAGACTTCTGGGGCCATGCGGGTCCCTCGGCCCACTCCAGGTACCTCCCAGCGCCCCAGGCCTGGCCACACCCCTCCCCTCCATACCTCCACACCACAGCAGAGCTGCCTGCCAAGAAGGCACAGCTCCCTCCAGAACTGCCTCCCGGGCAGGCGGTCACTGCTCCAGTTTCTCCAGGAAAAAGGGCCCTAAAAAACCAAGGCCAGCCCGTCCCCAGCAAAAGCCAAGGGTTGGCTTGCTCAGGACAGTAGAGCAAAGGTTGAGGATGCCTCCTGCACAGTGCTGGCTCCTTAGTGCACCCCGTCACTGGGCCCCCACACCCGCAATCCTCTACATGGGGCACCATGCCCTACAGCCCAGCTTTGCCTGCCCCTATGACCTCATTCACTGTAATACCAGGCAGGGGCCAAGCCCAGCGTCCAGAGGCCCCATGGCACAGAGCCGGGCTTGAGGCCCACGGTGGGGAGTGACCTCTAGGAGGCCAGAGCTGGGCCTCTGTGCAGGGCGAGCCAGGGTCTGGTATGGAAGCGGGGGCAGCAGTGGGCAGCCCCTGGGCTCCGCCACCCCCACCACTGCCCTCCACAAACCTGGGCCTAGACAAGGCATCGCCCAAGAGGGGGAATCATGAGCATCGTCCCTCGGGGCCTCAGCCACTGCTGGGCCAACCTCAGCACGTCAGAGTCCCCTCTCCTGCCGTGATTCCCATCCCGGATCACAGGCTCAGTGACCCGGACAGGCACTCAGCCCCAGCCTCAGCCTCAGCTGTGGCCATCTCTCCACGGAGCCTCATCCTCAACCAGACACGGCCAGAGGGGTCCACACCGAGGGAGGCTCGCCGCCTGGCACACCTCACCAGGAACTGCTCCACAGATGTCACTGCACAGAACATGCTCTGCACAGCTAGAGCAAAGGGCCTGTGGCCATGAGGCTTAAGTGGACCAAGGGGTTGAGGCACTTGGACCCTGGCACAGAGGAGAAGCACAGAGCAACGCTTCCTCCTCCACAGTCCCACATCCAGGAAGCCGGGGCAGAGAACGCCGCTAGTGAAAGTCCGCCTCACTCGAGAGGGGAAATCACCATGCAGAGAGAAGACAGCAGCAGGCACGTAGGTCTTTGGTCTGTGTTGGTCCGTGCTGTACCTGGGTCCCAGAGAGGCCAAGGCAGGATGGGGGCCCGGCAGGAGAGCCTGGCTCACTGCACCCCACCCAGCAGCGTCCGGGGATCCCATCATTGCCAAGAGCCCTGCAGGGGCCCTTGGTGGACCTCCTCACTTCCCCTCCTCACAGCTGCCTTGCAGCAGGTCGTGGCTTCCTTGTTCCCACAGGGGGCCAGGTTCGAGGTCGTCCAACCTGGAGGAAGCAGGACTGGGGAGTGGAACCAGCCAGAGGGGCTCGGAACCCAGGACGTGACCACTGACAACTTGGGGCCACGATACCCACCACACACGTGCCCAGAACCCACAGACACGCTGCTCAGCCGTGGCACTGTTCCGTGACCACCACAGAGGTGCCACGAGCTTCTCTCTTCCTCTTCTACCAGTCTGTGGCCCTGCTGTTTGGGAGACAGCTGTGTGGTTGGGGGGCTGATCAGAGGGTGCTGGTGTGGGAAAGTGGCCTGCGGAATGTCCAGACAAATACTTAAAGCAAAAAAATTTAGCAAAAATTTTAGCAAAAATAATTTTAGCAAAAATAATCTTAGCAAAAATTTTAGCAAAAATAAATAATAACAATAAAATTTTAGCAAAAATAATAATAATAATAACAATAATAAAATTTTAGCAAAAATAATAATACCAATAATAATGATAATACCAATAATAATACCAAAAATAATAATAATACCAATTACTTTAGCAAAAATAATAATAATACCAAATGATAATCTTAACAGCCATTAGTCAGCACCAGGTGACTGTTGCTGGGGCCAAGAGGTGGCTGTGTCCTCAGCCACAGAGGTCAAGCAGGCAGACAGCCTCCCACAGTGTTTAAATGACAACTTGAAACCTAACTGGGCATCTGCCCAAATCTGGCTAGGGAGCTGGCACGGGACAGCTCGCTCCAGAAGGCGTCACAGCGGGGCCACCTGTGGGCCTTCAGCACAGATCAGCTGACCGGACACTCCCTCAGAGGGCCCTGAGCCCAGGCATGCCAGGGCTGGGGAAGCCGACCCCTGCCCAGGAGGAGGGCCAGAGGGCAGAGCTGGCAGGAGGTGAACAGAAACTTTGAGGTCAGTGACTCTAATCCCTTCATTTTGCAGATGGGGAACTGAAGATCAGGGAAGGCGAGTAACTTGTCCAAGATCACACAGAGAAAATACGGGAGTTAAGCCCAGGACTTCCATTGACTGGCTGGGGGCTTTTGCAGTTCACTCAGCTCCCTAAGTCACTCTCACCAAAGGAGCTTAAAGTTTCCCTACTGGAGAGCCAGGCACGGTGGCGCACACCTGTAATCCCAGGGGCTTGGGAGGAGGAGGCAGGAGGATCGCAAGTTCGAGACCAGAGGCAGTCTGTGTAACTTAGTAAGACCCTGTCTCAAAAAGTAAAAAAAAAAAAAAAAAAAAAGAATGGACTGAGGGTGCAGCTCAGTGGTCCAGCACTTGCAGAGCATGCAAGTTCGAGGGTTGCACCCCCCAAGTACCACAAAAAAAAAAGTTTCCTTACTGGAAAGGTCGCAAACATCCAGCCACTCACCTCACCACCATGTATTCCCCCGTCCACCCACCCACTCACTTACTCACCCACCCATCTATCCATCCACCCACTCATCCATCCTCTCATCCACCCATGGCCTCTATGTGGATTTATATCATCTTCCCACCCACTCATTCGGCCAGCCACACCACCCAGCCAACCTCCATCCAGCCACCTGTTCCTGAACCTACCCTGTGCCCCCATGCACCTCCATCCTCTCCCCGCCTATCCATCCATCCATCCATCCATCCACCCATCTATCCTGGTGCCTACCTAGGTGCCCGTCCACTCCACCCACCTCTGCACCCTGTGCCATTTTATCCACAGCAGATCCCCCTGCCCACCTTTCTCCACTCATATCCATCCACAGGTTTGCCTCTCCGCCTGTCCATCCACCTGTCCATCCATCCTTGTGCCATGCACACGTATCTACCAACCTGTCCTCTCTCAGGCCATCCCTCCAGCCCTGTCAGGCAGAGACCACATGTCCTGGCCTTGCACTCAGTCATTCTAACTGGAGAAGTCACCAAGGTCAACTCCTCCCCTGGGGAAGCAGGCTTAGGAGGGAGGGAAAATCAGAGGGCACAGAATCATCCTGGGAGACAGTGATGCCCCACCCTCCACCCCTCCCAGAGCACCTCCCACGGTACCGCATGCATGGCCTGTGCTCCCCAAGATCCAACAACGCCACCTCCCCACCACCACGCTCCTTAGCAGGGCACAGGCGCAAACCCTGGGCTTTTCCCTCTTCCCCTTTCCCCACGCCACAGGTAAATGGAGTCACCTGGGCTCTGTCCCAGGCTGACAAGACCATCAGTAGCAGATGACAGATCTGTGTCCCCCAGTGCCTGCAGGCTGGTGTGGATACTGGGGACCCACGTGTAGAGCCCTGGGTCCTCATGCTGCCCCTGCCATGACCCTCTCTGGACCTCAGTCTGTCCATCTGCCCCATGAGGGGACTCTGGGACTGCAATCCCCTGCCTTACAGAGCAGCCTCGGGGGAGTGGGGAGGCCCTGGGCTGGGTGACCAGCACCTGAGGTCAGCACCCAGCTGCCAGAGCCTGCTGCCTCCCCCTCGCCCACTCAGAGCCAGCAAACCGGAGCCAGGACACCGCCCTCGCCTCCCTGCCCGTGACTCACCATGCCAACACCTGATGAGTCACATCGCTCAGACGGGGGCGCTGCTCCAGCCTCCCGCGAATGGAGGACCTGTCCATCCCAGGGGCGGCTGAGGGGAGCCCTGGAGGGGGCCGCCCAGCCCAAAGGAGAAGCCCATCCCCCAACCCTTTCAACCCGTGAGGTCACCAGGGCCCAGAGAGGTTAGCTGCCCGCCCAAACCTCGTGGTTCCCCGGGCAGCGAGGATGAGGGCCCAAGCAGAGATCCCCAGCCCTCCGCCCTGCTCTCTACTGCACAGGTCTCGGGCTTCAGACCCCCACTCGCCACACTAGAGGGATCCACCCTCTGCTCCCCTCCCCCTCCTCCCGCCTGCCCACCCAGGACAGGAGAGCCTGGACTCCTGGTGCCCAGAGGCTCTGCCCACTCAGACCCAGGACCAGCCGCAGCCCACAAGGCAGGGCCACGTCCCTGTACAGGGAGCAGGAGGCTCCAAGGGCTATGGTTACCACCCCCACCCCCGAGGACTTAGGGGGACAAGAGACGTGGACTCACCACAGCCAATGTACTCGCTACCTGCCCGGGCCATCACCACTGCCTACCCAGCACCCCATTCTACAGTAGTCAAGCCTCCGCCCGCAGGGCCACGCGGTCCAGGAGGCCTGGGTCTTGATGCTTCCTGTGGATGGGACGGAGTCTCCACCATGGTCTTTCTGCTCCATGCGCTCACTCGTTCATTCCTTCACTCGTTCATTCATTCACTCGTTCACTCACACATTATCTGCCGATCGTGTGAGAGGGACTTTCATTAGCGGCGTTCTCTGCCGCTGCTTCCTGGATGGAGCACCGTGGGGGAGGAAGTGTAGCGTTTTCCTTTGTCCATTTAGGGCTTGTGACCCCAGGCCCTTTGCTGCAGCCATGCAGAGCGTGGTTGCTGCAGTGACAGCTGTGGAGCAGCTCCTGGTGAGGTGAGCCGGGTGTCGAGCCTCCCTCGGAGTGGACCCCTCTGGTCATGTATGGTTGGGGATGAGGCTCCTTGGGGACCCAGCCACAGCTGGGGCTAAGGAGCAAGGGTCCCAGTGCCTGGCCTGGTCACTGGGAGGGGAGGCACTGCAGGAGAGGGGGACTCTGAAGTGTTGTGATTGGTCCAGTGGTGGCAGAGGCCCCAGAGGGGTGGCATTCATGGTCCCGCCTCTTGGGTGATGTCTTGTCTGGGCCCAGGCTCAGGAGGGCAGTGGTGGGTAGTGGGTGTGGCCCAGAGACTGCCTGCTGCTGCCCTGCCTCCACACCAGACCCTGGCTCGGCCCTGGCCCTGGCCTGGCCGCCCTCAGCACCCTGCCGTAGGCGCCCACCAGCCTCCACCCTCCGTGACTCAGCCTCTCACCATCCCTCGGGCCTGGTCAGTGTGCACTGAGCAAGTGATCCAAGGGTCCAAGGCGGTTCCTGTCACCTCCTCAAGCCCCCCAGCACTGCCGGCGTGCAGAGCTGCTCTCTGAGCCGGGGAGCCAGTGTAGTGCCCACCAGCCCCCTGTCCCGCAGAGACACACAGACACTTCCTCAACCTCCAGCAGGGCCCACAAAGGAGGGGGCCTCCGCCTCCTGAGGGGCAGGTCCAGTTTCCAGCTGCCCCTGGCCCCTTTGGCCTCCCCCGCTTCCCTTCATCAGTTCTATTATCTGATTCACAGGATCGGTGCTTTAATACTTAAGCGGATTTGAATTAGCATAACTGGCCCTAAGTGAAAATAAATTAATATTAATGCGTAAGAAGTTCCTCCAGACAATTAGAACCCGAACCAAATTAAATCATCCCTAATCTTTCCTGGTCTCAATTCAGGACCTCAGCTTCCGGATGCTGCGGAGTTTGAGGTGGATATGGACCTGGACCACAGCAAAATGCCCCTTCACTGGGGAGAAAGGCAGCCAGGCACTGCATCAGACCACAGCCTCAGGGAGAGGCGAGGGGGTGGAGCGGAGCCCCAGGATCCCAAGGGCAATGTGGCCCATGCACGGGCTCACGGGCAAGGCAGGCGAGCAGGACTGAGCATGGACGCCCAGCGGGGCAGCTTTGTAAGTGGCAGCCCCTCCTCGGACCCTCCCCACAGCAGGACGAGCTACCCGCTAGGGACCCTAGGGCGGAGTTCTCAGTGCCGCATCTGTCCCTGAGAGGCGTCTTGAATCTGCAGCTTCAAGCTTGCTGCTGTTGTTGTTAGGTGCCATCCAGTCGTGTCTGACTCATAGTGACCCTCATAGGGTTTTCAATGGTAGATTGTTTAGGGATTGCCTTGGGAGTGGATTGCCAGGCCCTTCTCCCATTTTTTGCAGTGCTGGGAATCAAACTCAGGACCTCAGAGACTGCAGAGCGTCACTCTACCAACTGAGCTAAATCCCAGCATTGCTTCAAGCTTAACAGTGGCTAAAGGTATTTCCTGTGATCTCGGAGGCACAGGTGCTGTTCCCTGTCACACCTAGCCAAGCTGAGGTCCAGATCCAAGGCCATCCCAGGACAAGCGTCCAACAGGATGCCACCCACGTGGCCGGGCCTGCACTGAAAGAGGGTCTCCCGTCCTCTGCCCGGAGATGGGGCCCGCAGAGGGCAGAGGCCTCCTGTCTTTGCGAGCAGCCTGGCCCCGTCATCCTCTGAGCCAGAAATGGCACGTGGACTCGCAGCCAGTGCTGGCAAGTGAGGAGCGCAGCCAGTGGACAATGCAGGCTGCCGGAGGACGCTGGGCTCAGCCGTCATCTGTGCCTCGATGGACCATTGGTGTCCTCCCTTGGGTGGGCCCGTGGTTCCCTGCGAGAATCAGCAGCGGAAGCTGGGGATCCGCCCACAGCCCCACACACCAGCCCTCACCCAGGGGTGGGCAAGGGCGGCCTCACCCGGGCCTCCCGAAGTCCTCAGCTTAGGAGCCGCCTACTCCTCCCCAGTGGCTGTGGGGTCACCTGCGGCCACCGTGCTCCTTACCTCCTGTGCTTTCTCTGCCATCAGCTGCTGGGGAGCTGGGCGCCAGGCCACCCCCGGCAGATGTGCCGGCCTCGGGGTGTCTCGCCCCCGCCGGCATCTTTACCTCACTGTGCAGAGGAGGACATTTCAACTCCGAGATGTGAGTCAACGCGCTCAAGGTCACACAGCAAGCACAGGGCTGGCTTCCCCACGCAGCCCGCTGCTCCTCCCTGGAGTCCTGGAAGCTGGAAGCTGCTGGGAGGGAGGGTCCAGGACAAGAGGGACAAGAGGCCCTGAGGGCCCTCCAGGGGGCGGGAGAAATGGGAGGCAGGTCTTTGCTTCAAGGATTGCCTGGGGCACCGTTGTGGCCAGGGGCTCATTAAGATCCCCTTCATTTCCCACACAGGAAAACGGTTCCCAGAGGCCGCTCCAGATCAGTGTCACCGCCAGGAGGACGCGGGCTCCTACCCCGCAGGCAGCTGTTCCGAGGACTCCCTGTCGAATGAACCTCCCCCCACGCAACGGTGACGCACACCGCCCACCAGCATAAACCAGCTCCCGCCAGCTCTGCCACCCCAGTGCCCTCACTGTCAACAGCTCTCTGGAAGGTGTTTTACTTTTCGTAGTGGGCGTTTAGGACTGGGACGTCTCATGGGAAGACTCCTGCCAGAGTCCCCCTGGCCCACGTCCACTCAGAATCCTCCCCATGCCTGGTCGGCCAGTGTCCACTCCAGATGCCCCTATATATGGCTTCGTGCTCCGTCCACGGTCTCTTGGCAACTTCCAAGGTGGTAATTGGCCTTCTCCACGGCAGACACACAGAGGGGACAGGGGACAGGCATGAGGCATGTCACAGCTTCGTGCCGGCCAGCCAGTGGGCTCCTGTCTGTGTGGTGTCCTTTGCAGCCAGCAAGAAGTGACTACAGCACCCGTGGCCACCCACCTGTGCTGCACTGGGATCCAAAGGGGACAGCTAATCCATGTGTCCCAGCCCACTGCTCATCCTGATCTTGATTTTGACATGTGGGTCAAGCCAGCTTCTCAGAAATCCTGTCCCCAGGTCCCACGTGTGGGAGGCCAGACCACACCCACACATCCTGTTGTTAGGCTGGCCGCGTGGACCCACTGGGCCCAGCGAGGTCTGCTGCTGCTCCCTAGAATCGCTCTTTAGGTAACCAGCGTGCGTGCGTGTGGACTCCAGCTCCATGTGGGGGCCCAGGCAGCCCCTGCGCTGCCCTGTCTGGGTCCTCTGGTGCGAGGGACCTCTCTCCACTCACTGGAGCCCAGCCAGCAGCCCAGGGCTTGAGGGAGGGCATCCGGCAGAGCAGAGCCTGCGCAGTGACCGCCACGGCCCTGCCCTCGTGGCTGGAGACCGAGGGCCACTCGCTTCTGTGCTCTGCACCTCAGGGTCAGACACGCTGAACGGGAGCACTGGCGTGGTGCTCCGGGACTCACGTCAATGTGGGCGAAGCGCCTCCCACCCAGAGATCCTCCGTCCATGCCAAGGTTTCCCAGGGGGCGGGAAGAGCGCAGCTCGCACTGCGGAGTCTGTGCTGAAGCCCAGCTCCAGGAAGCCCAGTCCTGTGGTCCATCGACGTCGACTGTTGCTCAAGTGCCCACCCTGTACCGCTGGACCCTGGAAACAGGGGCAGCCAGCCCTGGGGCTCAGGTGCAGGGCCAAGGTGTCACTTGGATGAGTGAGTGAACAAGTCCCGTTTGGGGGCGCTTCCACCTTTGACAACTGAAAGGTACGGAAGTATTTCCTGAGAAGCCATCTCTTCTAGGCTCCTCCTCCTGCCCCTGCATCCGTCCTGCAGCGCCATCTCCTGTTGGCAGCCCAGCCCTCGAGAGGAAGATGACGCAGCTGCGTGGGCAGGGGCAGGCGATTGTGGAAGGTCGGTGCCCCACTGGAGCCAGGTGTGGGGACACGTCATCTCCTGCCTCTCCACAACCACCCGGGGCTTTGTTTGGTTGCAAGGCAAAGAGCCTGGCTCAGAGGGCCCGAGTGCTGCCAACGCGGGCATATGATTCAGGCATGGCGGGATCCAGGGGTCCACGACGCCATCAGGGCCAGGCCTCCACTCGCCTCCTCATTGGCCTCTCTCCCGGGCTCTGCATGGCAACAACACAGCCCCCACCATTAGCGGCCCTCGCTTTCCCAGGCCCAGATCCAGGGGCTGAGAGTGCTCCAGCACACACAGAGACTCACTCTCATTAGACCAGACGGGGCACATGTCCACCCCGGAGCCAATCACAACGGCCTGGGCGCTAGGCACCCTGATGGGCCGGGAAGCCCCTAATGTGCTCCAACCCTGTTTCAAGAGGTGTTGTTGTTGTTGTTGTTGTTGTTGTTGTTAGGTGCCATCGAGTCGTGTCTGACTCATAGTGACCCTCACAGTGTTTTCAGTGGCTGATTATTTCAGGATTGCCTTGGGAGTGGATTGCCACGTCCTTCTCCCATTTTTATGGTGCTGGGAATCGAACTCAGGACCTCAGAGACTGCAGAGCGGCGCTCTACCAACTGAGCTAAATCCCAGCCCTTCAAGAGGTCTAGGCATCCTAAACCCAGGGTCAGGAGCCACTGGGAAGCCTCCAAAGAAAATTCTAGATCCTTTCCCCTGCAAGAAAGGAAAGGAAGAGCAAGACAAGCAGAGCAGCACCTCTCAACCTAGGAGAGAGGCTGAGCCCCAGTCCACATGAAGCAAAACAGGGTCCCAGGCTGAGGAGTTCTAAGCAGGTCAAATCCCTTGGTCCCCAAGTCACACTGAGGGGGAACTTCCTCAGTGCAACTTCAGGGACACACGCGTCAGGTGCCGGGGTCCTTGTTCCTTCACCCTGGGGCAGGGGTGCTGGGGTCAAAGTGGATGCAGACCCTGGAGCCACCTGAGTCACAGGGTGATGCTCGGTAATGATGGGGTGGGGAGGCATCGGCGTGTGGGAAACACACACACGCTGCCAGGGCGCTGGGAGCCCAGGACACTCGCAGTTGTCTCAGATTGCCCAGCGCCTCCGGGGTCCCTGGATGGGGAGACCACGAGCCAGAGGAGGTCTGGCTGCAACCTGGGCCCTCTGCCTGGGGCCTCTGCCTGGCCTGCCCTGCAGCACCCCCTGAACACCTCCCCTCAGGACCTCTTTCATGTAGGGCTTCAAGAATTTTTTCTGGCTGGGCGTGGTGGTTCACGCCTGTCACCCCAGCGACCTGGGAGGCAGAGGCAGGAGCATCAGAGGTTCAAGGCCAGAGGCAGCCTGCATAACTTAGAGAGACCCTGTCTCAAGACAAAAAATCAAAAATGGGCAGAGGGTGCAGCCCAGTGGTAGAGCACTTGCAAAGTACGTGCAAGGCCCTGGACTCAGTCCTCAAATGTTGTTGTTGTTAGGTGCCGTCTGGTCGAGTCCAACTCATAGGGCCCCCCATAGGGTTTTCAATGGCTGACTGTTTTGGGATTGCCTTGGGAGTGGGTTGAACGTCCTTCTCCCATTTTGCGGTGCTAGGAATCGAACTCGGGACCTCAGAGACTGCAGAGCAGCACTCTACCAACTGAGCTAAACCCCAGCCCCAGTCCTCAAATACCACACAAAAATAAGAATGTTTTTCAAGAAGTGATTTGCACCCTTTATTAAAGGTTAGAAGCGCCTTGGATCTCATATACACATGGGGTAAAGTGAGATAAAGAGAGTAAAGTCTCCGGGGATGCCACGGATGGCAGGCACAGACACTGTCCCTGGAGGAAAGCGGCTGTGGTGGTGGCGACTGGAGAGGGAGCTGACGCCTATGGCTGGCACCCAGGAGGTGCTGGGAAGTCGAGAGCAGCATGGCTAAGTGGCAGGTGATCGTTATGACGTGTGGAGCCGAGAGGGAGGCGCAGTGTGAGGAGCTGTCGCCATGCCAGCAAACTAAAGGCAGGGGCACATAAGACAACAAGGTCGACGCACCCTGGTGCCACGGCCTGTCCAGACCCCAGGCTCCCCTTCTGTGGACACACCCACCGCCACCTGGACGCCCTCTACCTTGTGCTCCGAGCACTTCTACTGCACCCCATAAGATGTGAAGACCTCCCCCAGCGTGTGCATGCAGCTGTCACGCTAGCACCCCCTGAAGGCATGTGTGCACTGAGGGAAAGATTCGCCTTTCCACCGTGTGGGGTCCACACCTTGAATTTTCCCCGCTGTCTCCAGTCCAGGTAGACTCTACTTTGAGGAGGCAACTCTTCCCCAGTTGTCTTTTGAGTGCCTTCCAACCTGGGGGGACTCATTTTCTGGCATATATCTGACAGTGTTTCTTTGCTATCCATAGGGTTTTCAATGGTTGTTTTGGGAGCGGTTTGCCGGTGCCTACTCCCTAGTCTGTCTTAGTCTGGAAGCTCAGCTGAAACCTGTTCCCCATGGGTGACCCTGCTGGTATCTGAGATACCGGTGGCATAGCTTTCAGCCTCATCGCAACACACCAGCCCCCACAGTGCGGCAAACTGAGAGACGTGTGGGGGACACAGTGTCTGCAACAATGGCCTTAAACATAAATAAGATCGACTCGACAGCGCCTAACAACAACAACAACATCTCGAGTTACGGTGCCCCCTCTTCTCACTGTGGATTGCATCAGTGATGTCACGCTTGGCTCTTTGCCAGCAGGGCTCCAGGTCAGAGTAAAGAGGAGCAGCGCTTGGTGGCCATGTGGCCTCTGCACCTGTGGTCTCTTCAGAGATGGAGCAGTCAGTCCAGGCTGGATTATGCTGCAGCAACAAACAACGCCCCAGAAATCTCAGGGTTTTAAAACAAGATGCTACTTCTTGCTGACACCGTGTGCCCACTGAGATGGGAGGGCAGGGGGATCTCTGCCAAGGACACAAAAGAAGAGGGAAGAGCCGGGGGCGGTGGCGCATGCCTGTAATCCCAGTGGCTCGGGAGGCAGAGGCAGGAGGATCGCAAGTTCGAGACCAGAGGCAGTCTGCAGAATTTAACGAGACCCTGTCTCAAAAAGTAAAAAATGGGCTGGGCGTGCAGCTCTGTGGGCCAGCACTTGCAGAGCAGGCAAGTGCGAGGCCCTGGGTCCAACACCCAGTACCGCAAAAAAAAAAAAAAAAAGAAGAAGAAGAAGAAGAAGAAGAGGGAAGAGAGAGCGCGGGAAGCCATGAAACTGGGGGAGGAAGTCACAGGAAAGTTCCTCCACCATCAGTCCTTTTAACCAGCAGGAAGGACAGACACTTTCCAGGAGTCCGTCCATTTCGCAGGTGTTTGTGAAATCTAGCAAAAGACACAGAGAGCGATTCCACATAACCGGGCACTCGTAAAGTGCAAAAGGTGCATTATACTGACAGGGAAGGAGGGTCAGGCACAGCGGCAAACCCCTCCACACTGTGCTCTTCCTCAGGATTACAGTGGGGGCCCAGTGCATGGCCATCAACACGGGGAGGAAGCCAGGCGCAGAGTGATGGCCGCGTTCAGAATGTTAACACGATTCCTCAGCTCACTGCAGAGCCCTAAGCAGCCATCCTAAGCCTTCTCCCACCTCACCCAAGGTTCTCCCACCCGCCGCCAGGGCCAAGCACCCCTCTTTAACGACCGCTGCTCTGCAGTGCAGGCTGCACCCCACCTATTGGGGAGCCAGGCAGACACACACCCCAAGGGAGGCTGCCAGGTAGTGTTCAAGGAGCCAGCCCAGGAGGCCATTCCTGGCGGCCCCCGCTAGGCGCCTGCTCCCTGCCTGGTCAAGATCCCCAAGCCTCACCAAACAGGAGCCCGGGGACCAGAGTCATTGTGGACGGCTGAACCTTCCCCGCGGTGCCAATGCCCGGGCAGTGGCTAGCAAACACCTTGGAATATGTTGTTGATCCACCTTCCAGCCCCATCTGCTGCTTTATTATTTCACAGAGAGGCCACAGATACCACGGAGCGTGCCTGTGACCAGCTTTGAGAGGCATGGGGACACCCCAGAGGATGTATGGCCTCTCTCCTTCCCAGAGAAACCGCAGCCCCTGCCCACGGAAAGCGAGGCTCTCTCCCCCGAGCTCCAGTATCCCAGCTGCACCCCGAGCTGCACGCGACCTCAGCTAGACACGGACATTGCTACTTCAAATGCGCATTTCCGACCACCTGAGAGGAGCTATAGCTCAGGGGATGAGCACGGCAGGAGAAATGAACTCGTGCGGAAAGAGTTGACTGCAGCGGGGAAAACAAGCCGAGAGTCTTATGAATGTATTCATCGTGTGCGTACGGGGCTCACTACACAGAGCAACGGAGGCAGCGCCTCTTCACCGCTCCTCACAGCAAAATAATCCATAAAAAATGTGCAGCCCCAGGGTAGAGCACTTACAAAGGTAGAGCACTTGCGAGGCCCTGGGTTCAACCCCCAAGTACAAAAAGAAACAAGAAAAAGAAGAGAAAACTGAAGCCGTCTGCTTTTCTGTCCTGCCTGGAGACCCCTCTTCCTGGGCCATGTGGGTGCCTGGCAAACCTCTGAGCAGCAGGGCCTGGAGGGCTGAGCACGGGTACCCAGGGCCCCCCGGGGCCAGCTGCCTCCTTCCCTCTGATATCGCACACAGCCCAATGCAGACTGTGCTGTTTCCCGGGACAAACTCGACGCTTCCGGGAGGCGCCCATGGGAGAGGCGGAGCCGGGTGCAGATCCTGCGCCATCAGCTGACAGGGCCACCTACCAGCCTTCAACAGCACCCGGTGCCCACAAAGCACCACCATAGGACAGCAGAGTCCACTTCCCTTCCCACTGGCCTCTGGGGACACCTGCCAATGGGGAGGATGCAGTATCTGCCCCCAGCACAGTCACCTGGCTCCGGGAGCCACCGTCCCCAGCCTCCCTTGCCGCGTTAATGCCATGCCAGGCCTCCCACACGCAAGGGAAACTCTCCTGCCCTGGATTTGCTCTGCAGCTGAGCTGAATGCAGCTCTGGGAAGGAAGCAGACACTGTGGGGACAGGGGTGGGAGAGGAGCTCGGGAGAAATCCTGGACATGAGCAGCTGGGCCAGGGGCTGGCCAGGTGGAAATGGCCTTCTGAAATGGCTCCACCCACTAACTCAGAAGCTGTGCTCCTGAAGTCAAGTTCAGCATCATCGCTTCCTGCTACCGGTGGCCGGAAGAGACGGACACTCCGAAGGCTCCACACAGCCAGCCTGTGAGTGTGTGTCCTGCGGTGAGCCTCGGGATGGGGATGCCGACAGAGAGGAGGCCTCTGGCCCCCAGGCCCACTGCCCCTGGGAGCGTGGCCACTGTGGCCTTAGCTCCAGCCCACGGCTGCCCCCTCCCGAAGCTGGGCTGTCCTGCCAGGGGCATCAGGTTTGGAAGAAGAGGTCAGTGACCTCTGGCTCACACGCAGTGGCACTTGAGGCTAGGAAGGGACCCCCATACCCTGTTCCTGCTGCCACGTTCTTGTGCAGGTGGACGCAGCCACGGGCTTTCACAGTCAGCCATCCTGGGCCCACTCCCCAGGCTAACTCACAGTCTATCCACCCCTGGCACCACGAGTGGGTGTCCAGCTTCCTCATGGACCCCCACCCAAGGGCCCAAGCACCCCACTCTCAGCTCATCATAACCCAAGTGGGCCATTTCACCCCATCTGGCTTTTACATTGGTTTTCTACGGCTGTGGCCCAAACATCCAGTGCTGGGTACCTTAAGACTCCCAAGTATTGGCTCCGCTCTTCCCAGAAGTCAGAAGCCTGTGTGGCCAGGCCCCTTCCCCACCTCCCCGCCACCTCCCAGGTTCTGGAGAGTCAGAACTGCCTCGCAGAGGGAGGAGGACAAGGCTGCTGGGTCCCGGCCCGACTGGAGCAGGCATCAAGAACCCACGAAGGCTGGGCTCACACCATGACCTTGGAAAAGTCACGAACATCCTTCCGTGTTTAAATTATGATGGCCTGAGTCAGTCAGTGTGAGTTACGGAGGGAGCTGAAGACTGAGGCCCGCCTCGCTCTGCGAGCCTGGCTGAGCAGCTGCAGGGCCCAATGGGCGCAGCGCACGTGACGTTGTCTCTCCTGCAGGACCCTGGGCTTCCTACTTAGCCCTCTGTGGAGGCTGCCAGCCTCGGCCCCTCACACTGGACGCAGCTCTACTGATGCAGGACTCATGCATCCCAAAACCCACCTGGAGCTGCCACCTGCCCCCTCCTAAAATTGCCCCCGGCCCTCAGCTGCAGAGAAGGAGACTGGAAGAAAGGCAACAGCAGGGAGAGCTTAAATAAAAGCAAGAGTCCACACAATTTGCCACTGCAGAACAACAAACTTCTTGGCATCTCTCAGAAGCTGTGGTCCCAGGTGCCTGGCTAATTACGTGGTCCGTGGCACTGTGAGAGCACTGCAAACAAGGGCTGCTGATGAGCGGCTGGGGGACAGGAGGGCTGCCCTAGGGCCCAAGAGGGCCCAGGAGACCTGAGCCTCAGCCGAGCCTGCCTGCTTCTGCCAGGGCTGGTGGCCACGCCCTTGCCTGCCCACAGGGCAACTCTGCCCATGGGGTGGCTCTGGGCTCTGCAGTGCCCACCTGAGCGGTGACTCTCTGCAGCCACCCCAGGCCCACTGCTGCTCCCAGTGCTGCCTCCTTGCTCCGCCTTCCTCCCTTCACACTCTTCCTCCAGGGCCGCTGACTGCCCCCCCTGGGTCTCTGCTAGGGGGCAGGTGCCCTGCCCCACAGGGCTCCAGCTCAGAGGAGGGGGCAGGCAGGCATGTGTGGAGAGGTCAGAAATGGCCCTCAAATGGCCACACCTGCAAGAATTGTAATTCCAAGTCAAGGCCAAGGGCCACAATGGAGGCTCTAGTGGACGGGTGCCCATAGCATGGAGCTTCAGGTGGTGGGGAGCTACAGGACTGGCCAGCAGGAAGGTGGCCCCTAGGCCCAGGCACACACAGGACCCTCCTCCGGACTCCTGCCACCCTCTGGGACTCGGCCATTCTCATCCTGGCCAGCAAGGAGGTGGGAGGATAGGACAGATCAGACACCTCCTCCCTCAGGACAGGGCAGCATACCTGGAGGGGGTAGGCACAGCCTGTGGAGGGGTGGTGCTGCGAACAGGCGCCCTGTGGTCCCCACAGATTGGCCCTTCCTTAGCAGGGACACTAATGCATGGCAATACAGGAGCTGGGAAGGGCAGCTGGCCACACTGGGGCAGCGCGGGCAGAGGTCCCAGAGTGAGGGTGTCACAACCCACGGGGCCCTGAATGCCAGGCCAGGGAACCAGCTCTGGATTCCGAGGACATCTGGGAGCCACTGACAGTTTGAGGACAGAATAAATCAAGGGACGAGAGTCAGGAGCAAGGGGGAGCGCGGCACGGTGGGGGTCCAGCAGAGAGGGGAAAGGCCTGCTTTGCAGCACAGAAGCCAGGGCACCATGGGGCTGGGACCAGGCCCTGTGGGGTCTCCAGGGACACAGAGCAACAGCAGGGAGTGGATCCTCGGCCCCCCATATTCAGGTCACTCAGCCTGCAGGCCAGTCCCTCTGAGGCCTGAGCTCTTAGTCCCCTCAGGCTGCTGTAGCAGCGTATCATCCCCTGTTGTTGTTGTTTTTGTTGTTGTTAGGTGCCATCGAGTCGGTATCCAACTCTTAGCGACCCTGAGTTCAACAGGCGAAGCACAATTGTCAGTGCTTCTCTGTTGTTCATAGGGTTTTCAATGGCGGATTGATTTTTTGGGACTGGGTTGCTGGGTCCTTCTTCCAAAAGGTGTAGCCCAGGCTGGCCTCGAACTCGCATTCCTCCTGCCTCATCGTCTTCAGCAAGTTGATTGCAAGCAGCAGGAATGTATTTCTCACAGCTCTTCGGACTGGCATCC
The DNA here is from genome assembly GCA_007922755.1 of Pedetes capensis. Lineage (NCBI taxonomy): Eukaryota > Metazoa > Chordata > Mammalia > Rodentia > Pedetidae > Pedetes > Pedetes capensis. The sequence goes on along the minus strand of VMDO01000027.1, from coordinate 550,647 downwards.
CAGATCAAATTTGCAGCCCGATTCGGTGTCTCCCGAGGGCCTCCTGGTTCCCAGCCGGCCCTTCTCGCTGTGTCCTCACTTAGTGGGAGGACAAGGAGCCCCTCTGTGGTCTCTCTTAGAAGGGCTCTCAACCCACAGTGGGCTCTTCCCTCACCACCTAACACTTCCCACAGGCCCACCTTCTTACACTGTCACCGTGAGGGTTTGGTGTCAGCATACTGGGGGACACGCACACTCACCCCAGCCGGCCATGGGGGGACACAGCTGAGCTTTGCCTCTGCCTCGGCCCCCTGCAGCGTGAACCCAGCGATGGCAGCAAGACAGGTGTGTCTCCAGCTGATGCGAAAGGAAGGCCCGGCTCACAGACCAGGGACCGGCCCCAGCCGCAGACAGCAAGTAGCAGGACTGGAGCCCCCTAGGAATTCCTGTTTTCTAGGTCATCTACCCAAGACCTGAGAACTTCACCCACATTTCCCAAGGATCCCAGGTCCACTCTAGCATGGAGGCCAGGTGCTCCCAAAAAGAGGTGGAGGAGAGAAGACACCAGCAGGGGCTGTCCAGACCCTGGATAACGTTAAGCAGAGGGACTTGGGGGGAGAGGAACAGAGTAGCGGAGACAGATCAGAGGGACCCACCTCTCGCTGGGCTACTGGGGCGGGAGTCAAGCACTGTTAAATACTATGAAAGCACAGTTAACGCTAATAAGTCCGTATTGTAAGTATCCATTTATCAGTCATTTTTCCTTTTAATAAGCTAAAATGGGAGGAGGATTTGATTCCATAATTGACAGCTGTTAAATCCTTCCCAGGTGCTCCCATTGCCTTGAGAGAAGGACTATCGGACAAGGAGCCAGCCAGACTGCCCTCCTGCCAACCAGCCATTTTGAACACTTCACAAATGTCTTGAGGAAGCTACATGGCAACCACAACTGCTTGCTGCTGAAGCACAACTCTGATTCCTGAAGGCACTGTCCTAGTCACAACTGTTTCAAGCAGCTTGCCATAGACTCATTGCCATCACAGGCCTGGGTGACTGCTAGACAGTTCTAGCAGACCAGAGGGGGAACCTTCTTCCTGATGGTCGAACAGATGGTCTATGACTCATAGAAACACCATGCTTCATTTGCATAAGAGAGTGATGTGATTCGTGAAAGTGTGGTCCCTCATTTGAATGAGGGACTATGCCATGACCCATGCAAACAAAGTTCATTTGCATAAAGGCTGCCATAATTGATACAAACACCCTTGCTATACTGCATTTCTGGCTATATAAGAAGGCTGTTTGGCTCACTTTTCTAGTTAGCCAGGAGACGCCCTCCTGTGCTGTTCCCTGGTGTTGCAATATCGGGCCAAATAAAAGTGGTTTTTTCTTGCCTACTTTTGATCTTTATCATCAGTAGAGTGGGCTGAGATGGTAACGTGAAGAAAGGAAGGCAAGCTGGGCGTGGTGGCGCACGCCTGTAATCCCAGCGGCTCGGGAGGCGGAGGTGGGAGGATTGCAAGTTCGAGACCAGAGGCAGTCTGCGTAACTTAGCGAGACCCTGTCTCAAAAAAAAAAAAAAAAAAAAAAGGGCTGAGGTGCAGCTCAATGGTCCAGCACTTGCAGAGCATGCAGGTGCGAGGCCCTGGGTTCAACCCCCAGTACCGCAAAAAAAAAAAAAAAAGAAAAAGAAAAAAAGAAAAAAAAGAAAGGAAGGCAACAGCAGCAGCAGCAGCAAAGGCAGCGGAGGCAACAATGGCAGTAGAAACAGCAGTGGGAGAGAGAAAGCTGAAGCATTCCAGAGAGTGATCAATGCAGAAAAAGGACAGAGCAGAGACAATAGAGACAACAAGAGTATGAAGAACTAAAGGTGGAAACTGTGGGCCTCCGTCACTAGAAGTGGTCCAAGGAGTTGCCAAACCTTAATGGCCAAGAGTCTCACTCACCCTAGGCCTGAGAACTGTAACACTAGCCACTCCCAAGGGCTGAGGATCCTGACACCCTAAGCCCAGGAGCTGAAATTCTTGTCACTTAGGGTTAAGGGTCCTAGCATCCAAGGCCTGTAAAAGACCTGTCACACTAGAAGATGCCACCTGGTATTTGCTGCTGTCTGCTGCACTGCTCACTACTACCAAAACCTGAAGATTATAAAAGCTGCCAAGTTCTGGGTCCACTGGTAGTTAAAGCCCAGAGCCATAGGCCTCCAACCTGAATACCTAAAGCCATAGGTCTCTGGCTTCTAAAGCCTGGAGCAGTAGGCCCCTAGCTCATAGGGCCTGAAGCAGTAAGCCTCTGGGTCTGGTGACCCAGCCTCTAGGCCACGGGGACTCAAAGGTCCAGGATTACTAGCACTGGAAGACCTTCTTCTCACCTCCCACCATTTCTATCTTGTTGTTGTCAGGTGCCATCGAGTTGGTATCCAACTCACAGCGACCCTATGTATAACAGGCAAAACACTATTGTCAGTGCTTCTTTGCTGTTCATAGGGTTTTCAATGGCGGGTTGTTTTTTGGGAGTGGGTTTCCCAAGCCTACAGCACTTGGTGTTCCCAGGCTGTCTCCCATCCAAGTACTAACCAGGCCTGACCCTTTTTAGCTTCCGAGATCTGACGGGATTGGAAGCCACAGTGCTACGGCTGCAGGCCATTCCTCTCTAGGTAGAACAAAAGGACTCCAGAGAGCTGACTGGTGACATAGCCACTCAGATTCCACAGCATCTCCGGGATTTGGGTGGGTGGCATCACACTCTCTCCTACCACCTCTAGCAATAGCAGAAAGAGAAAATAAGCCCATAGCAGGACAACGAGACAGCCACGAGTGGTTTTCCCAGTGCCTCTTTTAGACCAAGAGCCTGGATGGGTGGGTGCAGGCAGAGCGGAGAGGAGGAGGTGGCTGAGCCAGCCCAGGAAGCGGCTCCCGAGTGTCTTGTTTTTGAGGCGAGTTTATGAAGAACCACATCAATTTCCACTTAAATCCCCAGCTTGGGATACCTTTGCCTAGGATTCTATTTTAAAACGCCAGCAGCACTATTTCAGCACAGAAATCAATAAAGTGCACCCAAAAAAAAAAAAAAGGGAAAGGGCCATCCTGAGCAAAACACATCCCTGCCTCCTGCTAAATGCTATTTTTCGCAAAGAGCAATAGCTTCAGCTTTTAACTTAATTCTGGGGTCTACAGTCAGTCTATTTAGGTATTTTTATGGTGCAACAAACCCACTGTCTTGTTCCAACCAGGGTGGGCAAGCAAAAGCATGAAGGGCTTAGGTAGCTGCCCACCCAGAGGCTATGTCTCCAGACCCAGGCCCCTCTGATGGGTGCCCTGTGGCTAAAAGACCACCAGGAAGACACTCGTGACTTACATACATGAGCAACAAAACCTTCTCTCCCCCCAGCTGGGTGATTATCAACCTGCAGAGAGAGGAATTGTCACAAGGCTGTGGGACTTCAGAGCCAGCACACAGGAGCTATGCGAGGCCAGGACTGGAGGGAGCAGGAAGGGAAGGCCTGAGGGGGGCCCTGAGTGGCCCTGACTTCTAAAGCCTGGAACAGTAGGCCCCCAGCTCATAGGGCCTGAAGCAGGAAGCCTCTGGTTCCAGTGACCCAGCTTCTAGGCCACAGGGGCTCAAAGGTCCAGGATTGCCAACACTGGAAGACCTTCTTCTCATTTCCCACCTTTCCTATCTTGTTGTTGTCAGGTGCTGTGGAGTCAGTATCTGACTCATAGCTACCCTACGTACAACAGGCGAAACACTATTGTCAGTGCTTCTCCTGAGTCCAGCTGCCTGTTGGGGTGAAGGGGCAGGCACCCCCACCTCCTCCCTGGGCATCTCTTTAACTGGTGATCCCCATGCCTAATGGAATTTCCTCCTTTGTCTTTCCTGAGGACCTGGGAGCTTCCCAAAGTGGTCCCTGCACCCCGGTGTTAGAGTCGGGGCTGCCAACAGCATGGAGGAGCCCTGGGCAGGCTGGGCTGGGGCAGACATGACACCTGGACAGCCACTCGGTGGGGAGCAGAGCCCTGCAGGTGAGGGCCAGGCAGCTCTGCTGCTGCCCACCTGAGGGTTAGGCCGTTGCCATTCCCCCTCTGCTCCCCAGGCTCCTTGGCAGAAGTGAAGCTCTCAGGCCCCTCGTGATTTCTGGGGTCCAGTCCTGTGGTGAGAGGCTGGAGACCGAGACCTAGGCAGGTACCCCCTGGAGACAGGAGACACCCCTCCTTCTCTCACAGCCGTGCACTCCCCAATGGCCCCCACAAGCCTGTCACCCCTAACAGGACATGCACCCACTCCCCCGGGGGACAACATGTACTCCCGACAACAAGGTAGCAGCCCCTCCCTGCACCTTCTTCCCAGGGTCCCTGACAGAGAGGAGCCTGAGCAGAGCCCAACGGCAGCCATGGTACTGGTGACCATCACAGTCCTTGGCCCCTGCCCTGCATTGCCAGTTGCTTTTAGCTTCCTGGAATGAGACAGGGACAAACAACATCAACCAGGCCAGACGGACCCAGCCGGCCCCCTGTGGCCCTCCCAGAGAGCGTACCCAGCATCGCTTGGCCAGGGGGTGGCTCTAGGCCACTCTGGCCGGGTGCAGATCGTCCACGACACTCGCCTCCCTTGGGCCTCCTCCGCACTTGCCACCACAGAAAAGGGTGAGGGTGTGGCTGGCACATGTGCCCTCTGGGGAAGGCTGAACAGCCACCTTCAAAATCTATGCCATAGCAGGGTGCAGTGGTGCACGCCTGGAATCCCAAAAGCTGGGGAGGCAGAGGCAGGAGAATCGTAAGTTTGAGACCAGAGGCAGTCTGGGTAACTTAGCAAGACCCTGTCTCAAAAAGTAAAAAAATGGGCTGAGGGTGCAGCTCAGTGGTCCAGCACTTGCAGAGCATGCAGGCGTGAGGCCCTGGGTTCAACCCCCAGTACCACAAAAAAAAAAAAAAAAAAAAATCTATGCCATGCCCTTAGGAAGGGGTCTTTGCAGATATGCAGATATCATTATTTTAAGGATCTTGAGGCCACCCTGGACTACCTCAGGGGACTTTTCCAATCACAGCTGTGCCTGTCCATGAGATACAGGGAGCAGAGGGCTGGCGAAGGTGGAGGTGGAGGCAGAGGCTGGAGGGACACCGCACAAACCACGGACCCCCACCCTGCCGCCCCACCCTCCTGCTCCATCTTGACCTCAGCTCTCCTGTCACAGAACTGAGGGAGGAGAGTTTCTGCTCTTTGGAGCCACCTAGCTTGTGGAGGGGCTGGGATTTAGCTCAGTTGGTAGAGCGCTGCGCTGTACTCTCTGAGGTCCCGAGTTCGATTCCCAGCACCGCAAAAATGGGAGAAGGACCTGGCAATCCACTCCCAAGGCAATCCCGAAACAGTCAGCCATTGAAAACCCTGTGAGGGTCACTATGAGTCGGATTCTGACTCAACAGCACCTAACAACAACAAGCTTGTGGTGAAGGAGTGTCCTCTTGGCCACAGGGAACCACTGATGTGCTGAAGGGAATCCGACGGCAGCTCCAGGAAGGCCCCTGGGCCACCGCACGTCCAGCACTAGGTGCCCACCAAACCCATTCCCTGAGCAGCCTCCTCCGCCCTGTGGCCCTCGGGGCCGCGCCCACGCCTCCAAGCACTGGCTCAGGAGGCAGCAGTAGTTTGAGCTGCACCCCCAGCTCCCCAGGAGACCTAGAGATGCACTGACTGGCTGGCAGTGGTCCTGCTCCGTGGTCATAAACGCCAGGAAGAGGCCTGGGGTCCTTTTCTTGGCATCCTTGCTCCCAGGCCCTGGTTCCCGCCTCCCCTCATCCATCATCACTCCCCATTCATCATCTGGGAGGCCCGGACCCCATGAATCATCCCCAGTCGGTGCCTTTCTCTTCAGCCCAGCACCCTGGGGGCGAGGCGGCAGCGGAGCTCACAGGAAGAGGCCTTCTCCGCACACATTCACCACGCGGCCTTCCCTCCGAGCACCACCATTGAGGGGCTCTGCCGGCCGCTGAGAACCAGGCCACGCTCCGCTTCCCGTGGGCAAGGGGCCAGGACAAACCTGGATGGAGAGTGGCCTGTGTGGGCATCCTCCGCGAGCAGAGAGATGGCTGATCTTAGGTGGAGAAGAGAAGGGTCTAGGAGCCAGGAAAGGCCCAGAGGAGGCCAGGGGGGCGGGGGAGACCGGCTGCACCTGCGTTGCGGACGCTGAAGAGATCTGAGCTCCCAGCCCTTAGGACTGTGAACACCATCTGCGTGAAGGAGGGAAGAGGACATAGCGGCCAGGGGCTCCGGCTCCTGGCTGGGCAGAAGGGACTGGGGGACACCTGCCAAATGGCCCAGGGCAAGCCTGCAGGACAGGGCCCAGGCCCAGGCACACATGGGCTCCGAGGCAGGATTGAGTGTCTGACAAGCGCAGGGTGGGCACTGTGGAGGTGGTGCCAACTGACTTTTCTTCCCAGGGCTCAGCCCAGCCCCAGGCGTCAGGAATTGGCCCTGGGGACCGTGGAAGTTGTCAGAGTTTGGATGCGGACTGTCCCCCACAGCCTTGTATGAGGAAGACTTGGTTTCTACCTGGTGGTGACTGGGCAGGTGGTGTGGTGGTAGCGGTAGGAGGTGGGCTCTAGTTGGAGGAAGGAGGTCATTAGAGACATGACTTTAAAGGGGATGTGGGGACCCCGGCCCTTCCTCTCTCTCCCACTACTTCCTGGTCACCATGAGGCCAGTAGCCTCCCCCTCCGCTCACTGGCCGCCATGATGCTCTGCCTCACTGCAGGCCTGAAGGCAATGGATCCGCCAGCCACAGGCTGTGCCCTCTGAAACCATGAGCCAACAGAAATCCCGCCTCCCTACAAATTGTTCCTCTTTGGCGCCATCTCGCAACGATAGGAAGCTGATCAACAAAGATGACTCTGACTCCCGTGTGCCTCTTGCCGTGGCTTGGACCTCAGGAATGTCCCCAAAGGTGCACATGTGGACAGCTTGGTCCCCAGCTCTGTGCCATGGGAGGTGGTGGAACCTTTGAGATGTGGCCCAAGGGAGAGTTTTTAGGCCATGAGGGGTGCCCTCAAGGGGACTGTGGGGCCCTGGTCTTATTCTCTTTCCCCTTCACTGGGGGGCTGCCCTGAGGCAGTGGCTTTTCTGCACCCCATGTTTCCCATCACCATGTGCTGACTTGACCCCAGCACAAAAGCCAGGGTCTTCCTGATCACAGGTTGGAACCTCTAAAAGTGTGAGCCATGATCAACCTGTTCTCCTTATAAGCTGATTGTCCCAGGTATTTTGTTACAGTAACAGAAATCTAGCTGATACCTCCTCTTCTCTTCATCTGAACTGATCACCCACAGGCTAGGCTCAGCAACACCTACAACCTAAAGACAAAAGAGAAAATGGGAAGCTGGTGTGTTGATCAGTAACCCACTAGGGGAAGGTTGGTGGGGCAGGAGAGTGCTACCAAGGCAGGTATTGGGCTGGGCAGGCTTTGTACATGCTGTCTGCTTTAATTGACTCCACACCTTGTGTTATCTTTATTCTAGGAGCGTAAAAAGTGGAGCCTCCGAGAAGTTAACCTACTTGCCCAAGGACACAGAGTTCACAATGGAGAGAATTGAGATTGGAATCAGTTCTGGGAGTTGGGAGTGAGGATTCTGAGGTTAAAGTGTCACAGGCCCTCTCGAAGGCTGGACGAGAGGCTCTCTGCTGCCTCCCCCACATCCTGGCGGCTGCAGCTCTCCAACCTCTGCTCCATCTACCCATGGCGTCTCCTCTGTGTCTGGTCCCTCCTCTTAGAAGGACGCAACCTGTTGGATTTAGAGCCACCGTCATCCAGATCTGTCTCATCAAGATCCTCATTGTAATTACATCTGCAAATACCTGTGCTCTAGAAAAAGGTCACATTCAGATGTTCCAGGTGGGCACATCTCCTTTGGGGGGCCCTGCAGGGGGTCAAGGGGGGAGTTTCAGGGGCTGTCTGATGCTGCAGGAGGTGAGAGGCAGAACCTGGGGCAGAGCCAAGTAGGGACTCCTGCTGCCAAGGACCCACTGGCTCCCTCTGCTCATGGGTGCCCGGCTGGTCAGCAAACCCCTTCCTGCTACAGCCGTGACCATCCACAGTCGCTCTGATCCTCATGCTTCAGGGACACTTGACTCCCTGCCACAAGACACCAAGCCCCTGAGTGCTATTGTGAGGCTCCTGTGCATGACAAGGGACAATTCCTTCTTCCCTCCGCACCCTGCCATCCCCTCTCAAAGCTGACGCGCCTCGCTCAGGCTGTTTAGCACTGGCACGGGCCGTGCGTGAGCCACTGCCCTCAGTCTGCACGAACACATGTCGTCCAGGGCCTGAATGTGGAACGCAGCCTGAGGTCCAGGGACAGGAGGTGCTGAACACAACTGCCTCCGCCAGGAGGCCTCCCTGAGTGGCCTCCAACCTCTAGTGCGCACCTGGCTTCACACCCCCCGCCACATCCTTCCTCCCTTTCTAACACCAGAGCTGTCCAGAACCCTCTAGCACATCCCGGGCCCTGCATCCAGCCACGGAAAGGTGGGGGACACAGAAGACAAAGGAGGCCACATGGAATACACTCTGGCGGTAAGGAAATCTATGGTGGGCAAGGAATCCGAAGCCCAGAGAGGGTGGACATGCTGTCCAGGGCACACATCCCCAGGGAGCGGAGCCAGGTCCGCCCACTCTTGTCCCGTGTGGCAAGCTTGCAGGTTACTGGAGTCTGGGTGTGTTGGAGACCAGAACCCAGCCTCCGCCCCAGCAACCACAGGACGGGCTTTCCACGCCCCGCCCCACTCAAGGTGGCCCCTCCCTTCCCACCCCTGCCTTCTCCGGCCTCACAGCCTCTTCCAGCCGAGCCCACCCTCCCCGCCACAGCCTGGCCCAGCAGGAGTGTTGCCTTGCTTACTCCTGCGTCTGCTTGATACTAATGCCAGTTCCTGGCAGCCAGTGCCCTCACCGGCTCCCCTGCACTCGGAGGGAATGGCCAGCTGGCAGACAAGATATGCGAGCCCCAACCTGCGGTGACCTTTCTTTTTTTCTCCAAAAACCACTTGCTTAAGAAAAATCTTAGCTACATAAATCACCATCACTCAGGAGCATGGGCTAGAGCTGGGAGCCCAGGAGCATTTATCATGGTTTGGGGGACTTTGACAACTCTTCTCTCTTGAGTTTACAAAGCACAGCCCCTTGCCTCTACCACTCAGAGAAAATTTCTACACTGGCTATCCCTCCCCTCCCGCCTCTGGATAATACCTCCTATTTCAAGGCAGCTGGGACACAACTCCTCCAGGAAGCCCTCTCTGACCTGCCACCCATGGCTGAGTTCGTGCAAGCGGAGGAGCTGGCAGTGGCCGCTGACAAGGCCGCCTGATGGTGAGGTTCGCCTCCACTGGATTAGAGCAGGCACAGAGAGATCTCCTTTGACCAAGGTCAACAGCCTATAGCCTGTGGATCAAATCCAATGCACCACCTGTCTTATAAATAAAGTTTTATTAGAACGGCCAAACCCATGCATCTAAGTGCTAATAGGCTGCCAGGCAGTCCAAGGGCAGAGCTGAGTAGTTGCAACAGAGCATACCTGGACCATGCACTCTCTGGATCCGCACTCCTGCCTATGACTTTGTCTCCACCCCCTGCTGCCCATCTTTCATTGGCTGGTGCAGAATGAGGCTCAGAGAAGGCCTGGGCCACAGGGCCACAGAGGCCCTGGTGGAGGAGACAGGAGCCCAGGGCTTGCTCCACTCTCTGCTGGACCCCCAGAGAGCATGTGCAAACTTGCCTTTGGAGGCTGACCTCGTGGTGGGGGGACAGTAGGGACAGGCCATGGGGGAGCCTGATGACTGCAGCATTCACCTCTTGGCCATGCCCAGCCCAGCCTGAAGTTGCCTCCCTGGCCCAGCCTCCCATGCGGGGCTCCCAGCAGCCTCCCCATGTGGCTCATCTATTCTCTTTGGGGGCCCCTGCTCCCAGGGAGGGCTTTCTCAACCCTGAGCCGCCTGCCATGGGGGGCAGCCTCTCCCTGGCTGCCAGACCCTGTCACAGAGTGCCAAAGGAAGAGTCAGAGGAAGGTTCTAGAAAGCAAGGTCCCGGTGCAGAATCAGGCTCAGGGGAGGCACCCCAGGTCACACAGCCATGGGTGGGCAGGTGGCCAGGGTTGTGTGGGAAGGGGATACACTGGAGGGCCACTGAGGCCCAAGGAGGGCTCTGCAGAAGACAGGTGCATCAAGGGCCCCCATAAGGGACCTCAAGTCGATCAGAGACTGGCAGTGACTAAGGAGAGACAGCCTGCGGCTGCAGGGACAAGAAAAAGGGCAGGCGCTGACACGGGGCAGCAGTGGAAGGGCAGGTGGGCCTGGGGCAGGAGGGAGAAGTACCCCACTTCCTTCTCTCCACCCTCCTCACCTGCCCCAGCCTGCTGGGGCCAAATCCACCGGGAGCCTGAGGCAGGTGCGGGGCTACAGGCCAAGGGTGGAGGACGCCCACCGGCCATGGGGAGCCGCACCCAGCCAGCTGCCTGCCCCGCGCAGGGAGAACCGCTCTGCAGGGATTAAAGGCCAAGAGGGCCAGGAGCAGGAGGGAGACACAGGCAGGCAGCTGCCCAGCCCCGTGCGGAGGCCTCTGCAGCCCCCCTGGAAGCCAGAGCAAGCTTGAGTCAGGAGGGCGGGGCAGCCGCTCTGAGGCAGGCTCCTGGTGGTCCTCCCTCCTGAGCCATGGGGGAGCACCAGGACTGCGGTGCCAGGTGGGCTAGGAGGGAGAAGCCCCTGGGGAACTGCGCCGTCTCCTTCCTCCAGCTCACCCACTCTCTCCTGGCCGCTCTGCCTTGGAGGACCCCTCTGCGCCCCTTCTGTCACCCTTCTGCAGACCTCTAAAATCGTGTGCCCCCTCGCTGGGCAGGCAGGCTGCCCCGCTCAGGCTGGCTTTTCTATGTGCTCTTCCCCATGGGGACCTCCCCCCCAAGGGAGGACTCGCAGCCTGGGGGGCTGCAGGCCAGGTGAGCAACTGACCCCAAATTAGGAACCAAGTGTCGGCATGCAATCATTCATTCATTCACACGTGTGGTGAGTACCCACTATGTGCCTGGTCTGGGGGCTCCTGAGGCAGACCTGGTCCCTGCCCTTGGGGAGACAAGGATCAAGCAAAGCTGCACACCAGCCATTGTCACCCCACACCGCGAGGACTGCAGGGAGGGGCCCAGCATGACAGCGTCCCTGATGGGCATCCAACCTGCCGGGCAGGCGCCAAAGCCCAGGCTTCAGATGAGCAGGGGAGGGAGCCGCCGGCCTCAGGGGGAGCAGAGCCTGCAGAAGGGAGGCAGCAGACTGCAGCTGGAAGGAGGGGACTCCCGGGGGACAGACATTTAAGGGATCCTCCAGACCCACACAAAAGAGCTTGGTCTTTATTCTGAGGGCAAGGAAAAGCCACTGGAGGGTTTGGATTGGGGGGGGTGGATTTTTTCTTTTGGGGGTCAGTGGAGGGCGATAGGACCAGTTTCACAATGTGAGGTGTGAGTTATTTAGGGGTAAAATGGGCAAGATAAGATGGTGGATGAGGTGGGCCAGGGGGCTGACCTCAGGGTTCCGGCTGGTGAGGGGGCAGGTCAGGTGGTCAGTCATGTGCTGAATTAAGGGCTGGGGTGCAGCTCAGTTGGTAGAGTGCTTGCTATGCACACTCTGAAGCCCTGGTTTCCATCCCCAGCACCGCAAAAATGGGAGAAGGACGTGGCAGCCCACTCCTGAAACAATCAGCCATGGAAAACCCTATGAATGGCAGAGAAGCACTGACAATGCCGGGCATGGCAGTGTCCGGGAGTGTTTTATTCTGTTGTACATAGGGTCACTATGAATCGGATCTGACTCAAAGGCACCTAGAAACCACAACCCTCTTGCTGTCATGGAGACCTAGGGGAGTAAGCTCCTTGGCTATCCAAGGATGTGGCCAGGACAGGAGGCTCCGGGTACCCTGACTTTGGGGGCCCAGGAACCCACCTTTGCCCTCCAACCTACTGGGCAGCTCTTGGAGGCCCCAGCTGCCCTGGGCAGGCCAGGGCACACTAACCCCATCCTGACCCCTCCCCAAGAGGGTCCAGGTGGGAACATGCAGGGGACACAGCCTGCAGGACACAGTGCCCAGCAAAGCTGCCTTGAAGTCCAGGACAATCTTGGGCACGTTGCCCAGATCCGTCTGTTGGAATTTTCTTAAATGCCTGGAGCTAAAGCCTTTGTGAAATCTGCATACATATTCATGCAAATAATATGCAAATCACACCACCCCCAGATCAGCTGCAGGAATGTTTCTGCCAGTCCTTCTTCCCCAGAGGGTCAGCTCTGCCTGAGCAACAAAGAAGCTGTTGGGTCAAGGAGTCCCTGTCTTCTGCAGTCACATGGTGCAGATGGGGAAACCAAGGCCAGAGGGGGGAACGGACTCGCTCGTGGTCCCTTGCATGTCCAGGGAAGGCAAGCAGGAAGCCTCTGGTCCAGGGCAGGTTTCAGACGCCCAGGCCTCCTGTTGAGAGTGAACAAGGCCGTGCGCGAGGCTCCACAGGGCAGGCGCCTTCCCGGGCACCCGATGCTTCCATGAGAAACAACAGTGTTTGCTCTTAAATCCTCTCCCTGGGGATGCAGCTCGCGATTCCCCCCCAACCCAGAGCCCGCTCCAAAAATAACGCCTCCACCAGCCCCGCCTGGATTCGATGTCAGCGCAGAGAGGCGGGAACCATGAATCTGCCAGCGGAGCTGGGGAGCAGAAGCTGAGCCGCCGCGGGGCTCCACTAGCTTCAGACCCTGCTGTACCCCTACCGCAGCTGCTCCGGCCCCACTGTGCTGGGCGCTTCACAGCCCTGAGCCCCTTCCCCACAGCCACTCGGCTCTCAGTGTCCAGACTCCCTGCTCAGGAGAGGAAACCGGGGTGCATGGGGAGGTTAAGATTTCGGGGTGAGCACGTGCAGCGGCCAGCTCTGCGGTGTACTGAAGGCCATGCAGAGGCCTCGGACCTGCCTCTCTGAGGGCCCAGGGGCACCAGGGGGGGCCCTGTGTGCTAGGCTCAGGGCCTTGGCTGCCTCTACTCTGGAGCCAGAAAGACCCAAGATCTGCAGACCCCAAGCCTCAGGACGAAGCCCAGAGGGGACTCCTTTCGGCTAGCCGCAGAGCAACCTGAGTAGCCATCACGTATACTACACGGCCCGGGGCCAGGAGCCCCTCTCGAGGGACAAGCAGAGAGTGGGCCATGCAGCAGACACCTGATGCCCCACCCTGCGTCAGCCACCGCAAGTCCATCAGGCCTTGGGGTCCCAATCTGCATGATGAGGTGAGAGCGGCTTGCTGCATAGGGCAGCCAGGAGGACTCTGGGAAATCCACCCTAGAAATGCCTGCACGGCAGCCTCTCCGTGGGCCATGGAGCTGCTCACAGCCGCTGTGTCCCAAGAGCACCAGGCAGAGGCTGGGCCACTTTTATGACCTCCACTCAAAGTCACCAGCATCACTGCCACTGTAGTCACAGGCTACCAAGACACAGTATAGCGGCGCTCACCAAGAGGGACTGTCATGGGCATACCGCAAAAGGAGCGTGTGTGTGTGGACAGAGCGTCCCAGCCATGTGGGAAGCACAGCAAATCACTCAGGGGAGCTCACTGTCACACACTCACATGATGGAGACCCTCACTGTCTGTCCGTAACCTGCAGGTCATCCAGGACCCAGCCACCCTGACATGTCACCTGTTTCCAACACCCCACAAGCCTCATGGACATCCCAGCCTTCCCCCCTACCACCTTTGACTTTCCAAGCCCCCAGCCCTCCAACCCCCTTGCTCTCTGTACTCCAACCACATCAGCTTCCTTATTCCTCCAGCTCATTCCTGCCTCAGGACCTTTGCACTGCCATTTCCCCTGCCTGGAACACTCTTCTCAAGTCTCCACACGGCTCCTTCCTATACCTCCTTCAGGTTCCTGCTCAGCTTTCCCTGCTACACCCCTCCTGAACCTTTCCCTTGACCCCTCATTCTGCCTCCCTTGTTCTTTTCAGCTTTCGATTCCTCCTGTTTCTCCTTCCAGCTTGCTCTACCAGGCCTCCGTAGAGATGCTTGCAGTGTATTGTTATACAGGCAGAGAGTAAGCTCCACGCGGGCAGGGCATCCTGCCTGCTGCCACTGATGCCTCCCAGTGTCCTGCACTGTGGTGGTTGCTGGCTCAGCATCTGCTGCCGGCTGACCCATGGCTGCGTGCCTTTGCACGCACTCCAGCTCACACGGAGCCCTCTTCCACCACACGGAGCAAATTCCTGCTGGGCCTCTGGGTTGGGCAGGGTGCTGCCCTCAAAGTGCCCACCTGACCCATGACCACCCTCCGCAGCCTGCACCTCCATGTGTGGGTTTGTCTGGGGACCAGCTGGGGTCTCCCTGCTGACTATGGGCCCCTAAGGACTGATTGGCTGAGGAGGGACTCCTGGGCGTGGCCACCTAGGCCCCACCCCAAGGCTGCCTGGAGTCCAACAACCCCTTCAGGACCCTCGGTCTGAGGACTGAGGTCTAAGGACTGAGTCGGGTGCACGGGCCCTCGGTCTAATGCCTGGGAGCAACAACACCCCCATTCCTACTGCCGCTGGCGGGAGCTATGATCTTCATGCCTGCACGTCAACCCACAGGGTGGCTGTCCTCGAGTGTGGCCATGGCCCGGCTGGCCCGTTCCCAGAGGAGCAGCGCAGGCACTTCCTCATGGCTGTGATGAACAACGTGCTCAGCGCACAGGGCTCCCGAGAGGGGAGCCGGCCAGAGGCAGGACGCTTCCTGGGGAGGAGAGAGAACGGATTTATGGCTGGCAACAAGAAGCTGGGCAGAGCGGGAGCTGCCAGGAAGGTGAGGCCCAGGTCTCAGCACGGGGGTGGGGGTGAGAGGGAAAGTCCGGCTCTGCGGAAGCAGCCAGGGGGCCAGGCCCCAGGACTCCCCGAGGGAGGGTGCGGAACAGAAGGAGGAGGCGGGAGGGACGGCCCAGCCCTGCCCATGGGACACCCCCTGGAGGCCAGGTGGGCCGAGGCAGAAACACACTCCCGAGTGAGCGAATCCACACATCACAGGCAACACTGGCCTGGCCTGGGCGGGGGTGAAGAACCCCCTCCCTCTGCCTACCTTTCCCTCCGGCCCCCGCTTCCCAGCACTTCCCAGGGGACCTGGAGAACCATTGGATCATGGAAGATAATAGTGGAATCGTGCACAGGGATCATAGAACAGAATCATGGATCACAGAAACAAGTCATGCACTCAGAACGGATCCGAGCCGCCCAGAATAGAATCACCGCACGCTCGAGCCTAACTGCACAGGTGAGTCATTAGCCTCCCAGAGGGCCCGGGGGGCTCAGCAGGATGAGGGACCCAGGGGCTGCCAGGTCAACCGCCTCCATTTCCAGGTGAAGAGACCTGATGTCAGCCACCCAAGTTCACAACATATGGCCATTTCCTGGGCTCCCTGGAAGGGGCTGGGCCAGGGCCAGGGAATCTCCCCGTCTGCAGGGAGCTGGGCTCAGTTCACCCCAACAAGCAAGCCCTGGGCCAGCCCCATAGGGCAGAGCAGGGACCATGTACTGAGGATCTCAGCTACCCAGGCAAGGGCAGCAGAGAGGCCGCCATGCCTGGAGTCACAGGAGGCTGAAAGCAATCAGGACCCAAGCAGGGTGTGTCCCCCGGAGACGGTGCATCTGGGGCCCTCAGAAACACGAGCAGAAGTTTGCTAAGTGAACAAGCAAACCCCAGAATACAGACGGAGCGCAGGGAACACAGCCTCCTGCTCCCCTCCATCTCCCAACCAAACTTATACTGCATCAAGTGAGCCGTGGCAAGGGGCACAACGCAGTGGTCCTGGTGCCTTCGCCAAGTGCAGTGGCTACTTTTCTTATTCCACAGCACTCCACCACCTCAAAAGGAAACCCTGTTCCCACAGAACAGTCACCCCACTCCCCCGGCCCCCAGCAGCCACCAGTCTGCACACCGTCTCCGGGCCTCCCTGTCCCGGGCGTCCTGCGAGGGGAGTGTGGGCCTCTTGGCCTGGCTGCTTCCGCATGGCCGGCCCTCCCGAAGCAGCTGCCTTGCCACGGCTGGGTGCCCACGTCTGCCCATCAGCCTCACTGTCCGCACAGTGAGTGCCCTGCCCAAGACCCTGCAGCTGGGAGGGTCGGGTGGGCCTGGGACCTGCCCCGGCCTCCCCCTCTCAGGAGGGGCGAGCTCCGTGAGTGACAGACCCTGCCAGGGGCCCCCGAGGCTGGTGCTGGACCTGGAAAGCGTAACTCGGTCCTTCAGCAAGAGCGGAGCACCTGCCACGTGCCCGGGCTGGGTGGCAAGAGTGTGGAAGGTCAAGGTCACACGTGTCCCCATCAAGGCCCCTAAATATCACAAGATTACAGGCGGCAGGGGAGCCACTCCCCAGGGTCCCTCTGTCCAGTCTCTCCCAGCCATGGCCACCAAGGCCTGCAGCATCTCCTGGGCCCAGGAAAGCCCCCTCCACTGCCCCTTGCATCTGTCCCTGCAGGCTGCGACCATGGAATCCCCTCTTGCAGGGCAGCCCATGGACAGCAGACGTGGCTCCTTTCGGCTCTGGAGCTGGGAGGCCGAGAGCCAGTGCCCAGCATGGTTCCGTTGAGGACCACGCCAGGGTTGCAGATAGCCGCCTTCTCTTCTCTTCTTCTCTTCACTCAGTGGAAGGCATGAGGCACCTTGGGGCCACTTGACAGGGCAGAAATCCCACCAAGGGTTCCACCCTAGCCACCTCCTAAGACCCCTCCCTAGACCCTCCGCATGGGGCGAGGCTACAACACGCAACCCCAGCCCAGGGCTCCACTGGAAGCCATCTTGCTGCAGGGCGTCTTCCCACCTCTGGAGGGGAGCCAGCCTGTGACTTGCTTTGGCCAACAGAACTTAGTAGACAAGCCAATTCGGATCCCAGGCCTTAAGATTTCCCATTCATGCAGTCCAGTGCAGGCTGACCAGTCAGAGGGGGAGAAGCTGGGGTCGGGGCAGAGCCTGGCCAGAACCATCATCCTGACCAAGGCCTCAGCACCAGAGACAGCCCTGCCATGGTCAGCAAAGCTGCAGCTGACCACAAATGGCCAAGGGAGTCCAGGAGTGCAGCAGACCCATCCGACCAGCCCTCCCTGGGTTCATGGGAAGCCGTCAACTCAGGTCTCTCTAAACCGTGAAGCTGGAGCATTTTGTTATGCAGCATCACTATAGCAATAGCTAGCTGATGCACCTAACACAGGGCCACACCTAGTGGTGGCCTTCCAGAAGGAGACAGTGAGGTAGAGCCAAGCCAGAGGCTGGTTTTCCCCTCCCGCCTCTGCTGCTCCCCCGAGCTCTGGCTCTGTGGCCCTTTTCTTCCATGACAAAGCCTGTGTGGGAGGCAGAGCACAGAGCCCTGCTCTGAAACAGCCCTGCAGTGAGTGCTCCATGGAGCAGCAACAGCAGAGCAGGCTCAGAATCAGCTCCCTAGTCACACAAGCGCCTGCAGCTGTAGCCCTGTGGCATCCTATCCCGTCAGATCTCGGAAGCTAAGCAGGGTCAGGCCTGGTTAGTATCTGGATGGGAGACCGCCTGGGAACACCAGAAGCTGTAGGCTTGGGAGAAGGACCTGGCAACCCCCTCCCAAAAATCAATCTGCCATTGAAAACCCTATGAACAGCAGAGAAGCACTGACAATAGTGTTTCCCCTGTTGTACAGAGGGTCGCTATGAGTTGGATACCGACTCGACGGCACCTAACAGGCCTAACACAGACAGTCACACAAGAGCAGCTGGGCTCCTCCTGCTCCTGGCCACCATCTGTGACCCCCTTCTTCAGCTGGCCTGACTCCTGGCTGCTGGGATCCGGGACAGTAACCCTGAACAGAGCTGGCTCCAGGTGAGTGAGTCCTGAACGCAAGTGGGACCTGGGACCCAGCACCCCCCTACACACCTACTCTCCACCCAGGAGAGGATGGGCTTGATTAAGCTCTGGGACTGGCCACTACTGAATGCACTTGCACCCGGACACAGGGGAAACTGAGGCACTGGGGTAGTTCTCCACATCCCACAGCACTGCTGGTCCCAACCAGCACCCCTCCCTGCTCCACCCCACTGCCCATTCACCAAGAGAAGGGAGAACCTGGGGCGCGGCTCCAGATACCCCCGGACAGATCTGGGTACAAACAATGTCCCCTTCTGAGGCCTCAGTTTCTCCTCTCTGGGCAGCAGGGCAGCGGACAGTGTGGTGCCAGGGCCACTTCCAGGCAGAGTCAAGAGCTTCCCGGTTCAAGGCAGGCAGGTAGAGGCTGGGAAGACGGGGCCTCTGACTGGGGAGTCAGGCAGGACGGCAGGGGCTGAATACAGCAGGGTCCGAATTCTGGACAGCAGCATGGGCTCTGCAGGTGCCCAGGAAACACCATGTCCACAACTGGGCCAAGGACACAGGGCCTGCAGAGCCGAGGCCTCTGCCCTCAGCCACCCTCTGGGACTCCTGGTGAATCAGCAGCTGGCCCTGACCCTGGTAGATCACTGTCTGCATCCCCTCAATCCATCCCCAACCCCCCCCTCCTGAAGGAGCTAAGATTTCAAAGCCAAGGCACAGAGAGGTTACTACATGTGCCCAAAGTCATACAGTCCGAAGCCCCAGTCGAAGAGCATCCATGCACTGGGGCGTTCTGATGGCATGGTCAACGCTCATAACCGCCGTGGGGCAGTGGGACCTAGAGCAGGGACAGAAGGCAAGATGGTCCCCTGAGAGAGGGGAGCCCTGGGGACCCGGAGCAGAATGCTGTGGACAGCTGAGCACAGAGCAGAGCTCGCCTAACACAGAGCCACACCTAGTGGTGGCCTTCCAGAAAGAGACAGTGAGGTGGAGGCGTTGCAACTTGTGACAGCAGCCCCGTGCTCCACTGGAAGCCATCTTGCTGCTGGGTGTCTTCCCACCTCTGGAGGGGAACCAGCCTGTGGCTGGGTTAGGGATAGGGTCAGGGGTTAGGGTTAGAGTTAGGGTTAGGGGTTAGGGTTAGAGTTAGGGTTAGGGTCTGGGACTGGCCCCTGTCCCACTCTCACGCTCCACCTCCTGCCCCAATGAGTCCTCTCTCCCCCTCCCTGCACCCCTCCAGTTTTGACTGCTGGGCCAGAGTGAGCATCTGGACGCTGCCCCTGTTCACGCCCAGCCCTGTTCTTTGCTGCCTGCACTTGGAGCCAGGTTA
Organism: Pedetes capensis; assembly: GCA_007922755.1. NCBI lineage: Eukaryota > Metazoa > Chordata > Mammalia > Rodentia > Pedetidae > Pedetes > Pedetes capensis. The sequence continues at coordinate 531,497 of VMDO01000027.1, read as the reverse complement.
TTCCCAACCCTGAGCCTCGTCTTCCAAGTCTTCCAAGCAGAGCCAAGAATGTCCCTCCACCCCAGCTGGCAGGGGCTCGCCGGTGGCTGATATTCATGGGAAATGCATAGCTCCAGCAGGGCCCAGGGACCCTCTCTGCTCCTGTGTGGCCCTGCCCTTGGCCTGTGATCCTCTGCCCCTGCCCCATGCTGGCCTCTCCTCTTCTTGTCTTTGTCTCTCTTCTCTTCTCTCCTCTTCTCTTCTTGTCTCTCTCCTCCTCCTCCTCCTCCCCCTCCTCCTCCTCCTTCTTCTCCTTCTTCTCTCTCTGTCTCTTTCTCTTCCTCCCCCCATCTCTGTCTCTCCCTGTGTCTCTGCACATATGTGTGGCCCTCTGTCCTGGTCCTGTCACTGCCTCTCTCTCTCTTTTTCTCTCTCTGTCTCTTTCTCTCTCTCTCGCTCTCTCTCTCTCTCTCTCGCTCTCTCTCGCTCTCCCTCTCGCCCCATATTACTCTCTCTCAGGGGAGGACAGATGGCCCAGGCCCTGCCATGGTCCCCCAGAGGGCACCATCCACCCTCAAGGGGATGCCCCATCTGCCGCTGCGGCCTCCCACTGGGGAGAGACCACACAAGCCCGTCTCCCCACTCCTGTGAAGACCTGGCCTCTGCAGAATCCTAGCCCCTCCTGGCTCCAATCTTCTGCCCCTGGGGCCCTGGAGGAGGGTTCTCCTATCCCTATTTTGTCTGTCCATAGCTCAGGTCTGGTGACACCGAGCAGCATGGGTCTTGCTGTGGGGAGGCTCATGTCCTTGTGGGCTCCTCGCGTGGGCCTCCCCTTCCTCCAGCTTGGTGCAGAAGCACAGACCTCATCAGCGAGGAAGCTCCTACTGTCTTTGAGGGAAGCCCTTCCCTTCCGTGAAGCCACATGATGAAAGGTGAGTGGTCAGAGCCCCCAGTGCACTGGCTGCAGTGGCTGGCTCCGAGGTGGGCCCTGCACAGGTGGCCAGTGGAGGGAGGCTGGAGGAGAAGGAGGAACTGGGAAGAGATTCCTCGTGGGCCATTCCTGTCAGCCCAGAGGAACCAAGCCAGGGGCTGCTGGGTGCCATCCTGCTCATGGGGTCCACAGGGTGAACCCCGTCCAGAGAACAGCCAAGAAATAAAGACCGAGCACTGTAGATAGCTCTGTGCCCTGGATCATGCCAGAACTGAACGCCATCTCTCATTCGAGACAGTATGTGCCCTGGCCCAGGGAAGCCCCGTTGAATTTCTTGCTCTTCCCTGTGAGATCCGGGGGTCCCAATGGTCGTGCCACCCTCGAAGGGGAGAGGGCCATGTCCTAGAATGTCTCCATTTCCCCGTCCTGACCTCTGGCCCCTCCTCCTTCCTACAGGCCACAGAACACCATGAAAGGCAGGTTCGGGCCAGGCCACCATGCCTGGGCCCCACCTGTGTTGAGGACCAGAAGCCCCTTCCTCTCTGGCTCCGTCAGGCCACCTCTCTAGGAGTTGGGTAGCGATGGGCCTCAAGGTGGCTGGGGCCACAGAGCAGGGCCAGGAGCCAGAGAGCCATGGCCACCCCAGGAAGCTCTCCACGAGCCCAGGACACTGCAGGCTCCTTGGAGAGGTGAGAAGGTCCACACACAGGGTCTCCGTGTCTGCCCCAGGGCCCACTGGCCACCCTACCCTGAGCTACTTGGCTCCTGGCCCTCTGACATCCCTGCTCCCTGTCCCCCCACCCCACACACACAGGGCCCTCTCTCTACAAAACTGACTGCTCCTGCCACCCCTTAAGGCCTAGCACCAGGAAGTCCTACTAGATGGTCCCCAGCAGAGGGCCCACATTCACCTCCTGGACCCCTGAGCACAAGTGGCCCTGCCTTGGGCTGTTAATAAGCTCTATCTAGAACGCGGCCTCATCCCTACAGTAGACTGGGGCCTCTCTAGGGGCTGGTCAGTAAGAAGAGATCAAGTCTCAGACTCTGCCCAGTGTCAGGGCTCAGTCAATGGCCAGGATCAGGGCTCAGTCAGTGTCAACTGCCAGGGCTCAGTATATGAGGAGATCAGCGTTCAGTCTACGACAAGCGTAGCTCAGTCTATGACCAGGGTTCAGTCTGTGACCAGAATCAGGCTCGAAGTGTGACTAAGGCCAGGGCTCACTGTCCACACCCCCTTCCCAGCTGGGGGACTTTCCACCAAACTGGCAGGAAATCTGGATCCAACAGGCCCTCGGGGCTCCCCACTCACTCTGTGTCCATTGAAGGGCCAAATGCCAGCTGGGCCCACAGCCCCTCCCTCCCGGACAGAGCTGTTCTCACCCTGGAGGAGGACAGAGGGGAAGAGGAGCCGCTAGCGCCTCCCTGCCCACCAGCCACGTCCCACGCCCCGGGCCGCGCTCTGACCCACTTCTTCCCTTTCCCGGCAATTGAGTTCAAATAATTTGTGACTCCCGACCAATTCATCATGATTATCCCAACCCCAGGCCGCCTCTGGGCAGCTCCAGAGGGAGGAAGCGGGGACTCCACGCTGTCACGCCACGGAGACTGCCATCCTGAGCCGCTAGCCCCAGGCCCAGGCTGGGTCCCGGGAGCCGGCTGGCGCCCTTGCCTCGGTTCACCCCTCTTCAGCAGGAGCAGAAGGCAGCTTCTGAGCCAGCCCCAAGGTGAACCTCCTCCCTGCCGGCTGCCGCTCTCCTGCCACCCTTGGGGACATCTTTGGAATTCCATCTCCAGCCCCAGCCAGGATCCAGACGAAGAAATCCCCCTCCCCGTCGGTCCCCAGAGCACATCAAACCCAGCCTAGCCAGAGCCCAGCCCCCATCAGCCTAAATCATGTTCCTGGGTGGCCGGGGCAGAGGCTTGGCAGACTTGGAGCAGGCACACCTGGGTTCAGAGCCCTGTTCCTCCACCTGCCCCTGGCCACCCTTCGGAGCTTTGTAGCACTGAGCTCACTTCCTTGGCAGGACGGTGGCACCTGCCTTGTGCAGTTGTGGGGCACATGACAAGTGGCCAGGGAGACGCTGCACACAGCGGGCTCCTGGGAGTTGCGGCTGCCCCACCGGCTGCTGGGGGTGCTGGAGACTGCGTCCTCCAGGTATGTGGCCATTCAGGCCCACCACTGAGTGGATTTCCAGGCTGTGTCCTGTGGGCAGGCCCCGCCTCGCTGGCCTGCCTCCTGGTCACTGCCGGTGCCCTTGGGATCCCCCAGCCCCTCCAACCCTCAGCCTTTCCCTCCAGCAGTGGGCACCTTCCTTCCTTGAGTAACCTGGCAGCACCCTGTCCAGCGGCCCCAGATGTGGGGCGGGCAGCTCAGACTTGTCCCCAGAGCACCTCCCACGGTGGAGGAAAAGGGCTGGAAGGACCCCCGCATCTGGGCTTCTGTGCTTTGCTGTGTCATGAAGGGGGCCTGAGGGGTAAAGCTACGTCTTCATTAGAATGCCAGTGTCCCCAGAGCTGAGGGGGAGGTCCCTGAGCACCTGCCCACACCCCACTGCCAGCCCAATGGTATTTGGGCACTTGGGGTTCAAACGGGCCCGTACCAGAGCCTGTGGCCTCAGCAACACTCGGTCCAGACCAAGTGTGGACAATGATCCTGAAATGACCACTTCCCCATGGAGGGTGGCAATCCAGTGGAGACACCAGAGAAGGCCAAAGAAAACAGCGTGGCCCCAGGGATCCATCAGGCAGGCTCCCTGGAGGAAGCAGCATGGACAGATGAGGAAGGAAAGCGAAATAGGGAGATGGGATTTGTGTAGAGAGGGCCCAGAGGATCATGGGGAGAAACGGCTTCTTCTCTCCCGTGGGGGAGGCAGGGACCGTGGGGGTGGGGTCCACTGTCAGAGCTGGGCCTCTGGCTGGGAGTTTCCAAGGCTGGGAGTCTGCAGATGACTGATTGCAGAATGCCCACTGAGACACTGGGCAATGTCCAGGGCAAGCCTCAGGCCATGGGCAGATAGCACAAGATCTGGGTTTAGGGTCCCCCAAGTCCGCGAAGCCTGCAGCCATACCACTGTGGCATCCTATCCCATCAGATCTTGGAAGCTAAGCAGGGTCGGGCCTGGTTAGTCCTTGGATGGGAGACCGCCGGGGAACACCAGGTGCTGTAGGCTTGGGAGACGGACCTGTCATCCCACTCCCAAAAAATAATCCACCACTGAAAACCCTATGAATAGCAGAGAAGCACTGACAATAGTGTTTCACCTGTTGTACACAAGGTGGCTATGAGTCAGATGCTGACTTGATGGCACCTAACAACAACAAGTCTACACCACACCACCCTGGTGTCTGATCACATCAGATCTCAAAAGCTAAGCAGAGTCAGGCCTGGTTAGTCCTTGGATGGGAGATGGCCTGGGAATCCTAGGTGCTGTAGGCTTGGAGAAGGACCCAACAACCCACTCCTGAAATAATTAGCCATCAAAACCCCATGAATAGCAGAGGAGCACTGACATAGTGCCAGGCATGGCACAGTGTCGGGAGTGTTTTGTTCTGTTGTACATAGAGTCTCTATGAGTCAGACTTGACGCGATGGCATCTAACAAGCCACTCTCCATGGTGGACAGCCCCATGGCCCTCAGGGGCCACGTCCTCATCCCCACCCTCAGTCCACATGTTCCAGCCAAGCTCTCCTGTCCTCCTCACTGAGATCTTGATTCAAAGCCCTCCTCCTCCAAGAGGCCCACCCTGGCCCCCACGAGCCAGCCATGAGCCCTGGAGGCCCACAGTTATCATAGGGCTCCACTAGCCTGGTGCTTGTCACTCCGGGTGCCATGGCCCTGTTGGTGTGTAACCAGTCTCCCTCCGGGCCAGCGAGCCAGGTGGAGGAGCCAGGCCCCCTCCACACACCTTCCCACTCTGCACAGCCCCAAGCTAGGCCTGTACCCTCGCCGCAAAACGGGCTGCCCATGCCTCACCCCAGAGCAGGAACCTTCGCAGAGCGCCCCCACCAGGGGCACCTAGGAAGTGCCGGGTGGCCCTAGGCACCTGGACCATGGATTCACTCAGCTCCCAGCGTGGTGGCAGCTCTCCAGCAGCTGGCTCTCGCTTGGTGCCAATTCCAGGCCTACCCTGGCCTCCGGATCACCAGGCTCCCAGGAAATCCTTGAATGAGCAGCCAAGCCTTGGCTCTGAGGATCCCGGGGTGGTGAGCTGTCCCCGCAATGGGGAAGGCCCCACCCTGCCCGAAGCACTGTGGGAAGGATGGACTCCTGTGACCCGGGGCCTGCTGAGTCAGGTGCCAACTTGATGGCGCCTAACAGCAACAAGTCTACACCACACCACCCTGGTGTCTGATCACATCCTATCTCAACAGCTAAGCTGGCTCAGGCCTGGTTAGTCCTTGGATGGGAGATGGCCTGGGCACCCAGAGTCTGGAGGGTGGAGCTGCCCAAGGAGAAGGAAGAGCCCGCCTCGCCCGACCCACAGCCTGGTGCGCATCACCGGCGGGCCCCAAGCTGTTCGTGTGACGTCTGCTAAAAAGTAATCGCGCCCTAATTTATCCCGCTTGCCAGCTTCCATCTGTAGCCCGCAGCTCCGCCAGGCGAGCGAGTTTTGGAAGCGAGTTCCCTCTCCAGCCTGGATCCTGGAGGGAGCCCAGCGCCCGCTGTCCTCCAAGGGGAGCACGGCTCTCGGCAGGCGCTCCACATTGGCGCTAGCGGGGCAGCAGTGAGGCCACCAGGGCGTGGCTGCCTGTGGGTGAGGGGCAGCCGGGTGCCAGCTGGGAGGGAGCCCAGCAAGCATGCAGCCAGCCCCTCCCTTGACAAATGGAGAAACTGAGGGGCATGGGGCCAAGAAGCCACAGAGCTCACTGGGCACGGGCCGCCTGGTCCCAGGGGTCGGTACATCAGCGCCTAGTGTGGGCAACGCGGCATCTGCTATCAGAGACCCGGGTGAGTCCTGGCCATGCTGTGCGGCGGGCTGTCTCTTTCATAAGCCACACGAACCCACTGAGCTGCTGCGTCTCTACCTGGAGGTCCAGAGGACGCCCCCCACTGGTGGGGTCAGGGAGAGGCAAGAAACCGGCCAGGGCAGCCGGCACCCTGGACATACAGAGCCGCATCACAGGGTCCACGACGTGTGGTGGAGCCCTGTCAGGGTGTCCGGCTCCAAGGCAGGCCCAGGCCCAGCCCCACCGGCTGACCCACAGGGTCAACCAGGCCCTGGGGCAGGGCCTCTGAGTCCGGGAGACGAGGGCCTGGCCCCCATTCTAGTGCCCACACCATCACCGATTTCTGCCTGGAGACAGCAAGGGCACGAGGCCCATGGCGTCTTCTGGGGAGGACAAGGGCCGAGTGGGCTGGGCAGGCTGGGGGGCCCCAGGGCTGGAACGCCTACCTCCACCCACCCTGGCCTCCGGCCCCCTGGACGGACGCCCCTCCAGCAGGCGGCCTCTGTCCTGTTCTTGCCACCCAGCTCCCTCTCTCAGCTCCTCCCCTCCTGGGTCCCGTGGGTTCCTCACAGCTGTTGCACAGGGCGTTCGCTGCACACAGAACAGTCTTACTCTTCTCTTCCTCACAAACTCCTGCTCACCCCTCAATATGCGGCCAGAGGGTCACCGGCACCCACAGCCTGCCCTCTGGGCTCCCGTGACAACACGGCTTCCCCGTCATAGGACATCCCCATCTGGGCCAGGACTGCCTTCTGAGCCTCCTCTCCCTGAAGGACAGGACACTATCCATCCTGGGTCCTCGCACCCAGGGCCGCCGACTGGATGCTTCTGCAGAAATCAATGGAGGGGCGGCGCTGCATGGCGTTGTTAGCTCCCTGCTGAGCCTGGCCACCACCAGGGCTTTAGAATCTGCTGCCGTTCCAGAGGGCTGGGATTTAGCTCAGTCGGTAGAGCACCACTCTGCAGTCTCTGAGGTCCGAGTTCGATTCCCAGCACCGCAAAAATGGCACCATGGCAATCCATTCCCAAGGCAATCCTGAAACAATCAGCCATTGAAAGCCCTATGAGGGTCACTATGAGTTGGACAGACTCAAGGGCACCTAACATCTACAACAAAGCCCTTCCAGAGGCTGGGAGGGACCCAAGTTTCTCACAAGAGGGAGCTGCGCTGAGCCAGGGCCAGGGCTGAGTTACCGCCTTGCTGGCTGTGTTTACAGCGTCCTAAAGCCCAGCCTCATGACCAGACAAGGTCACCAGAGACGGAGCTGGCACCCGAGGGGTTGAGGGACCTGGGATCCGCTCCAGAAGCCGCTCCACTCAGAGGGTCCCTGCTTCACACAGGGGACGCCGCAGGAAGCTCCGGTGCTGGGCCCTGTCTTTCTGGAAGGAGAAAGCCACTCCGCCCGGACACAGTGCTGTGCTCACTCTCGGGTGCAAGGGCAGGAAAGGACAGCACCACGAGCAGTCCACTCTGTGTCCCATCCGGTCCGCTGAGCGCCTCAGATCAGCTGTTTACAATCGTGTGACCAGTGACCATTTCATGAGGTCTCAGGGCCTCGGTTTCCCCATCTGTAAATGACAGCAGACACAGCTCCCCAGCCCCCGCTGAGGTGAAGAATGTCACCTGGGAGCCTCCCTGGGGCCACCGGTCCGTTCCTACCTCCCTGGGGGCCTGGGCCCAGCCCATCTCGCCCCTGCTGCTCAAGGCCAAGCCGGTCAGCGGGAACAGAGAACCAGCTCCCTGGCCAGGGTCAGGCGGGGCTCAGCCAGCCTCCCGCAGCCCATGTCAGCCTCCGGCGCTCCCCAGGGAGGCGCAGTGCCCCCAGGGGCCCTGGCAGCCTCAGGCCAGGCACGTCCGAGGTGAGCGGACAGAGACGCCCGCTCCCACGCTCAGGACCTGCCCGAGGGTGTTAAACGGTCAGTAAACTTTAACACCAGAAGCGAGGTTTCAAGTGATTACAGTTTATGGCCAGCACGGCCTCCATAACCTCACACAGCTGGGTCGCTGTCCTCCCGCCCCTCCTGCCGCCCCCTACGCACCCTTGCACTTCTCTCTGGCTCTGTGCAGACTGCAGTGAATGCACCTGACAGCAAAGTGCCCCTGGGATGTCCAAAAAGCCAGGCCCAAAGCTCAGGGCCCCACAGACACATGGGTCACTGCCTCCCACAGCGATTCAAACTGTTCCCACTGATGCCCATTGGGGATGCGAAGGGAGCGTCTGGAGTGTAGCTGGGAGGCTGGGGCATCTGCAGGATGGGGGGAGGCCTGAGCAGCCCCTCAGAGCCCTCGGCGCATGCGGAGCCCAGTGTGGCCTCCGATCTGCCTCTAGCCATGGACTGCCTGGGAAGGGGTGGGGCCCCCGGCCAGACGCTCAGAGGCCCCCTGTGAAGGTGGAGGGACATCTCGAACCTTCCCTGAAGCTTTGACAGGCACTGACGGGTGTCCACCCAGAGCTAGGCGTGAGCTGGGCTCTGGTGGCCAGGGGTCAGACCTGTGGTTTTCCTGAGGGAGAATCTAGGCCAGTGGAACATGGAGACTGCCGAGAACCAGCCGGGCGATGTCCTCACCTCTTGTAGCTTTGGGGCTCCAGGCGGTCCTGGGCCTGGGCTGCCTGGCACCCCTCTCTGCTTTGTCTCCTGGTTGTGCCCAGCTCTCCTGATTCCAAGACCTGGGCACCTGCCCCCCTCACCCCTCTTCTCAACCACAAGGACTCAAGGGCCCGGGACCACTAGGACACTTGCCAGGTGCAAGGCATAGTAGATGGGCAACTGGACGGCTCTTGTTCCTGGCCACCTATGTCCTAGGCCCTGAGACCTGCAAGACAGGTGGAGGCATACACAAGTGTGCCCTCCAGGCCACGTCGTCCTCACACCCCCTCCTCGGCCGTGTCACCCACACGTGTGTGCCCTCTAGGCCACGTCGCCCCCATCCTCCGGTGCCCTCCTATTCCGTGTAGCCATTGGCAGATCATCGGGAGTGGTATTTATAGCCAGGCTGTGCTGGGTTCCTAATTTAGACCACAGCATATTGAGGAACAAACTTTCTGGCTGAACAAATAACACCTTCCCCAAGTCCCCCCCAGCACATATCCCATCTCCCCTCCCGGCCCCTCCCCAGATCTTCTTGAATTTCTAATGCCAGTGGCTCTTGTCACCCATGAGCCCAGATGTCCTCTCTATAGGTGACAATAGATGCCACTGGCAGAGTGTCCCTGCCAGGCATGGCCAGGGCGCTACAGCAGCAGCCGGCCCAGCGCCAACCTCCTGGCCAGTATATGGCTACCCTCCAACCGAGGGGCCTCACCCCCAGGTAGAACTCCCAGGCGAAAGGGACCAACAGAGCCAGCCAAGACCACACAGAAATTGCAGGCAGGTGAGAGTGGGACCTAAGGGCTCTGTGGATGCACCTGTCCAGGGGCTTGGGCCCCAAGGAGTGGCCTCTCAGCTGGCCTGAGGTCCAGGCCCTGCCATCTGCAACAGGACCCTGGGAGGCAGCCCAGCCTCTCCGCCTTGGCTCCCTACAGTGTGTGCTGGGGACCTCTGCAAGCCAGGTGCCCCACACTGGCTGGTAGCAGGAACTGGGCAGCCAGGGCCCTCCTCTCCTCCTCCAGGGAGCCCTGACCCTCCTGAGGGCTCCACCCAGCACCCACACCCAAGCCAGTACCTACACACCCGGCCTCTCCTCCCCAGCCTCTCTCTGGCAAGCAACATTCAGGGCACGCTACCCCTCAAGGTCTCAGGCCCCTCGAGGCTCCCCCTCCTTGCTTGGTTCTGCCTGGGCATCTCAGTGGCTCAGCCTAGGGCCCAGGCCTCGCCACCCCAGCCCACACCTGCACAGTCTCATTCCCAGGTCCTCCTGGCCCCACAATGGTGGCAAGGTGACTGTCACCCAGGGCAAGAGACATGTGCTTTCAGGCAAGTTAGAGGGCGACTTTGCCCCTAGCCTCCCCACCCCCGCTGTCAGCCCTTGCCGGCCCCACTGCCCTCTGGGAAGCTGTAGAGGACCAGTGGCAGTCCCCGCTTCTCAGGTCTCCAAGGAGGAATGCAGAGGAATTGCCAGAGGTGACTGGAAGGGCACGCTGGTCCCCAGGCTCTGGGGAGAGAGTTACAGCCCTGCTTTATTAGGCACATAAAGGTCCTGCGTGCTTCAGCCCCACCCCCACCCCGCCCTGCCGTCGTTACGAGGGAGGCCCGTATTTCTCTGCACCTTCCCACGGGTCCCATCCGCGCTGAACACCCCAAGTCATCCAGCCAGCCAGGCCTGTCCCTGAGAGGAGGTCCTTGGAACAGGCCAGCTGGCAGTCACGCCTGTCCGTGCAACTGACCTCTGGGGCTGACCAGGCTCGTGGCCGCACGCCCACAGCCAGGAGGAGTGGGAAAAGGCAAGGTGCCAGCCTCCTGTACCCCATCATTTCTGACCTCCAGCCACCTGTTCCTGAGGACTTGGAAAGACAGGCAGGGCCAGGCAGTCCACTCCAGGAGGTGCAATTGTATTTAGGGGGACGTGGCCGTGCTGATGAGTGGAAGAGGAAGCCAGCGTCTAGAGGGGACCGGCCCCAAGCTGGGGAGACCGCTCTGGGCACAGGAAGGCGCTGAGCAGGACAGTGGTGGAGGCCCCGTGCCCAGCTTCACCTTCCACACCAAGACCCGTTTTCACCCGCACTGACCTTGCTTGATCTTTGCCAACGCCCGGCAGGCAGGTGCTTCCCCTGTGGAAACAGAAAAAGTTTACAGAAAAAGGCTTGTCCTACTCAAAGGTCAGATCACATTAAAAGGAGGGGAGGGGAGATAAGAATGAGGTCAATATAAATGGACTAGAAATCGCATGTAATTGTTCTAACAAGATAGAAACAAAGACCACTACAGGAAAAGTTTCTATCTTAAACAGAAATGGAACCCAAGGACATATAGAAAAATACTACATAGTAAAAGATAGAGAAGACTTGGATGGGAAACTTAGATGGGAAGGGGAGGAGGGGGGAAACATAGAGGAGGGTAAGGGGTAACCTATATGAATAATGCTTATCAAATTGCATATATGAAAATTGTCACAACGAAAAGCATGTCAAAATGAATCACATTATGATGTACATTAAAAATTTCTAATAAAAAAAAAAAGAAAGAAAGAAAAAGGCTTGTCATAATCCCACTGACGCTTTGCGGACCAGTCTCAACCAGACCTCAAGGTCCTTTGATGAGGATAACTGATGACTGGAATTCCTGTGAGTAAGGCTGACTTCTGAGAAATAGAAAATTCAAAAGGGGGGCTTGCCATGATCCACCTAGCATCAAGTGGACCAGCTCTGGTTAGACTCCAAGGTCTCCTGATGAGGGACGTTGTAGCAGTAAACAGGGTGTACAAGATAGTCAGAAGGGAGACATCTGGAGTTTATCTCAAGGACAGCTGACCACTGAGGAAGGAGAAATCACTCTATACCCCCTCCCCTTAACCTCTAATTCTCGATTCTGTAGCCCTGCTTCTCCGCCCCTACCCTGTAAAGCCCCTAACCACTCAGTCGGCTCCTGCTTTCTGAAAGTCCACTCCCGGGACTGAAAGTAGCCGGCCGGCCTGTCTAAATAAACTTTTCTGCTCCCGATCCATTTGTGTCTTGGAGTATTTTTCTGGGTTCGAGCTGCTGGGTACCACACCCCCACTGGGCAGGTGCGGGCCCCGAGGCTCAGGGCAGCCCCTGCAGCAGGGCTACAGCGCACCTCAGCTGTAAGCCCAAGCTGACCCGCCGCATGCAGGGAGGATGGAGTGGACCGGGTTCTGAGGAGGGACCTGGGATGCAGAAGCCTGGGGTCTCCCTCAGACGCTGTGACAGCTCAGGCATGTCCTGCTGGAGACGTGGGCACTGGGCATTTGTGCGCATGCACGGGGCAGCCAGGAACCTGGGCCATCGACCCAGGCACCATGCCGTCCCTGGGCAGGCAAAGCAGCTGTGTCCCTCGGCTTCCACGACTCTGAACAAAGAGGCAGAGACAGGCGGTGGGAGCCAGTCTAGGAGGTGGCCAGCAGGGTCCAGAGATTCCCTGAGGGGCTGTGAGGTGCTCTGCCCACCTCAAGCCTCCCTGTGGTCATCTGGCAGGAGAGCGGCCTGTCCGCTGCCTTGGCACTGCCCCTGCCCCTCATGGCTCTGGTATCCAGCCCTGGTCGGAGGCTGTCTGGGGCAGGGTCAGCAGCATGGGTCACCCGGTGCTGCAGGCCACAGTGCTGACCAACACTGTATGCACACAGTGGCCACAAGTGGGCCCTGCCTGCCACATAAGCAAGTGGCTGGGCCTCCAATTGGCCCCTGGGTCCCAAGGCTCAAAGCAGCTGTCCTCACAAGCCCCTGGGCCTCACACCAGAGCCCAGGGTTGAGAGGACAAGCCGGGCCCCAGGGCTGCTGACGGCCGAGCTTTCATCTCCCCAGGGCATGCTGGGCAGAGCGGCCCCACCCCGCCTGCAGCTCCAGCAGGTCGATGTCCCTTTGGATGGTGTCAGAGCCTCATGATTTGATCTTAGGAAGCCTCGTTCCTCTGCAGAGGCTGACAGGTGGCACCGATTTCCAAGTCTCCAAAGGGGAGCCCAGGATCCCAGCTTTTAGGAGAACAAACAGCACAGACCCCAGGCCCGGCCTCAGTGTTAGGCGACAGCATGCTCCTGGGGAGGACGCCAGGGGCTCTGCCAGCGAGGCCAAGCACAGGCCAGGGACCCTGCAGTCATGAAGCTCTTCACACGGGTGAACTGACCACCAGCTCAGCCCAAACAGAGACCCTTCAATCCATAGATAGAGAAACCGAGGCTGAGAGAGGTGAAGTAACTCGCCTGAGGTCACACAGCGGGGAGTGGAGGAGCCAGGCCTTGACTCTGACCTCAGGGCTCCCAGGCCCACGTTCCGGTCCCACTGCTGAAGACAAACCATGGTGACTGACCAGATCTGGGACCAAGCACTGCAGCAGCACCCAGCACCCCACTGACTGAGTCCCAGCCAAAGGGACCTCCAGCTCCCTCGAGGGCAGGCCCCCTGGCTTATCGGTGGTGCCCAGGGGCCTTCCACAAGCCAGGGGCACCTCATCACCTTTAAGGGAAGGGAGCGCCCTGGGCCTGGGTCTCAGGGTCATGTAGAAACCTTGGTTCAAGCCAAATGCAGTGGCGCACACCTGTAATCCCAGCGGCTCAGGAGGCGGAGGCAGGAGGATCGCAAGTTAGAGACCAGAGGCAGTCTGTGTAACTTAGCGAGACTCTGCCTCAAAAAGTAAAAAAATGGGCTGGGGGTGCAACTCAGTGGTCCAGCACTCGCAGAGCATAAACAGGCGCGAGGCCCTGGGTTCAACCCCCAATACCGCAAAAAAAAAAAAAAAAGGAAAAAAAAAGAAACCTTGGCTCAGGAGCTGGTTCAACCTCACACAAAGAGATCTCAGGACCAAAAGGTGGACCTACAGCACCCCAGAAAGCCCTGGGGGACAGGGAGAAGAAAGGGATAAGCCCAGAAGCGAGCCAGAGGGAGTCCGAGGGTCCAGCCACCAGGACCCTGCAGGCAGGGCTTGGTGCCCCTACAGAACGTCAAGGGCAGGGTGGAAGTGGGGAGCCCTCTCCCCAGGAAGCGCACGGCCCAGCCCCATGCTCGGTGGCTGGAAGAGAGCACCATGCCTTGCCAGAGGCTGGAGATCCGGGGGCCGTCCATCTCCCCTGGCCTCCTGGCCGACTACAATTGGCCTGACCTACAGTTGGCTCATCTCACGCAGGTGCCTCAGCCGCCTGGAGCCTGTGGACACCCAGGTAGGGGTAGCGACGGCGTTCCATAAACCACGGCTTTCCTCCTCCCTCAGTCTACCACCTCCACGCCCAGTCTTCTCCTGTGGAGAGTGCACCATTGAGTTCTGGTCTCCTGCCACCTGCGGCCCTTGCGGTGCCAGTTCCTCCTGCAGGAATGGCCAGGCTGGCCAGGACAGCTGGGCGGGTCGCTATGGCCCTCCCTGGCCCCCAGGTAGGAACAGCTCCGCTCCAATCCCTGGCCACGGTGTCCCATACCCCATCGCTGCTCAGCCATGCTAGGGTTCAAGGACTTATGCCATCTCGGTTGGCCCACGAGCAAGTGAAAGACACAGTCCGGCCCTGGTATGCAACAGAACCTGCCACGCATTCCGGGATCGGCGATTAGGAGGCCCACCGTCCACCCCAAGAAGATCCCTTGTATGTCCACTGTGTGCTGAGTAATCTCCCCCACCTCATTTCTTAACTACATTCTTGGCTGGGACCAGACAGACCCTCCAACCGAGCTGAAATATTTTTAAATGTAAAAGATAAATTTAGAAGTTACATGTGTGTCTCATGCTAATATGGCACTCACAAACAATATGCCCAGCTCCACTTTAAATGCTCGACTTGAGTTAACCCTTTCAGTCCCCCCCAGCAATCCTGCAAAGGCAGATTTTAGAACCACCCCCATCTTACAGATGAGGAAACTGAGGCACAGAGAGGCTGAATGTCTTGCCCAAAGAGGCAGTGAGTCCCTCCCACTCTCCACACTATAGTCACCTCACCAGCCTGGCCCCTACTCCCACAGCCCACCACACACCTCAGCCAGCTGCATGGGGAGGAGTGGCTTACTCTGCTGACCTCTTCACCTGCGAGGGTCTCCAGGGCAGCATCATGTGGACTGTTCATTCCTGGACCCTCAGGGGTGGACACAATGACAAACTTGGTAAATACTTGCTGAAGTAATGAGAGTTTGCTGCTGGATAAATTGGTAGGTAGATGGATAGATGGACAGAGAAGTAGACTAATGGGTAGATGGGTAGATGATAAATGGATGGGCAGACGGATGGATAGATGGATAAATGGATGGAGAGAGGACAGATGGACATTTGAGTAGTTAGATGCATGGATGGGTTGGTGGACAGAGGGGTAGATGGAGGGATAGGTAGATAGTGGAGAGTGGAGAGATGGATAGATGAGTGGATAGATGGGTGAATGGATGGATGGACAGGGGGATGCATAGATGGATGGGGAAGGATGGATGGGTGGATGGTAGATGGGTGGATAGATGGATGGATGGATGGATGGATGGACAGAGAGGTAGATGGATGGATGAATAGATGGAGAGAGGGGTAGATGGATGGATGAGTGGATATATGGGTAAATGGATAGATGGACAGAGGGGTGCATAGATGGATGGGGAAGGATGGATGGGTGGATGGTAGATGGGTGGATAGATGGGTGAATGGATGGATGGATGGATGGATGGATGGATGGATAGAGAGGTAAATGGATGGATGGATGAGTAGATATATGGGTGAATGGATAGATGGACAGAGGGATGCATAGATGGATGGGAAAGGATGGATGGATGGATGATAGATGGGTGGATGGATGGATGGATGATGGATGGATGGACAGAGAGGTAGATGGATGGATGGATGGATGGATGGATGGACAGAGAGGTAGACGGATGAATTGATGGGTGGTAGACCAATGGGAAGATGAGCAGTACTCACAACAAAGGATGTGATGGGCCAGGTGGAAGCCTAGATGGGTGGAGCTAGCACCCAAGGCTGGTCCCCAGTGGATGCTCTGTGCATGCATGTGAGCTGTGTGAGTGTGGATTTGTGTCAGAGTAAACACGGGAATGAGTCACACTTTGGACTCCTTGTGATCTTCTAGGGATGAATTTCCCAGTTCCCATCCCTGGCCATCATTTCAGTCATTATGAGCAGCATCAATCACGATGCCAGGCACACTTCCCTGCGGGACCCCTGCTTGGCACTGGCCAGGCTTCACTCCAGCCCTGGTGTTGGGTTGTCCTCTGGATCCCCTCCGGGAAAGAAGGATGCTGGGGCCAGGGAGGGGCCCTGCTGGTGGCCTCGGAGTGAGCCAGGCCTGAGTGTCAGTCAGTCCATGGCCCCACACTGTGCCTGACACTGTGTGTGCGCATGTGGTGTGCACATGGTTGGAGAGACTGCCAGGGCAGCTTCACTCACACGTGGCTGATGCGGTCTTGTAGGGCAGAGCTTTGGGGCTCCACGCTTGATTTAGCGCCATCTTGAAATCAATCATTCTTTAGCAGTGGGCCCTGAATTTTCATTTTTCCTTGGGCCCCAAATTCCATAACTGGTCCTAACCATGGGTGACTATAATCAGGGGATCTGGATGGAGCCCCACCTGCCCAGCAGTGTGGCCCCATTGGGGCATCAGCTTCTCCCACCGGGTTCTTCACGTGTAAAAGGGAGCTGAGCTGCGTGGAGGGTCAGCAGACCGAGGCCCCTGGTGCCCTGCCCAGGCCTGGCTGGCCACAGGCTCCGGATGGCCTCCGTCCCCAGCTGGCCGCTCCCTCCCCCACACCAGGCCCTGCTCAGGCCCCGGCTCTGCCTGCGTGCCAGGAGAGAGAGTGTCTGGGAATAACAGATAACCCCATTAGGCAGGCAGAGTGGCTCCATCCTTCCAGGGGAGAGAAATGAGGCTGTCAGGCAGCGGGGGGCCCTGGGCCTCCAGGCCATGATTAACGGGATTGGGCGACCCACACGCTGCGGCAGAAGGTGCCAGGAGATGATTGCTTACAAAACGTACCAATTACCTTCGCGCCTTCCCGCCCACCGTGCCGCCAGGCAAATAAACACATCAGCTGCCAGCCCGCTCCAGCCCGGGCTTGGAAAGGCCCAGCGGCCAGGCGCCTGGGTGGGAGGGGGCTGGGGCCAGGCCAGGGGGACCATCCGCAGCTGACAGGACAGGCAGCTGGTACAGCAGGCAAGATCTTTGCCGAGGGAAATGTTTAATGTTTAAGCGGGAAAGGGTGTGAGGAAATGCCAAGGGCTCTCAAAACAACCTTGGTGAAAGGCTGCCCGCCCCCAGCTGGGAGGGGAACATGGAGCTGTGCCCACGTGACATAACCTCGAGCCACTCCAGAGCCGCGTTCCTCAGAGAGCTGCAAGGGCCCGTGTGTGCGTGGGTGTTTGCAGTGGCTCTTGTGTGGTGCACATGGGGCCCCCATGGTAGATGTGTGCACTCCTGCCTGTGTGAGTCTGCCCCTGTGTGGCGAGTCTGTGTGCAGCGTGTGCGCGCACCCATACGTGTGCCTGTGCACCACACCCGTGTGTGTGTGTGTGTGTGTGTATGTGTGTGTCTGTGCCGTACATGTTTGCCCCCTCATCCAGGTGTGTGGTATGTGGGCTACTCTGTGTGCTGTCTGTGTGCATTTGTGCATGCACTGTGGTCCATGCATGTGCACACGCGTGTGCTGTGTGTACGTGCATGTGCTCCGACTCGCCTCCCGCACCTGCAGTCCGGACCTGTGAGAGTGCGCAAAGGGAAGTGCTAGCGAAGCCAGGAACCCCCCAGAGGACCCCCTGCGTCGGATCACACCTGGAGGAAGTGAGCAGGATGGGACTGGACCCCAAGCCCCACTAGAAGGCACAGGACAGCCGGGTGGCCACTGGGTTAGGAGGGCAGATCCCTGAGCCCTCAAAGGGACAGAGCCTGGTCCCTTCCTGCCTCCCCTTGGCTTCACAGACAACACAGGCCCTCCGCGATGCTCTGTCCCACCACAGCCCAGAAACAAGATGGCCCCCTGACCCACCCCGAGACCTGGGGACTAGGAGCCACAAAGAGCCTCTCCTCCTCTAAGACAGGCCCTCTCAGACATTTTGTCACAGTGCAGGCAGCTGACAAATACGGGCTGAGTGGGGAGCTGAGTTGGTGCTTGTCATTCCCAGTGGAGCTGACATCCAGGTACAGGAAACCAACTCTGCCAACGCCACCCTCCATTCACGGAGCCTGGTGGGCCACATCCTGTGAGCTGCTGGGTCAGTGGGCCTCCCTGTGCCCATGGCACCCTCCAAGCCCAGTCAGCCGCTCCAGACAGGAGAGTGGGCCTGGCCTGGGAACCAAGGCCAGGGCAGAGGACCCAGGGCCAGAGTGGAGAACGGAGGGCCAGGGTGGAGGAGGGGGGCCAGGGTGGGGGGGGGGGGGCCAGGGTGGAGGACAGAGGGCTAGGGCAGAGAATAGAGGCCGGGGTGGAGAACAGAGGGCAAGGGTGGAAGACGGAGGGCCAGGGTGGAGGAGGGAGACCAAGGTGGAGGATGGAGGGCTAGGGTGGAGGACAAAGGGCCAGGGCAGAGAATGGAGGGCCAGGGTGGAGGATGGAGGGCCAGAGTGGAGGACGGACAGCCAGGAGGGAGGAAGGAGGACCAGGGTGGAGGACAGAGGGCTAGGGCAGAGAATGGAGGGCCAGGGTGGAGGATGGAGGGCCAGAGTGGAGGACAGATGGCCAGGGTGGAGGAGGACCCAAGGGCCTGGGGAGTAGGATCCTGGGGATGAGCTCTGGCCTCCTGCCCCTTGCCCTGAGCCACCTCAAGGAGCTCCCATCCTCTCTGAGCCTCAGTTTCCTCTGCGTGGAAATGAGCCCCTCTGAGCTGGCTACTGGATGACATCTGTGGTCAGGCAGGTCTGTGACGGCGGCAGCTCATTCTCTCCCTGGACAGCCTTTCATGATTTCTCAGCCCAGCCAAGTCCTGACTTTCCCTTGAGCCTCTGCCCAGGTGCCACCACTCCCATCAAGCCTCTCCGACTACCCCTGCAGTGGCCATCTTTTCTTCTGCAGGGCACAAATCCTGCTGTTCCCAGCAGACACCGGCCACAGCCTGGGAAGAGCCGAGGTTTTTGTTCCAGCCCTCATCACATGGAAAGGGCTGTGGGCGAGTCCCCCAATCTCCCGAGCCTGTCTCCCTGTCCAGGACACGGGATGGCCACAGGAAGAGTTCGTGCTTTCTCTGCTCCCTGCCCATCAGGCTCATGGCCGGCACCTCCTCCTCTCGGCATCACAGCACGGTTTATATATAATGGGACCAAAGCACAGAGAGGTCAAGCAGCTGCCGCAGGCGCCCCAGGGGTCAGTGCAGGAGCCCACCGGCTCTGCCGGACCTTGCCCCACAGCGTCTGTCAGATGCCCTTGCTGTGGGTCTCATCTGACTATGGGAAGTGTCAGGTGAGACCAGGGGCACAAACGCCCTTTGGAGAAAAACCATCAGGCTCCTGCCGGCTGCTGGCCAGACTGTGGCCATTTGAGGTACAGGAGGTGCCCACCTATGCCCGTGGGAGTCAGCATGGCAACAAACAGGAAGCAGGCTACCAGTACCCATTTCCTCCCAAAGTTTCACCCCTCAAGACATCGCCACCCACCAGGGACCAAGCCTTCCACCGTGAGCCCTGGGGGCCATTTTATATTCAAACTGTCACAGTGTCCCTGCCCCAGCCCGTGTCCCAGCATGGCCATCCCCAGAGGAGGGGTGGCACCTGTCCTATCCCATATTGTGGGGGAGGACATAGCCATGTCACAGAGCACCTGCTAGGTGGCAGCGCCTGGTGGCATCTACCTAAGTCATCTCTTAATGCCACTAGCCACTAGCAGGGCTGCAGATACAAACCGTCACTCTGCGACGGTTGAGTTTAGGTGTCAACTTCACTGGGCTGGGGACACCCAGACGCTGACCGGACTCTGTTGGGGGGGGCGTCTGGGGTGGGCATCCCAGAAGTGACCAGCACTTGAATCCGTAGACTGAGTCGGAAAAGCCCACACCATCCAGCCCACCGGAGCTGAGCAGAGCGAGGCGGAGGCTGGCGCGTCTCTCTTCCTGACCTGGACGGCCGTCTCTCCCCGGGGCTCCAGCAGGCCTCGCTCCTCTCATTGCCACGGCTTTCCCACCCCAGCTGGCCGACAGGGGATACTGGACTTAGCCCAGTAATTGAGCTGATTCTTCACAGCAAAGCTCTGGCTCTCTGTTGCCTGTCCCCCTATTTACCTGCCCACTTGCTATCTGTCTACCTGTCTAATCAAGCATCACCTTCCTCTCTCTATCACCTCTCCTTATCTACTCATCCATCCTCTGTCATCTCTCTCTCTGCCTTTCCATCCCGCCAGCCATCTGTCCATCCAGCCAGCTCTGAGTCTCTAGAGAGACACATCCCACCCCCCACCAGCTAGAGAACCCGCGGTCAGAAGGGACCCCCAGGAGCAGTAACAGCGGTGACCCTGGAGGGCAGTGAGCCATGACCTGGTGGCACAGGCTCCCTCAGGACCTGGGCTCGGAGCACCATCCAGGCCGGCACAGCCCCTCAAGGCAGAGCTGGGTGGAGCACAGCAGGTAGACAGTGCCAGGGCCCAGACCCCTCAAGGCCGCCACTCATTGGCCAGGTGCCACCACACCTGGTCTCAAGGCTTATCTGCCTCCAGCAGCTGGCAGCTCCCGTCCTGTGGGGGCCAGGTCCCCACACCATCCAGCCCTCTACGGCAGCCTGACATCACTTAGTAGATTGGACGGAGTCTGCAGCGAAGACAGGCAAGGGCCCGTGGGTCACGGAGACAGGACATTTATCTCGTTTGACTGTCTTTGAAATGTCAACAATAAACACCAAGATGAACGATGCATGAAAATATTCCCAGAAATAACGGGCAGGGACCAGGGACCGCCAGGATCAGGGGACAGGCGGGTGATGACCCAGCCCAGCCACACTGGGGCCAGACCAGGCTCTCCAGCAACCGCCCAGAGGCAGGTGGATGATGGTATGAGGAAGCGCCTGGGGAGGGCCAGCTGGGAAGGGGTTGCTGGGCAAACCCCAGCTGCCCTTGGAGGTGGTCACGCTGCCTCTACCAGCTTCAAGCTCCTGCTTCTGGGGGCAGCAGCCGCGTGCACTCCACGCCTTTCACAGGCTGTCCTGCTTCCTGGCCAGCTCCCATACCAGCTGAAGGGCATCTGCAAAGGTCTCACTGCCCAGAATTTGAGCGAGACTCAACTTGGAAATGGTCTTGCAGACGCCACGCAGGAAATGAGGTCGTGTGGGATGCGGGTGGAGAGGGCATGAACCTGTCCGGTATGAAGAGTGTCCTCATTGGAAAAGAAACCCGGACACAGACACCGAGAAGCCGTCCACAGAACAAGGAGAGCAGGGATCAGAGGGAGATGTCTGCAGGCCAGGGACCCCAAGCAGAGAACAGGCAGGAAGGACCCTGCCTGGAGTCTTCGGGGCACAGCCCTGGGTGCCTGGTCTCAGACTCAGCTGCAGCTGCAAGAGTGCAAGGGCCTGCTTCTTTCAGGAGCCGCTTTGGGACACTTTGCTACACAGTCCCAGGGGACTGGCACACCCATGGCCTTCGCTCTGCGCAGCCTGGCCGCAGATGCTAAGCCAAGGGCCTGGGCCTTGGCGGGACTCAACCTCAGACTAAACCTCACACCGTTCCTCCCACCGGCCACATGGAGCCCAGCCCTGGGGGCGAGGCTGCCTGAGACCAGCACCGAACTGGCTCTGAGGACAGCCGGCGAGATCAGGTCAGCCCAGGCCACACCACCAGCTGCAGGACTTGGGCCTCAGGGAGGCTCAGGTGCCTGCCACGCCTGCTGCACCTGGAGGGACCTGCGGTAGCCGATGGCTCCGCCCAGGGAAGCAGCAGCTGGCAGCTCCGCCCCCTGTGGTCCTTCGAGGCCACCCTTCTCCCCTCCAGAGCCCGAGATTTCACCTCCCCTCCTGGCCCCACCCACTCACACCACGCAGGGCCAGAGCGGCACCGTGCCACATGCCTGCCCAGAGCCCTCCCCCACTCACCACTCACCCAAGGCCCTCCAGCAAGACCCCAGCACTCCTTTCTAGTAAGTTCCTCTAATAGCCCTCCAAGGGGCTGGACGGGCCACGGCTCCTGCCCAGGGAGCAGCTCCTCTCCGACCCCAGCCCACACCACACCTGCTCTCCCGGCCTGCCCGCCTGCTCTGTGGCTCTCCCCAGGGTCCTGGAGGGCCAGGGAGCCCACGCCTCTGCCTGGGCCCTCAGGCCTCTCACTGACACCTGCCCACTGAAGACCTGCCCTCTGTGGCAGCCTCCCCCTGCCCCCCTCCATCCATCTCGTTCTCTTGAATTCAAAGGCAGCATAAAGCTAAAGAATAAGAGCGTTCCTGTGGCGCAGCCCAGCATCGCCACCCCAGCTCGGCCGCCTCTGCCCGCCCTTCCCACAGACGCAGTGACGGCTGGGAGTGGGGACCCCCAGCACCCACATGGGCTTAATCATCACATGGCCCAACGAGCTTGGGGTTCCAGGGTGGGAAACATAGACCACTTTTGATGGCAGAAGTGCTAGGTCCCACTGCAGAGGCCAGGGAGGCAGGATGGGAGGAACCTGTGGCCCCCTCGGATGTCCATGGCAATAGAGAAGGCAGCATTGGCCCCACCCAGGGGACTCTGGGAAGGCTTCCAAGACATGGGGACATTTGAACTGCCCGAGCCTAATGGAAAAGTACCATCAACGTTCCCAGCTGTCAGAGGGGATGGAGAGAAGGAATCCCCGCCCTTGGTTTCCAACTTTCACAACATCAAGTCACATGGCACAGGGGCTGCTATTGGAATTGCGCAGCACACAACATGAACAACTGTATGTGGCTCTCGTGCACGTCACAAGGACTCTGGGATGGCGCCCACATCTACCCTTTGCACTAACCTACGGCCTGGGCCTGAAAGAGAAATAAAGTGCCTGGCTCATTTCCACCCAGCCCAGGACTGAGGGAAGCCTCTCGTGCCATGGGACTCTAGGTCATTTCCGCCCTGGAGGCCTCCTCCGCCCCTCCTGGGCCTGCTCACACCCCGGCACACTGAAGTCGGCCATGAGGACCCACGCAGGGCTCCAGCACCAGCACTTGAAGTCAGCCACACTTTCAGAAAGGCCCCAGGGCACCGCACAGGTCAGCCACCTGCCACCTGCCTCCCGGGCAAGCTGCAGAGCACAGGCAGGCTCCCCTCCGTCTCTGTGGGCATCGAAGCAGGTGCAGACACCAGGTGGCGACCTCGACCCCCTCCCTGACTCCGGCCCAGCACCCGGCTCAGGACAGCAGGCCACGCCCCCTGGGCCCTCTCCATGACACCTCGGCCCCACCCACACAGGACTAGTCCTTCAGCTGGCCCTCTGCCAGCTCACCCCCAATGCCGACAGGCAGGGGCAGGGTGGAGCCAGACCCTGAGTCAGGGTCACACGTCTTCAGCGCAGAGGGCACGGCAGGGTCTGGGGAGGCTGCCCAAGTTGCAAAACACAGCCAAGGCCCCAGGGCAGAGGGACCCTGGGGCCAGGGAGCTCCCCACCAGGTGGCCACATGGAGGCCTCCACTTTGCTTGGCACGGCGGCTCGTCTTGGCCCCTGACTTGATTGGCTGGAGAGGCGCCTAGAGATGAGCAGAGCACAGCCCGGGGCATGCGCCAGGGCCTCTGTTTCCAGGGACGATCCGACCTTGAGGGCTATGAGGGATGAACGGTGGAACCCAGGGCCTCTAGCTTGCATGCTCTGCAAGTGCTGGACCACTGAGCTGCACCCCCAGCCCATTTTTTTTACTTTTTGAGACAGGGTCTCACTAAGTTACGCAGACTGCCTCTGGTCTCAAACTTGCGATCCTCCTACCTCTGCCTCCCAAGCTGCTGGGATTACAGGCGTGCACCACCATGCCCGGCTGTTGGGATGAATGGTTTAAACACACTGGTGGATGCCGGCCAGAGCAGCTCACACCTGTAATCGCAGTGACTTGGGAGGCAGAGGCAAGAGGAACGCAGGTTCAAGGCCAGAGGCAGCCTGCATTAACTTAGCGAGACCCTACCTCAAGATAAAAAATAGAAGAGAGGCTAGCGGTGCACTCAGTGGTAGAGCATTTGCAAAGTATGTGTGAGGCCCTAAGTTCAACCCCTAGGTCCTGCAAAAATAAATAAATAAGTAAATAAATAAATAAATAAACTCACTGATGGTTTCAAAATCTAAACCAACTATTGGCTGGTGGTGGATCTGTGGCAGGTGCCTGGCTGGAAGAAATAGGTCACCAGGGGCACATTGTTGGAGACCACATCTTGCCCTGACCCCTTCTGTTGTGACTGCACTCCACTTCCTGTCTGCCATGGGATGTGGGCAGCCTCTGCCACATGCCCCCACCACCATGATGTTCTGCCTCGCCAAGCACCAAAGTCAGTGGAGCCAAGGATTGTGAACCAAGCCCCTGAAACCATAAGCCAAATCAGTCTTTCCTCGCTCAGCTGCTTCTGTTGGGTGTGTGGTCAGAGCAACATGGAGTCTGACTAGCACACGTGGCCCTGAGGCAGCCCATGCTGTCCAGTAAGGGCTGCAAGCCCAGCTCTCGGGACCAGCCTGAATGACCCTTTGGGGCCCTGTGGGTCCACACCCCGGCCTCCCCAGGGGGAAGCACTGGCCTTAACCTGTCCTTCAATACCTA
The DNA here is from genome assembly GCA_007922755.1 of Pedetes capensis. Lineage (NCBI taxonomy): Eukaryota > Metazoa > Chordata > Mammalia > Rodentia > Pedetidae > Pedetes > Pedetes capensis. The sequence continues at coordinate 507,414 of VMDO01000027.1, read as the reverse complement.
CAGGGTGTGCACCCCAAGTCAGGACACGGCCAGCCCACAGCAGAGCCATGGTCGCCTGAGGTGCTGGCAAGGCCATGCCAGTGACCCTGGGGACCCTGGGAGGCTGGGGGAGGGGCAGGCTGGGCCCCAAATCACCTCCAAGGCCCCATCCCACCCCTGTGGGGACTCAGTGTGGACCTTCCCTGTGACTCTCGAAGGGTCAGCCCCGATGGGATCAGGTGAGGGGGGGGATGGCCAGCTGTGCTGGAGCAAGGCATCTGGGTGTCCCACTCCAGGTGAGGAGCTGGGGGCAATGGCCTCAGGACTCTTCAGAGAATCCAGTTCAGGGCAGAAGCAAGGGACAGGGCCAGACCCCCACACTGTCTCCCCATCCTGCTCCCTCCACATCACCCCCCTCCGCCGACCCCTTTGCTGGACCTCATCACCCACAGCCCTCTTTTGCTGTTGTTAGGTGCGGTCAAGTCAGGTCCAGCTCACGGCGACCCTCGCGGGGTTTCCATTGGCTGATTGTTTTAGGGTTGCTTTGGGAGTGGATTGCCACATCCTTCTCCCATTTTTGCAGTGCCGGGGATCGAACCCGGGTGCTCAAGGAGTGCAGAGCAAACACTCTACCAACTGGGCTACGGCAGCCTGCAGCCTTCTGGAGACCCAAAATGCCAGCTGTGCCATCTCCAACGTGGATGCCGGTGCAGCTGCCAGCCCCCACGCTGTGGGGCCCAGGTGTTCAGTGAGCCTCAGGCCTCCTCCTTCACATGTCACTGGCTGGAGAGGAGCCAGGGCCCCACTCCTCCCCAATGACATGAGCAGGAGGCAGAACCTGGCGCTGCAGCACCCTGCCGGACAGCCCCAACCCCGCCTCGCCCAGGACTGCGGGGCTCCAGAACAAGGAGGTCACCCCACACCTAGCGTCATCGCTGTGCCCCTAGACTCCACCTCTCCACGAGTCTCTCATTCCACAGCCTCTGCAGACCACAATCTCCCCATCACACAGCGCAGCCAAGAGCCCCGGCCAGGAGCGGCAGCCACTGAGACCGGGCAGATGTCCTCCCCGGTGTTCAGCCTGACCCCGCTCTCCCAGGGGCTGCGAGAAGAGGGGCCAGGGCAGCCTGGCCAATGCACGGGAGGGCCAGAAGCTGGCTCTGCTGCCTCCTCTTCTCTTTCTGAGCCCCTGCAATGTCCCAAAGGCAGGACTTCTGTCATCCTGGAGCCCTGAGTGACTCTGGAGCGGAGCCCCCGCCTCACCACTGCCCCACCACCCCACCACAGGCTGCATAAGCGATAAGTGGATACTAGTCATCCACCCCGGGGCTCGGGGCTGGTGTCCCCGCAGCGAGGCCACCTCTCCTGACAGAGCTCGCCCAGGAGGAGGTGAGCTGGGTCAGAACTGGCTCTGAAGCCCGTGCCTGACGCCCGTGGTCCAGCAGGAAGGATGCAAAGCTGCGAGACCACACTCCCGGCCGCGTGTGGCTCCCTCATCCGCAGCCTCTGGCGGGGCGCACGAGTCAGTCGCAGCTGCAGCACACTGCACAAGTAAGGGGTGGGGTGAAGCTGAAAAGCCCCCCAGGCCCTCCTGGCCCCTAAAATCCCACCGCTGTCACCCTTCTGGGCCAGGTGCCACCATGGCTGCTCCACGTTGTTCTCTGTCCCGTCACCCCTAGAGCCAAGTGACCCGCAAGCAGAGCCCCCTACGTGGCCGGTGGCTGGGGAGAGGATGTGCGCACCCCCATGCTTACACACGGAAGCCCCGGTCCTCACAGTGTGAAGAGAGGCTGTGGGGGGGGGGGTGGCCAGGCTATGAGGGGAGCTGACATTGGGGTTGGCACACATATAAAAGGGGCCTGAGGGACCCCAGGACCTTGCCTATGCCGTACCATCATCTAGGAGCCAGGAGGTGGCCCTCACCAGCATGGGACCTGCCTTGATCTTGATCGTGGACTTCCAGCCTCCAGGACCATGACTTACAGTCCCCGGCGTGTGGGACGTTGTTAGAACTGCCCAAACAGCTGCCAGCTTAGAGTGGATCTTGCGTAGGTAAGAAAGGAACTTGTGGTGTGACGTCCCTGAGATTGGGGATGTTTGTTACTGCAGCCTGGCCTTGCCCAGCCAGCTGATACACTATAACCCAAGCTGGGCTGGGCTGAGGCAGCCTGACATACAACAACCTAGCCAGGTACCCGGAGGAGAGGCTGAGCCTCCTGAAGCTGCAGCCTTTGCTTCTCCCCCTCACTACTGGCCCCACAACAGCCTGAGGGGCTTTCCATTTCTCAGCAAGGAAACAGGAACTCTGAAAGAGGAAGTGACTCATCCCAGGCCAGGAGGCCTGTCTGCAGCACCAGCCACCACAGCCCCATGTCACCTCTACCCCCAAGCCCCTCCTACCCCACTTCAGCAGCCTCGTCACCCCACTCACGGGCAAAGGGTTTTCTCATGAGATGGATCAGGGGACCCACCTCTCCTTGGAGTGCTGGGCATGCATTGTTAGTACACTATTCAGATTAATATTCATGTTAATGATAAGTTATTTTTCATTCTTACTGTAAGTTCTCCTTCTGATGTTTATTTTCCTGCAAAGAAGCACAGATGTCGGGGGATGGGATGATGACTCCCTAATTGGCAGCTGTCAGAGTCTCCCTCGCTACCCACTGCTTTGATTAAAGAGTTCTCAGCCAAGCAACCACCTGAACCACGCTCATACCAGCCCGGTGGTTTTCAACACTTCATCGATGCCTTGAGGAAGCCGTGTGATAATTGCCACTAGCAGCACAACGCTAGCTCCGAAAGCAGGTCCAACCAGGGCTGTTCCAAATAATTTGCAGTTTGCACTGCACTTTTTGCTATCACAGGCCTCAGTGAACTCTCAATGACCCTGCGACTGACTCAGGCCACAGGAGGAGCACTTCGCCTGCTGTGATTGGGCAAATGGACCTTTGTGGTTGGCACAAAAGGTGCTGCTGTGATTAGTGCGAAAAGGACTGCTGAGGTTGTTGCAAACACAAACCTTAATTTCTGTGATTGGCGCAAATTCCCCTTTCTAGCTATATAAGCAGGCTGTTCAGCTCACTAGAGCTGAGCTGGCCAGGAGACCCTCCTGTGCTGCCCCCTAGTGTTGCAACATTATTGTTGTTGTTGTTAGGTACCCTTGAGTCGTATCTGAACTCATAGCGACCCTTACAGGGTTTTCAATGCCTGATTGTTTCAGGATTGCCATGGGAGTGGATTGCCACATCCTTGTCCATTTTGCAACATTAGGCCCGATAAAAAGACTTCTCTCGAGTGGTCTTTGGCTACTTTTACTAATTCAGGCTGAGCTGATGACATGAAGAAAGCAGTAGCAGATACAGCAGAACAGCAGTGACTGCAGCAGCGAGAGACGGCAGAGACAGTGGAGCGGCTGAACTGTGGAGCTGCAGAAGCAGGAAGGCAGCTGACTGCTTGAGAGCTGGAGAAGAGGCAAAGCTGCGAGACCAACAACTGGCAGCAGCTGGAGCAGCAGCAGCAGCTGCAGAAGGGCCACGGTTACTGCCTCCCAAATGGCATCCACGGCAATAAAAGGCAGGTGAACAGTTTGAGGGACTGACCAGGGCAGGAAGAAGGGAGATGGCAAAAGAGAGAAAATTCTTTAAAGAGCCAGAAAAGAGAATCTGCGAGTCCCAGTTGCTGGAAGAGTTCCGGAGAGCTGCCAAGTCTTTAACACCAAGGGTGACAGACACCCCAGGCCTGGGAGCTGTAACACTGACCACTGTTTAGGACTGAAATATCTTGATACCTGTTCCTGCTTGAGGGCTGGGATTTAGCTCAGTGGGTAGAGCGCTGCACTGCAGTCTCTAAGGCCCCGAGTTCAATTCCCAGCACCGTAAAAATGGGAGAAGGGCCTGGCAATCCACTCCCAAGGCAATCCCGAAGCACTCAGCCATTGAAAACCCTATGAGGGTCGCTATGAGTCGGATACTGACTCGACGGCACCTAACAACAACAACATTCCTGCTTGAAAGCTGCAACACTAGCTGCTGTCTAGGGCTGAAGAATCCTGACCCCCTGACCTAAGAGCTGTAGCACTTAGAGGCTTAGGAGTTCCAATCTGCTGGGCCTACATAGGAGCTGTAACACTTGAAGGGCCAAGGAACCCCAACCTCCTCTGCCTACGTAACAGCTGTAACACTAGAAGGGGCCACTTGTTGCTGCTACTCCCACCCATTGGCTGTCACTGCTCACTGCCATCAAATGCTTAGGGATACAGATGCCAAACATCAGCACTTGAAGAACTTCTTGCCTAGCCATGATTTCTATCCAGGTTGGGCAAAATGGCCCCAGCGGCTGATGGGTAACATCTTACGTCAGAAGCAGGAATGCATCCAGTCCACTGGTCACCTGTGCACAAGCACCCACTGGCCCGAGCCTGCCCCAACTGGACACACAGTCAAGCCTGAGCCCGAGGGTGGAAGGCCCCAACAAAAAGCCATGGTGGACCCGCAGCCTGGCCTCTCACTCCCCGACAGGACTCAGCCCACAGACTCTCCATAAACTCAGTCATTTTCCACTTCTCCTCAACCATTAAATAGACCATGGAGTTTGTGAGGCGGATTAAACTGCCTAACGCTTTGTCTGAGCTTGTCACAGGCCACTGGGAGGCGGGTGCTCCCTTCTCAACAGCCCTTCCATGGAGAAGATGCAGAGACGGCAGGAGGCCTGGATCCATAGCACTGCAGAGCGAGCGGTTGCAAGAGGCCAAGTGGCCTCCTCGCCTCTCCAGCATCAGCCAGCTGGCCTGCCCAGGGACCTGACCCCCTGAGGTCATCCTGGCTGTCTGCAGGTGAGGAGACAGAGATACTGGGAACCCACACTTCTCAATGCCCTCACTGGAAAGGCAGCCAGGAGCCGAGACTGTGTCAGCTGTCTACAATGCATAACAGGTAACCACAGGCTCCATTTAGGAGCCCACAGTTTTCTCAGAGACACATGTGGTTCCGTGGCCTCTGCTCAGTCTCGGGCCAAAGTCACTGGGTGGCTGCCAAGCCATCTCTTGGCTCCCCAGCTCCCTCGGGCTGTGGCTGCAGGACCAAGGCCCCATCTGCCGCCAGCCTCAGCAAGGGCAGCTCTCAGCAGCTGGAGATGGCTCATTTCCCCTGCCGTGGCCCGTCCACCTCTCCCCTCCAAGTATGAACCAGGCTGACCCTGCACCACCATGGCCCAGGGGCAGCGGCATCCAGGGACCCCTGCACGTCTGTGATTAGAACACAGGGGGAGGATCAAAGTAATTAATTTTCTTAGCTTCCAAGATCAGATAAGGTTGGGCACAATCGCACGCCATTGGCCCTCCATCTCCAAGCTGTGGCGAGTCCAGCCCCCTCCTACTTCCCAAGCTGTGACCAGCAGCCCAATCTCTATTCATATGTCTCTCTTATTGTTAGGTGCCATCGAGTCAGATTAGACTCATTGCAACCCTATGTACAACAGAGCAAGACACTAGCCAACACTGTTGCAGCCACTATGTTTCTTCTCATTTTGAGTAGTGCCACATCAGCAAAGGGCTGAGATTTAGCTCAGTTGATAGAGTGCTGCACCGCAGTCTCTGAGGTCCCGAGTTCAATTCCAAGCACCGCAAAAATGGGAGAAGGACCTGGCAATCCACTCCCAAGGCAATCCTGAAACAGTCAGCCACTGAAAACCCTAGGAGGGTTGCAATGAGTCAGATAGCGACTCGACGGCATCTAACAACATCAGCAAAAGAAGGTCCCAAGGGCTTTACTCCACTTCCCTTATTAAGGTCGACTCTACTTTGAGGAGGCAACTCTTCCCCAGTCGTTTCTTGAATCCTTTCCAGTCTGAGGGTTTCATTTTCAAGCACTATATTTGACAGTGCTTCTCTGCTATTCCCAGGGTTTTCAATGGCTACTTGTTTCAGGCGTGGGCTGCCGGGTCCTTCATCCTAGTCTGTCTTAGTCTGGAAGCTCAGCTGCACCCTGTCCACCATGGGTGGCCTTGCTGGTATCTGAGATACCAATGGCATAGCTTTCAGCATCACAGCAACACGCCAGGCCCCCCAGCACAGCAAACTGACAGACACGTGCGCAATTCAGTCAGGCCCCCTGTGACACTCAGCTGTGCCAGGCCCCTCAGCAGAACCACAGAGCACCTGTCACAGCCACATCCTGGACTGGCACAAGAATGCCAAGGCCACTGTGAGCCCCACCCATCCTAGGCCAAGCCTGGGTCTAGGCTCTCCCCAGGCAGGCAGCATGGCCGTGGGCAGCTGCTCCGCCTCCGCCTCAGAGCCCCATTGGCACGGCGGGCATCTAGGAGGGAAGTGTCAGGGGAAGTCTTGGCCCTCGAGGGAGCCCCTTTGCATCCCTTGACCTGGACACTTTTCCTCCCACGTCTCTGGTCCGGCTCTGTACAACCCTCTCCAGGGCTCCAAAGTAACTGAGGAGGCAGCGCCCTGGCCCTCACTCAGAGTGGCCATCTCTGCATAGAGAATGCGAACGGTGACCTCAAGAGGCAGGACAGAACCAAAGGACAGAGCAGGGACCGTCAGCCTGTAGACTCAAAGCGCCACAGTTGATCTGCCACCTGGAGGGAAAAGGGCCTGGGAGGAAGGAAGCAGGTGGCTCCAGCGGCAGGATATGGGTGACAGCTCTCGGGTGATATCCCATCCCCCACAGGGACGCAGGCAGCTGTGTAAGAAAGGACACCGAGCACCTCCTGGCTTCTAGATAATGGCACGGCACAGGCAGAGTCCTGGGGTCCCTCAGACCCCTTTTAGAAATGTGCCAACCCCATTGTCAGCTCCCCTCACAGTCTGACCACCTCCCACAGCCCCCCCACATGGTTCCGCGAGGACCGGGGTTTCCGTGTGTAAACGTGGGGTCTGCACACCCTCTCCCGGGCCGCTGGCCACGTAGGGGGCTCTGCGGCCCTTGAGTTTTCTCACCAAGTGCGATGGCACGTTTGTTTCCGCCAGACCCTGGGTGCAGAGGGGGCTGGGGTGGGCAGGGCCAGCTCCCCTTGGACTGGGCAGGGAGGCGAGGACAGAGGCAGCGGTGAGCCAGGGGGACCAGGAAACGGGCACTTCCTGCCCGCGCCTCATTTCCCTCCCTTTCATGGCAGAGCTCTGCCTCAATCTCAGTAATTACTCCGCACTCAGCCTCATTCTTCCCTGCATTCAGGGGAGGAGAACGCAGCCCCGAGGCGGGCTGGGGGAGGAAGTCCTTTCAGACTCAAGCATCTGCTCCCTGCATGGGCGGCCGGGGGTGTTGGGGTGAGGGTAGCGCTTCCATTACGCTCTTTGTCTTTGTCCCTTCTCAGGACGGTGGCTGTTAGTCTCACCTAGAGGTCACAGTGGGTGCCCAGTCATCCTAAAAACACAGAGCTCCACAGGGAAGCCCCCAGGCCTATCTGACCCCAAGGTCACATTGGCTGGCAGGCGGGAGGGGGCATCGTCTCTGGCAGGAGATGGAGAGACTGGGGGCAGAGAGGCCACACAGTGGTCCGCACTGTCCCTCCTAATGCGCTGCTTCGCCCCACCCTGAGGCGCCAGAGCTGAGCCAGGCGCTGCGCCATCTCACGAGTGTGGGAACTGAGGCCAGAGGGCTGGGCTCTGTGCTGGGCAGAGCTGGGGCACTCCTGTGCCCACCACAGAGCATGGCAGGACACATACCCAAAGTTTGGGGTGCTGCAGTGTGCTGTGCATGGGGCAGACGTGGTGACACAGTGACAGCAAGGAGCACACAGCCCGGTGGGGGAGGAAAGCAGAAGTCCCAGCCATGTGACTGAGAGGACGGCGTCAGGCAGAGCCGGAGTGAATCCCTGCCCAAGCACAAGGCGGGCCCGTTCCCAAGAAGGTGGCATTGGGGGTGCCAGGGCCTCCCTCATCTTGGCAGCCCCCCCAGGAGGGCACCCTCCGCAGTTGAAAGTGCTCCACATCCCAGACAGATGCAAACCTCCCTGAAAACCCTGCCAAGTGCCAAAGCACTTAGTATGATTTATTGATCTGCCAGGGACTTTTTAAGATCTCAATGCACTACTTAGAATCTATTTAACTAGGCAACAAAAACACCCCACGCCGGAAGTGGTAAATGATTCTCACGCCACTGGGCCTTTCACAGGGACTGTGGCTCACGCCCCCTCCACGCTGCTCCCCAACACTGTTACTGTCTTCTCCCTCCATTTGGAACAAGTGCCCAGTTCAGCAAAGAATGCGCCACGGTGGGCCAGGGGCAGCGACATTCAGGGACCCCTGCAAGTCTGTGATTAGAACACAGGGGGAGGATCAAAGTAATTAATTTTTTTAACTTTAAAATTTTTTTAGTTTCCCATCAGTGCTGGCAAGCCCGTGTGAATCGTATCTGCTTATGTAAATAAAGCGCGCGGGTGATAACATTAATTAGCAGCATAAAACTTTTGCTCATCCAGCTGAAGAGAGCTGGTAGTAGGGCAGAGGATTCATTTTTATTTTAATTACAAATGGGCATTTTCAGCGTCTTGGCCTCCAACCTCAAACAATGTCAGTGCCCAGTTATATATTCCAGTTCCTTCCAAATGTGGCAGCTTCTGAAAGGGCACTGAGGGGCACCTGCCCCTAAAGGGGATCCTGAGCCAGCATGGAGCTGGCTGGTTAAACACAAAGGGACAGAGACGTGCCCTCAAGGGGCTGCGGGTCCTGCACGGGGCTGGCTCTTCCTTCTGTGGGGCTGCCTTCCCCTCTCCAATCAGCAACAGATGGGCGCCCCCAGGTCTGGGCTGTCCCAGGTGGCTGGGAGGGCAGATGGGAAGGGATAACCATGAGGAAGAGCCGCAGCAGGGCTGCTCCCACCCCGCTAGGAAGGCGTATGTCTCTAACGACCCTAATGGAGGAAGAGGCCGCAGGCCCAGGGGTCTGGGCACCAGCAGCATCCTCGGGGTGTGAGCATGTGGCAGTCCTGGAGCCCAGTCACTGAGACCCACCCATCCATGTGTGGTGGATCAGACCCCAGGGGATCCTGGGGCCCTCAGGGGCTTAAGAGTCCCTAGTTTAGAGAGGGGCCTGTAGGGAGAAATTGGGGAGGAAATTGGCAAAAACCCCAAAAGGGGGAAAACGGCTAAATCTACGGAAAATGAAAGTAACTTGGTTGGATGTTTGTACAAAACCCTTCACTAATCCCCCGAACCTGATTGGACAATTGGACTCGAAGCTGATTGGCTCAGGCCATTCCGTGGGCGAGCTACATAAGATGCTGCACTGCGGTAGCTCGATCCTTTTCACCCTTTCTCTCGCCTGATGAGGAGAACAGCTCCCCTGCTCTCTGGCCTGGACCTTCGGTGAGGAAAGCACACTCTCCTGCCTCGACCATCAACAAGGAAAAACCCACTCTCCTTCTGATCACTGACGATGCAAGAACTCTCTCCTCGTGACCACAGAGACCACCAACACAGGTGTTTGCCCCTGGAAGGCAAAAGCACCCGAGGCTTTTCCTTTCTCCCATCTCCGCCGGTGTCCAGAGGGCCACAGGAGTCCACGCCCTCACCTGAGGGTCCCGAGTGAATTGGGTTTAGTGTCTGTGTGCGCGGTGCTGCTGCCCATCCGAACATCCAGGCCGGACTGGGAGGCACACGCCCCACAGGGCCTGGGTGGGCTCCGCTGTGCACACACGCGCTGTGCCCACAGGAGGGGAGCCATGGCTTCTGCATGGGGCGTAGGTGTCAGGAGCACCTGTGCCCAGTGTGTGGCCACTCACACATAGTACTGGGCATGAAAGGAACACACAATGGACGTGGGGTATGTGCGTGGGTGTGTGTGTGGGCACGCACGCACAGTGGTGCATGTGGTTTGATTCCATTGACTCTGCAGCAATGCAGAGAGCTAAAGGATGTCACTCACTGGGCGCGGTGGCGCACACCTGTAATCCTAGCAGCTCTGGAGGCTGAGGCAGGAGGATGGCAAGTTGGAGACCAGAAGCAGTCTGCATAACTTAGCGAGACCCTGTCTCAAAAAGTAAAAAATGGGCTGAGGGTGCAGCTCAGCGGTCCAGCACTTGCAGAGCATGCAGGCGCGAGGCCCTGGGTTCAACGCCCAGTACCGCAAAAAAAAAGAAAATGTCCCTCATAGGAGTAGTGACCAGACGCAGAGGAAATGCTCATAGACGGGTCCTCCGCCCCGCACTCCTCCCGCAGGAGGGCTGAGCAGGCAGGTCCCAGCCCTAGCAGACGGAGTTCTATGCTGAACTGTGTTCCCCAAATTCCCCTGTTGAAGCCCTAACTCCCAGCCCCCCAGACTGAGGCCATATTTGGAGGTTGGGTTTTTAAGGAGGTGACAAAGGCAACGTGAGGTCACTGGGCCCCACCCATGGCATTTGTCACGCAGCCCTGGCAAACCCACGCTGGGGCAAGGTCTGTACTCTTCGCTGGCCTGTCCCTGTGCGGGGAGCCCTCTCTGCCCACGGCAACAGGAGTGTCTTTGCTCTAAGCCACAGGTCTCGGTGGGTGATATGGGCGGGGGTGTGCCAGGCCCGGGGAGAGGAACGGAGGCCGAAGGAAATGGGGCTGATCCTAGGCAGACCTGGCCCCCCAGCCCAGGAGCCCAGCAGGATGCTCCTGCTCAGCCCTGACCCAGGGCTCAGCCATCCTCCCCACAGATGGTATTGCCCCTCCCACTGTGCAGGCAGCCACAGGGCCGGAGAGTGTGACCCCAAGGAAGTCCAGGCCCAGGCAGGTACCCTGGTCATTGCCCTCAGGAAGGCTACCGAGAACCAAAGTGTTCTGGGTCTGTCCCGAGTGACTTTAGAGCTCCCGTGTGTGCGCACAGATGTGTGCACACATGCAGATGTTTGTGTGCAGGGTGTGCATACCGGTCGAGGTGACATGGGTCGTGTCAGGGCCATGCGTGCATACCTGGTGTGCTGGTGTTAATTTTGTGTGCACATATTCCATATATTACATAGCATGTGTGCGTGTGTCGGAGTGCTTGCACAAGTGTGTGTATGCACACGTGTGAGAGGTCATCTCGGGGCCAGGCCTCCCTACATTCCCACCTTCTCTTCATCACCAAGAGCTGGGTGACCCCAGACAGACGCAAACCCCTAACCCTCTCCTTCCTCATCAGCCCCAGGACAGATGCCTGCAGCAGACTGTCCACGCTGACCACGGTGACCAGTGCAGCCCCCCTGCGTGAGGCCCCTGACCTCCGTGCCCAGGGGATTCACACACAGCCCCTTCAGACAATGAGATGGCCCTGACCCCTGTGCCGGGCACCACCACAGACCAGCCGCCTGATGGCCCTCCCTGGTGACCCTTCTCAACTCCCGCAGCCCACACAAGCGCTCCTAGTACTCCATGGGGCCTCGTCACTCCACTGCTCTAACACCTCCAGTGGCTCCCCGCTGCCCCAGCAGGGAAGCAACAGATGTGTGAAGCCACTTCCTCGGGGGAGGCCACCTGGAGCCTCAGGGAGAGGGGCAGTTCCCCACGTCCACAGCAGATAGTCCTGTGCTTGATTGGCAGTCTGCCAAGAGTGAGGCAGGGTTGTTAATCAGCCGGAGGAAACCTGAACTTCTCAGCCGGCAGTTGAGCCCCTGTTGAGTCCCTGTGTGAGTGTCCCTTCTCTCACCTGGCCTGAGCCGGGCACCAGGATGTGTCACAAACCAGAAGCCCTTGGCGGCCTCTCCCCTCTGGGCCTCAGTTTCCTCCTTCACAAGGTTTCCCACCCCCACTCTGGCCTCTTGGGCCTCTGCTCTGCCCCATTCTGCCCAGGAGGGGATGCACTGCCCTCTTCCAGACCCAGGGCTGCTCTGATCTGGCTCACAACTGACCCCTGGGCCCCTTCTGCCCCGGCAGCTCCCGGCCTGCCCCCGAGCTCTCAGGTGGGCCTCAGGCCAGGGAGTTGGCCAAAGGATGTCTGGGAGGGGGATACGCTGGGCCTCTGGGCTCAGCTCAGCCCTCAGACCACAGAGTGGCACCCGGCCCAGGGCCACGGCAGGCGCTCACTGGAGGGCAGAGGGGTCGGGGGGCCTTCAGGTGCCTGATCGTGATGCCCTCTGGGCAGAGGGGTCAGGGGGCCTTCAGCTGCCTGATCGTGATGCCCTCTGACCTGGAGCTCTGCCGGCGCTGGTGGGAGGGCGAGGGAGGAAGCAGGCCTCCCGCACCTACCCCGCTCTGGATGAAGAGCAGGGCCGAGTCACGGCGGCAAGGGCGGACTTGCTCCAACAGACGCGCATCTGCCCGCCTCCCCAGCTCTGCAGGGCAGGCGCCCAGGAGGCTTGGACGCGCGCCGCCCTCCTACTCTACAGCACTCTCCTGTCTACTTGGGTCTCAGAGAGGTGCCTGACTGGGGCTGCAGCAGGTGGGAGCCAGAGCAGACTGAGGAGGGACTGTCAACACGGGAGGCAGGAGAGAGGGTGACCAGGCAGAGCCCCAGGGCAGGCCTCACACCCCGCTCAGGTGCCATAGACATTGATCGTCCCAGCCCTGCCTGGGACACTGGCCTCACGCTGCTGCCCCGAGGTCCAGAAAGCAGGGCTTGCTGAGGGTCACTCACTGCTGGACCTCTGGGCCCTGCTCTGTGCAGGTGCTGGGTGACACTGGACCCTAACGACGATAAAGCCTACACCTAGGCACCTGCGAGGGCCGGGCTCTGGCTCTGGGGTTCTGATCCACGGCCTCAACTCATCCAACTGCTTGCTAAGTTGGAGGTGACCAGCACCGCATCCCACGGGTGAGGAGGCTCGGGTAGGGAGACTGGCCTAACGGGGTCCCGGTTCAGCAGCGGGCCACCCGTGCCAGGAAGGAGTAGGAGGGAGAGAGCCGGCAGCCTCACGGAACCTCCTCCAGGCGGCCCTGGGTGTGGGAAGGGCCAGGCTAAGGAGCTGGACCAGCCCCTGCATGGACCTTGGAGAAATGCTTGCTAACATCAACTCCCTCCATTTCAGCAATGGGGAAACTGAGGCCCAGAGATGGCCCTCACACAGCCTGTGGTACACAGCCAGATGGACCGGTTAGAGGCAAGAATTTCACACCCAGCGGGGCAACTGATGAGCAAATGAATGAATAAATTAGCGTGTCTTCCCACCCACGTCCTTCCCTGGTATTAGACAGGCCAGTCCAGCACTGACCCTTCCTCTGTGGGACCCAGCGGCCACTTGGCCTTTCTACTAGGTCTCCCTACCTGGGGAGGGGACAGTGCACCTGCAGGGCAGGACCTGTGGAGCTACCTGGGTCAAATTGATAGCAAGTGGCACCTGGCGGCACCTCACAGCCCCAGCTGCTCCCATGCCCTCCCACTGTCAGACGCCAGGCACGCAGCTCCCAGGGCCTCCAGCAAATTACCCAGCCCTCTTGCCCCTGGCCGCCTCTGCCCCTGGCAGCGGCACATGTTTCCGGCAGGGGCTGAGCCAGTGCTGGGCTATCTTTGTGCAGCAAATCCTGCATCTGAGAACGGACTTTACAGCACCGGCACCCAGGACAAGCCCGGCCCTGCCCTTTCCTGGCAGGAGGAGGGGGCACGGGCCCAGAGCCAGGTGGAGCTCCCACGAGTTGGAGGCTCTGGGGGCCACACCGAGAAGGCAGAAAGGTGCGAGGTCACTCCACACACCCGGGGAAGGGCTGGGATGGGCCCTCAGTGACCTCCTGCAGGCCGCCTCCAAGCCACAGAAGCCACACACTGGGCCAGCCGGCCTCAGCTCCATAGCATGGAGGAACCCCTGGGTGTGCGTGTGCTGGGCCTGGGGAGGAAGGAGGGGACCCTCAGCCCCAGAAAGCTGGGGTCAGCCCGCCCAGTGGCTGCAGAGAACAGCCTATCCTCCCTGGTTTGTTTGAAGTTGTGGGGGCGCAGGTGGGACCAGAGAGGCTCCGGTCGATGTGGGAAATCTGGGGCCCACGGGGCTCCCCAAAAGAGGCTCAGGGGCATCACCACTGAGCCCACTCAGGAAAAGAGGAGCATTTCCCCACCACGGGCCCACAGGGCGCCTGCCCAGCCCTTCCCTTCCCAGGCTGCGAGCCCAGAGGAAGCCCTGGGGGTGACTCTGCAGTGCGGCACGCTGGCCCTAGAGGAAGAGCTTCTGACACATCGGATGCCAGCAAGGCAGGGACCAAGGATCTGAGAAGCTGAGGCCCACGGCCTGTTGCCTGGCTCGAGCCCAGGTGTCCCCTGCCCTGATCCCACTGGCCAGCAGCCCTTCCTAATCTTCTGATGGCCCCAGGCACAAAGAGCATTGACTCGCTGGCTGTGGGGTGGGGTCTTCCCGCATACTGCCCCCGGGGCCTTCTCTCTCCCAGCCCCTTGGGGAGCCACCACTCGGGGCCACAGCCTCCTGTGAGCGCTGCAGCCCTGGATGTTGGAAGCAGCCTGCTGAGGGGGTTCTTGAGTGAGATGAGAGGCAGGTGGCCCACAGCACGACCCCCTCTCCTCCCTGGGACCCTGCAGCTGTCATGTCTCTGTCTATTCATTCCTCTACCTCAAGATATGCATTACAGCCGGGTGCGGTGGTGCACGCCTATAATCCCAGTGTCTTGGGAGGCGGAGGCAGGAGGATCACAAGTTCGAGACCAGAGGCAGTCTGCATAACTTAGCGAGACCCTGTCTCAGAAAGTGAAAAAAAATGGGCTGGGGGTGCAGCTCAGTGGTCCAGCACTTGCAAAGCATGAAGGTGCAAGACACTGGGTTCAACCCCCAGTACCGCAAAAAAAAAAAAAAAAATGCATTACAGGGTCATCCAATGCCAGGCGCCAGGTGGAAAGGGGGACATCTGGGCCTGTGAAAGGGCAGGGATGTGGCTAGTTACCTCAAAGAGCCAGCGGCGGCATTGGTACCCCATTCCTGCTGGCACTGAGTGGAGGAGGGGCAGCTGTCCCCACAGAACAAGCCTGGTGGGGGACAGACGTGGAGCAATCAGAGGAAACTGTGGCAAGGGCTGTATCACAGAGTCCTCTGCAGGATCCAGGCAGAAGCAGAGCCTCCTCAGCTGGTCGCCAGAGACAGGATGGCCCTGGTGGTGTCTAAGCTGGGACCCAATCGTTGACAGGAGCTACCATGTAAGGACCAGGACAGGGGTGTTCCTGGCCCAGGGAACCACAGCGATGGGCATCTGGAAACAGGAGAGGGCGGGATGCATTGAAAGCACCCCAAATCATCTGTGGGACAGTGGAGGTGAGGCGAAGGGCAGAGGCCGGACGGGCCGAGAACCTCCGGATCTTCAGATTTCACACTGCCCGGACCTAATGGTCAGCGTGCAGGAGAGTGGCCAAGGAAGCCACCCGTCCACTCGGGTGTTCATTTGACAAACAGAGCCAACCTCCCCCAGTGAAAGAGGAAGACACACACGGACATTCAGGGGGCAGGGGAGGACCCAGGAGCCCTGTTTAGCAATGTTGGCTTCCTCCTCCTGACCACAGGAGCCATTGGAGGATTTTTTGTTTTTGTTTTTGGTACTGGGGGTTGAACCCAGGGCCTCGTGTCTGCATGCTTTGCAAGTGCTGGACCACTGAGTGGCACCCCCAGCCCATTTTTTTTTTACTTTTTGAGACAGGGTCTCGTTAAATTACACAGACTGCCTCTGGTCTCAAACTTGCGAATCTCCCACCTCCGCCTCCCGAGCCGCTGGGATGACAGGCGTGCGCCACCGCGCCCGGCCCATTGGAGGTTCTTGACAGAAGAAGGGCCATGGCAGCTTCAGCTTTTGCACAATGGCTTTTAGGGGCTGTGAAATGGGAACTCCCACCGACGGGCCAGTGCCCATGGCGGGGCAAGGCTGGGCCAGGCGCATGGGAGTCAGCACTGACATGCTCGGATACGATTAGGGAGCGAACGCAAGGAAACCCGTGGGATCCCCGATTCTCTGGAGTCCCCACTCTAAAAGCAAAGCCACTTTTTGAGAAATGTAAATAAGGAACTTATTAAAGAGTCAATTGCACCAATTACTGAAGCTTATCTTTGGGCAAAAACTCATAAATATAACACTGAACTATATCGTTTGCATAATGTGTCACTAATTCAATATCTTCCTTATTGCCACAAAATGCAAGTGACAGACCACGACAGGAGACACCATCCCTGAACACCCGTCACGGTTACTGGCAGTGAAGTGTCCCTCCTGATGACGGGTTGACGGTCATTTCTGTGCCCCCACTAGGCCCTTGTTGTTGTTGTTAGGTGCCGTCAAGTTGAGTCTGACTCATAGCGACCCTATGTACAGCAGATCGAAACACTTGCCGATTCTGTGCCAGGCAAACGATCTTAGTCATGTTTAAGCCCATTGTTGCAGACACTGTGTCAATCCATCTGGTCGAGGGTTTTCCTCTTTTGCGTTGACCTGCCACTCTCGCAAACATGATGTCTTTCTCTAGGGATTGGTGCCCCTCAAAGACAGTTGTCCCTTTGGGCAGGGAAGCACCCAACCACCCAATGAAGCTGCCAGTCACAGCAGCCTATTGGCCCAACAGCAGCTGACTGGTCCAGGCTGTGAGCACATGACCCAGCACCACCCAATCAGGATCCTTCCCTGAGTCTTTGGACCAGCTCGTGGGAAGCCTTCAGCCGTTTCCTGGTGGAGGAGCTGTGCGCTGGCCTCAGCCCCCTGGATGAGGCCCAGCTGCAGGGAGGAGGCTGAAGACAGTGTGTGTGGACAGCGGAGAGTGCGTGCTCCGTCACTGCACACAAGGGACAGCGGCCTTCCATCCCCTGGCTGGGGAGGAGGCAGGACACAAGCTCCGCCCTCCCCTCTGTGAACACACCCATCTTCCCCAAGCGCCCAGGGCTCTCTCCGAGAGAGCAAAAAGAGACGGAGGGAGCAGAAAGAGATGTGGGCCCAACCCTGCCAGAAAAGTCGCATGCTGACAGCCATGGCCTCTCCGTCCCAGCGATCAGTGAGGCCCCTGGGTTCTGAGGAACCCTCTCTGGGAAGAGGGTGGGACTTTGTGGATTGATGGGGGGGGTCATCTCTGCATCCCACTTGCTGACGGGGAAGTCGAGTCCCTTTTCAGCTGTTACTAAGAAGCCAAGCCCAGCACCACTTTCCTGAGCCTGTGTATTCCAGGGCCCGAAGGTCTTCTTTGCATGCCAGCCTGCCGTGTTTGCCCACCATCAGAGGCACCAGAAGAGAGAGCTGAGGCAATGCAGGTGTGCGAATGTGATCAAGGGTCAGTCCATGGCTGGAATCAGGGTTCAGATCATGACCAGGAATCGGGCTAAGTTTATAACCAGGATTAAGGCTCACTAAGTACAAAAGGCCTGCAGCCGTAGCCCTGTGGCATCCGATCCCATCAGATCTCAGAAGCTAAGCAGGGTCGGGCCTGGTTAGTACCTGGATGGGAGACCACCTGAGAACACCAGGTGCTGTAGGCTTGGGAGAAGGACGTGGCAACCCACTCCCAAAAATTAATCTGCCATTGAAAGCCCTATGAACAGCAGAGAAGCACTGACAATAGTGTTTCCCCTGTTGTACAGAGGGTCGCTATGAGTCAGATACCGACTCGATGGCACCTAACAACAACAACAAAGTACAAAAGGCCTGCAGCCGTAGCCCTGTGGAATCCGATCCCATCAGATCTCAGAAGCTAAGCAGGGTCAGGCCTGGTTAGTACCTGGATGGGAGACTGCCTGAGAACACCAGGTGCTGTAGGCTTGGGATAAGGACCCAGCAACCCACTCCCAAAAATCAATCTGCCATTGAAAACCCTATGAACAGCAGGGAAGCATTGGCAATAGTGTTTCCCCTGTTGTACAGAGGGTCGCTATAAGTCGGATACCGACTCGACGCCACCTAACAACAACAAGTACAAAAGATCAGGTCTCAGCCTATCACTGAAGTCAGGGTTTAGCCTAAGAGCAGAGTATGTGTCCACTATGTGACTGGGTCAGGGCTCAGACTATAAGCAGGGATAGGGGCTCTGGACACGGCCAGGATTAGGCCAGAATTAGGCTGGGCGGCCAGAGTAGGAGCTTAGCCTATGACTGGGAAGTGAGGCTTAGCAGGAGGGAGCCATTCACCAGCTGCTCAGCTCTACTACCCGTGTGGACCTCCGGAGCAGTGTCTGCAAAGCAGGGGTCGGGAGAACCTGCCTGTCACTTCTGATGGCAAACCAGGTTTGTTGTGCCTGGTTGTTTCTCTCCCATTCCCTTCTCTCGGCCCTGCCAGGCAGCAGGGGAAGGTGTAATTAAAAATCAGGTTTGTTAACATGAACAGGACGTACATAATATTTAAAACATCCGAGCGCCTTTAACTCGCTGCCGACGTGCATTTGCTCATTAAGCAGGGATTTTTTTTTTTTTTTTATGGCAGCAACACTGCAAATAGCTCTTATTAAAATGCTCAAAACACCATCTGGTCCTTTGCCGAGACTCCAAAGCGTGGGGAGGTGGCCCGGCCTGCCTAGAGCCCCGGAGATTCCCAGCGCGGCATGGGCTGGCTCTCCCATTGGCTCCCTGACTGTGCCAGGGTCCCATCTGTGCCCTCACCCTCCCGGCCTGATGACGACACTTGCTGCACCCCATACAGCTAAGGACTCACGTGGTGAGGCTTGGGGTGGGGGACTCTGGCCAGGAGCCACCAGGGCAAAGAGGAGGTGCGAGAGGAGCTTGGAGCTCGCTCTGGTCTTTCTGCCCGGGGCCCTGGCTTGCTTCAGGAGCGCTGAGGCGGCAGACAGGAAGATGCTGCGGGGCCTCCCCAGCCGCTGGAGCCAGAGCCAGAGATGTCGCCCTCAGGGCAGGAGCCCGGCCAGCAGTCAGGAAGCAGAGCAGGACACGGGAACAGTGAATGTGACAAGGGCCTGCACAGGGTACCCACAGGCTGACGGGCCGGGGCCCGGGTGTGGTGGCAGCAAGCTCAGGACCGCGTTCCAGCAGGGCCTGTGGTGGCCATGCGTGCACACAGCTCTGCCCCACTGGGCTCCCAGGCTGGAGGACAGGGACCCAAGGCTGGAGCGACAAGGGCCCAGAGGGCCGCTCTCCCTTTCCTCTGCCTCCGCTCCTCCCCTCGCCCACTCCCTTCCCTCCTCTGCCCTCCTCAGCCTCTGGTCACCTGGCCCAGGCCCCATGCCAGGACACACAGGTGACGGAGGGACCCCATCCCTATAGATATTCACAGGCAAGGGAAGGCTAAGAGTAGGGCTGGCCTCAGGGCAACGCAGGCCATCGGTGCCCTCCACACCCACGGCGGATATCGCCAGTCACCAGGCAGGAGTCACACAGAGCTGAGAAGGGCTCAGGGTCCTTCCCCACACCCCACTGACCATGCCCACGCTCACAGGGCACCACTGGCACTCCGGGGAAAGCCTGTCTGCTGTCCCAGTGACAGGCAGGAGGTCAGCTCCAGAAAGTCTTCTGCTCTGGCCTGTGCCTCCAGGAGCAGGAAACCCAGCCCAGGGGACAGAAGCACAGAGTGACAGCAGACAGGAGCACGCCCTGGAGTCCCGAGCCAGGAGCGTGGGCAGGGCCCGCAGGGCTTCCTGGAGGAGGTGTGAACGTGAGGACAGTGGTCAGGAGGCTCACAGGGCTCCAGGTGGCGCTCAGGCCCCTGGATGGGGGTGGGGCTACCCAGGTCTGGCTTCTCCTAAGGCAGGACCCAGGTGAGACCCCAGCAGAGAAAGCCCTTCAGGCAGCCGCGCCACTGCCCTTTGTGGGTTACAGGTGTAAGGCCAGGCTGCTCCTTCAAGGTGGTCGGACTGGACAGGGCCATTGTGGAGAGGGGCTGGGGAGAACGTGGGGAGCCCTGCCAGGAACCGAGGGCCGCAGCAGCAGGTCACACCTGCCCTATGCCCACAGCACACTGATGTGCCTCCAAGCTGACCTCAGCCCACGTTCCCGGCTAGCTTCAGTCCCGGCTAGCGAGTCCCTGGCCTCCAGCCTTAGTGTCTCTTCAATGAAACAGGCATGAAGTCCAGAGAACTGCTGTGGCCAGGAGGCCGGGAGGCAGCCTGGGCTTCCAGAAGTGCACAGTCCTTTATGTTATTTACACACAGAAAATACCAGGGGCACATGCACCCATGCCCACATACAAGCACACGTGTACATGCGTGAGCGCTCACCGCTATGCACACGCGCACATGGGCAAAAACGCATGCACACACACACAGGTGTCTATGCACAACACAAGGAAGCGTGGGCGCACAGGGCAGGGCATTGCACGTTAGCACAGGTGCCTGCACCCTCCCCGTGCACAGCCAGGTGCACACTGCAGGCTCATCCACCACACAGCACACAGCAGCATGTGCACACAGGGTGCTAGGCGCTCCACCCTGCTATTCTCATGCGCCCTGTTCCCACGTGTCAGTAGTGCAGACACGAGACTGGTGCCCTGCTGTAAGAACATAAAAGTCACAAATCCAGGTGATGAGCTCGTCTTAACACACACTCGCTGCTCTCCCAGGTGTAACACACACGTGTTACACAATACATGTATGTGCGTGTCTTGAATGCCTGAGGATGCCTGAGGACTACTTATGAGGAGAGAGGGAACTGGGGAGGGCAAGGGGCAGTAAGAAAAGGTGACGGGGGAGAAGAAAGACCAGAGCCATGTGGCCTCCCTCGTGTGGAATCCATATTATACACACAAGTACACAGACACATAAGACACTCATGAAGAAGAGGGACTGCGAGGGAGGAAGGGGACCCCTGGGGAGGGAGGGGCCATGAGAGGGTCACCGGGAGGTGAACATGAGCACCGCGCGTGGTATGCGTGTATGGAAATGTCGTGACAAAACCATTAATCCGTATGTTGACTAAAAATATCGCCAATAAAACAACTGCTGGGAGGGAAGACATTCCACAGAAACGGAAGCGTGGAAAAGCGCCCAACACGCACGGTGTGCAGAAACGCCTCCCTCCCCCGCTCGGGCCCTCTGGGTCCTGGGTGGGTCCATCCCATAACCCCCAGGACACCCCCATACATAAGCCCCAGCCCCACCTGCCCGGCCTGCCGATGCTGAGGACAGAGGGGACCCTGGCTGGAGGCTGGTCTGGGCCTGCAGCTTGGCGCGCAGGGACGGGCCCCCTTCCTGTGCCCAGCCCTGGCCCATCAGTGAGTGACAGTGTTTAGAAAGTGTCAACTTAGTGCCAGCTGTTGTTGTCCAAAAAGGGAAAGAAAAAAAAAAACCCTCAAGGTTTCAAGGAACCGCAGGCTTTGGAAAACGCCGGGCGTGATGGACACGGCTTCCCCGCGCATTCCTCAAAGGCCGGCCGCGCTGGTCACGTGTATTTCGGAGCTCCTGGCAGTGGGCCTGCCCAGGGACCTCCTTCGTGCCTGGCATTGTTCCTCCTCAGTCCACACCGGGCTTCCCGAAAGGAACCGTCTTTTATTCTCTTTATTCCCAGGAATAATGGCTCTTGACATAAACGACTCCCGCTAGCAATTAGCCGTGATGAATGTAGAAGTCGCTGCGGCAGAGGAGGGAGCCTGCGGGAGGGGTGGGCGGCAGGCGCACATTCCTGGCCTCGGAGCAGATGTGTGGGGCACTAATAGAGGCGGAGGAGGCTCCCCGGGGCCGCCTCTTGGCCTGGGATGGGGCAAAGGGCGTGGGCTGCCAGTGCTGGTGACGGATGGCAGCTGGGGTCAGAAGGATGAGGCCACCCCCACGCCTCCTCGGTGACAGACAACGGCCCGTTAGGCATGCAGGCAGGCCTGAGCCCTCGGTGGCCAGGGAGACCCCGTCAGTCCTGGGAGCTAAGCCAGGCCCTGGGCTGAGTGCAGACACTGCCCTCCGAGGGGGCTCCATCCCCCACTTCCTGGATGGGGACCAGGACGCAGAGATGCTTGGGGAGCTGGGTGAGGTCAATAGGCGCCCAGACACTGACACCACTCTTCCTGCCATTGCCACACGCCTCGGGCTCCACAACCAGGAAGTGGGGGACAGGAGGAGTCACCTGGTCTGGGTCTGGGGCATTCTCATGCACTCTCAGCCCTACTGTCAACCCGGGGTGGGTCCATTCGCCCCCGTCTCCGCAAGCCGGCCCTCACGGTCCCCATCTGCTCCTCTCCCGAAGCTCCGAGAGAAGATGGGATGCCAGGCTGTCGGCTCCTCTTCTTAATTTAATTTCAGGGCTCGTTAGTGGTCAGTAATTAAAGGGCCAGGGGGACACTCATTGTCCCCGCAACAGCCAGCCACTCAGGACTGAAATGGGCCTTGGAAACTCCTGCCAGGGATAGCTCCCACCCCGAAAGGAAGAACCCACCTGGGCCACGCGTCTGCAGGCCCATTTCACAGATGAGAAGCCTGAGGGCCTGCCAAGAGCGGGGGCTCCCAGCGCAGCTCTCCTGGGGCCACTCAAGCACCTCAGCTGCCAGCACACAGCCCTCCCTCCTTTCCTGGGCCAGTGTCCCCCACAGGCCTTCCATGGGCTGAGCCTGGCCAGTCTCTGGCCTCCTTAGACCTGCCCTACCAGCCCCCTATTGGGCACAGAAACGCCTCCCCCTTCTCATCCATACCTAACCTTCTGCAAACCCCGCGGCCTCCACCTTCCAAATCATCCCAAACCCACCTCTGGCCCCACCCCGTCGGGTCGCCATTGAGGGTCCTCCTGCCTCTGCCACAGCCTATTTCCAGCCCGCAGCAGCAAGTGGCTCCTTCTGGCTCAGGACTCCCCCAGCTCATGTCCACAACCGCTGCCCCACCTCAGGAGCCCGTTAGACATTTTTCCTCCTCTTCCTCCATGAGATTCTGATCCCACAGATGCCTCGCACCTGAGCTTCACATGCAGAGCAAGATTCCTCCAGGCCCTGCTCCCCAGAACCCCATGCTCCCCAGCCTGTGGACCTCTGTGAGTGTGTGCTCCAATGCATCCTTGAGATCACAGCCTTTCTCCGCCCCAAGCCCCAACCCCAGGACAGGCCTGAGTCCCTCAGTCAGGCCTCAGGCCTCTCAGGAGCCACACAGCCTCCCTTCCGCCCAACCTCCGCTCCAGAGGCGCCTCACGGCTTCTGACGCAGGCGTTTGGGTTCCCTCCACCTGCACCTCCTTTCCCACCTGCAGGGGGCTCCCTAGCCTGCATCAGGCTTTGTCTCCGCGAGGCAGCTAGTCTCCCTCAGGCTGAGTAGCTGTCTCCAGTAGGCAGGGCCTCCTGGGGCTCCTGGACCAAGGACAGGAAGTGCCAGGGACACTGCTGAAAGGAGACAGCCCTCCCAGCAGGTACCAGGACAGGAGCCCACACACAGCCTGCAAGTGGCTCCGCCACGACCCCTCTCACAGCATCCAGCCTCCTGCTTTACAGGTGAGGAAACTGAGGCATGGAGAAAGGCCCTCAGCAAGGCCACAGACCACCCCTGCAGAGCCAAGACCCCAGGGGTGCAGCACAGCCAGCACCATGCGGTGACCAGAGTGCCATGCATGGCCCCTGCCCCGAGGGCCCGAGCGGCTCGTTCTCCCGTGAGGCCCACAGTGCGTCGGCCTCCGGGCCTGCGGGAGCAGTGAGGCGAGGCTGGGCCTGCTCAGAGGAAGCAAGCTAAATCTCAGGGGCCAAGTCCTCCACCACGCCGAGGCCCCGGACTCAGGCTATCCCCAGGGCAGACAGAAATGGGGCTCCACGTGCTCTCACGCTGGCTGTAATGTTTTGGCCCTAAAGTGGCAGTTGGCATCATGCCCATCAATGTGTCCCAGTGCCCATCAATGGTCACCTTCTGACTCCACCAACCTCAAGGTCTGGGACAGACGGCCCCACCTTGAAGCAGCATAAGCCTGGAGCCCGTCACCTGGTGAGCCGCACCGGGGGTACACAGAGCCCGCCTGGCCATCCTCGCCAGACCCCAGGCCCTGTGCCTCGACCTTGGCCTTGAGGCCTCCCACAGGCGGCAGCACCCACCTCCACCTGGTCCCCGGTCCCGGTCCTCATTGCCGTTCCCGCCCCGCTCGCCTTTGCCAAGGCTGAACACAGGCTCTATCGACAGGGGACAGGGAGAAAGTGGGTCCTCGCCGCCGCTCAATTAATCCTCCATTGGAAAGTCTAACGCCATCAATTTGGGGAGCCGCCTGACACCATAACACAGTAATTGGGAACAACTTTTAACTCTGGGCTTCCTTTGAAGACTGTAATTGCGATTAATTAGGCGCCCTCACTGCTCCCCAGGGTCTGTTCCCAAGGAAACCCATTCCCAGGAGCCCGGGAATATCGAAGGCTGTGAAGTCACCTGGAGTAGCCGTGGGGTGGACAGAATGCGGCCTCGGGATTCTGAGTCCCCGCACTGGAGTCCAGCCACCCTGCCTGGCTCCGCCTGCCAGAACAGAAGGACCTTCATCAGGGGCCCCTGCCCCTTTGCCCAGTAGGGGGCATCCCCTAGCACGGCACATTCAGGTGTTCAGGTGTTAACTGAGAACTGAATGCCTACTGCGTGCAGTTCCGCCACGCATGCGCAGGAACGAAGCCACGCATTGGCGGGGCTGCTGCTCATGCAGGGGTTTCCATTGCGCCAGGCTGTGCATTCTAAGGCTGAGCCAGAGGCACAGCTGAAGTCCGGGCCCCAGGAGGGTGGGCAGGACCCTGGAAGACACCTCAGCTCTCCAGACGAAGAGCGCTGGCCAGCCCTGCGCCCACAGGAGGGCACCGAGGTCTACCCCTGTTCGTCAGACTCAGCATGGGCAGGTGCCGGTTCATCGCCCCACGCCTGGAGGCCTCAGGTGTGCAGACTGCGCCTCAGAGGGGTCAGAACACGGGTCCAAGGCCACACAGCTGCTGATGGGAGGAGCCAGCGTGATTTGACCCTAGGACCACTGGTGCTGAGGAGCAGCCGATGGCCCTCTTAGCGCAGGGAGGGTGGCCGGGCTGCCTGCATGTAGGGGAGGGGAGCAGACAGTCATGGATGCTGCGCTGGATAGGGACCCCGAAGCCCTAAAAGCAGCAGTGGTGGCTGAAGGTTGCAGAGTCAGAGGATGGAGGATCTAGAATTCAAGCCCAACTCTGCTGCCCCCCAATGCCTGGGCTGTGGCCACCTGGCCACCTGGCCACCTCAGGGGCACCAGGGCCTGATGTGGCAACAGCCAGCCCCCAACACAGTAGCCACAGTAGCCAGCTCAGACCCCTAGACTTTCTGGAAAAGATGGCAGAGTCCCAGCCAGTCAGGGGTAAGAAAGAGAGTGAAGTGCCACCAAGGCCCAGCTCTGTGACTTTATGAGGAACAGTTTCCCTCTGATTTCCAAAAATAATTTGAAGCCTTGTCCATCCACATATGATCCAAGCATCATGAGGCTTGACTCAGGCAGCTGCGGGCAGCCACAATGTCAGAGAGGTAGGCAAAGTATTCCAGAAGATGGTGTCTGCGGAATGGCACAGCAATGTCCTTTGAGCATCCCAGCAGCCATAGCAAAAAGGGCAATGTGAGGGCTTTCCCCATGTAATGAGGGGAACAGGAGAAACTGAGACCCAGGAGGGTTCCCCAGGCTCTGAAGGAGCAATGAGCAGGGTGTCCTCTCAATGCCCTGCCGCCTCCCTCTCCAAGAGCTCCTAGAGACAAGAGCTGTCTTCCCCTCCAGAATTTCCCCCCTTCCAAGATGCCCTCTCTGTCACCCTGCATGAAGTAGAGTGAGTACCAGCCACTCTTCACAGCACCTCCTGCAGTGCATCCTTGTTGTTGTTGTTGTTGTTGTTGTTAGGTGCCGTCGAGTTGGTATCCAACTCATAGCGACCCTCATAGGGTTTTCAATGGCTGTTTTGGGATTGCCTTGGGAGTGGATTGCCAGGCCCTTCTCCCATTTTTGCGGTGCTGGGAATTGAACTCAGGACCTCAGAGACTGTAGCACAGCGCTCTACCAATTGAGCTAAATCCCAGCCCCAGTGCATCTTTAGGATGTTTATTTTCCTACTTGATTACTCACGTGGGGGCTTGGCTCCCTAGACCAAGGCCTCTCAGATTAGTGGTGCTGAAGAACCAATGCTTTTATTTTTGATCATTACACCCATGCTTTTGTGAACTTCTTTGAAAAAAAATTTCTAGAAAGATACAATTTTTGAAAAAAAAAAATAGAAAGCACCACCTCTAAACTTTGGTTATGCTGTGGAGTCATAAAATTATGCTATCAAATTGGTATAAGGTTCTAAGTGGTTGCTCTTCTTGCAGTTGCTTTCAGGGAAGGCCATTACTCCACCCTTATGGCAGCAGGGGAACACAGGCCTAAGACACGTTAAGTGGCAGGATTTAAATGTCGGCGCTGCCAGATGAGGTGACACACACTTGCAATCCCAGCGGCTAGGGAGGCAGAGACAGGAGGATCGCACGTTGGAGACCAGAGGCAGTCTGCATAATTTAGCAAGACCCTGTCTCAAAAAGTAAAAGAAAAAATGAGATGGGGTAGGGGGCAGCTTAGTGGTCCAGCACTTGCAAAGCATGCAAGGGCGAGTCCCTGGGTTCAACCCCTAGTACCCCAAAAAAGAAAGAAAGAAGGAAAGAAAGAAAGAAAGAAAGAAAGAGAAGGAAAGAATGAGTTGGCGCTGTTCTGGGACATAATGGAAACGGGAGGTGAATTTCTGGCCTGGCCTAGCAGAAATGAGTCAGTGGAGGCAGACCTTTGCAGGTTTTCACCCAGACCCCTGATTCCCAGCAGCTCCCTCTGCTTCCTGGTCACGACCATGATGTAAGGTCATTCGCTATGGGCCCTGCCATGCCTGCCCTGCCCCCACACCTTCTGCCCCTATGGACTCGAATCCTCTAACCGTGAGCCCCCAGCAAGTATCTCTTCCCCTGTCAGGTTGCCTAGGTTGGCTTCTCTGCCACAGCAGTGCATTGCTGCCTGGTACAGGCCTGGTTCTGAGGAGCCCAAACAGCCAGCATGCCAGATGGGGGGCACAACACACAGCCCTCGATGCTGCGCCCTGCCAGGAATCGAGTGCATGGGCAGCGTTGGGGATGACTGCCGGGCATCGCTGTGCAGTTGAAGAGATGTGTCCACGGGTGGGAAGGAGCTCAGGGCAGCGGCTAGGGGTCCTGGGGGGGGAGGGTGAGCACAGCAGAGGGGACTCAGAAGCCCCTCTTCCGCAGCCCTGGGCCTGCTCCTCCAGGGACCAGCATCCCCCTCCAGCAGGTCCCCGGCCAAGCCAGGTGAGGGTTTGGGAAATCTCCACGCTACTGGGAAGTTACGGATAACTGGGACTTCTGGGTTAGAGGAAAGACACAGCGAAAACAGAAACAAAGCTCTGATTCCATCTGCACCTGAGTGAGGATGGGGTCTCCAGCCCGCTGGCTTCCCAGCACACTTGGAACCCAAAGTCCCCGGACAAGAGGAAGCTGCGTCCTTTCCCTAAAGGCCTCTTGACCTCCCTGCTTGGTGTCCCACAGGTCAGAGGAAGAAGCTACCAGGGTCAGGTAGTCCCTGCCCACAGCTGGCCACTGCAGACACAGGCCTCAGCCTGGAGTTGGTGGTCTGCAGAGGGAAAAACGCCCAGACGGAGGCCTGGTCACCTGGGCCCTTCCAGGCTCAGTGGATCCTCTCACCCCACAAGCTAGAGGCAGGAGGCACCCCTGGGAGGGGCACAGCAGGGGACACAGGCCTGAGACTGGCCAGAGCCAGCTCCCTCCCTGTTTCACCCTGGCCACTGGGTCCCCTCCTGTCCTGATGCCTCTGTCAGAGAAGCTGGAAAAGCTGCAGGAGGCCAAAGCCAGGTCCCAGGTGTTCTTTGGCAGAGCCGGCCTCATGGTCTCATCTGTGGGGTGGGGACTCTGGTCCCCACCAAAGGGCTGCGTGAGCCACGTGGGCACTGAGGGCGGAGGGCCTGGCCCGCCCACCTTGTCAGGGTCCTCTTCCCTCTGACACCATCTCCACCTTGATCTTGGGGCCTCCATCTGAGGGCCGTGTGGGCATCCTGGCCCAGCCTGGTGTCCAGCTCCAAGCAGCCCAGCGCCTGTCCCGCCCCCCGCCCACCCCTCCCCAGGTGCAGCGAGGACCGAGGGCGCGGGAGAGGCAGAGGCTTTATTGCAGGCTAGGCTGCGGGGCGGCCGGCCTCGGGCCCCGGGAAGGCGGCGGGCGCGGGCGCCAGCAGCACCAGGCCGCGGGGCCCCGCGCCCGCGCTCGCGTAGCTCAGCGCCAGTTGCTCCAGGCGCCGCTTGCGCTGTGCGGCCTGCGCCGTGGCGTGCAGGGGCCGCAGCAGCGCGGGGGGTGCCGCGCCCGGGCCGCGCAGCAGGAAGTCGAAACCCGCGCGGTCGCGAGGGTCGTAGAAGAGCGGCCCACAGGCCGGGTCGGGCCCTGGCGGCCAGGCGAACGGGAAGGGCAGCGTGAAGTCCTCCGTGAGCACGCGGATGGCGAAGTCGTCCTCCTTGCCCAGGGCGCGGTAGGCGCGGCCGATGCCGCGGAAGTGCGCCTCCCACAGCTGCGCGTCCCCGCCGTAGATGTCCGGGAAGCGGGGCTCCTGGGGCGCGGCCGGACCTGGACCTGCGGCAGGCGCGCGGACAGTGAGCCGGGCAAGGCCATCGCTTCCCTTCCCAGGGCGCGCAGAAGGAGAGGGGAGTCTGGCAGGACACGTGGAAAGGCCACCCTTACAGCTGGGCGACCTAAGGTCCACACGGTGACAGAGGCAGAGATCTGTCCAGGCTTCCTGGGGGACAGGGCAAGAAACCACGAAGGGCAGGAAGGCCTGGAGGCTGTGGAAGAGCCTTCTCTACCAAGTGTTATTTGGGCTGAAAGTTCCAGAAGAGAAGGAGACCAGGCTGCCCCCACAGGGCCTCCTGAGCAAGCCCAGCATCGCCCTGCAGACAGTGGCCAGTCGGTCACAAGTTTGTCCTGGCTGCTGTGGATGCAGAGTGGATGGTGGGCCCTGTCTGCTTGTCAGGTCCATGTGGGTGGGGCTGAAGAGGGGATGAGGATGGGGGACTCTGAGGGGCAGGCAGAGGGGCCCCATGGATGGAATTGGGGAAGCCTGGGGTGACAGCCAGTTCCCAGCCTGGACAAAGCTGGCCGTGGGACCTCCTGGGTCAGCAGCCCTGAAGGGGGAAGAGCTGGGCTGGGTGGACGTGTGGCTTGGGTATTTCCTCAAGAGCTGGCTCTACATCTCAGTCTGTGGCCGTTTGTCAGCCCCACGTGAGTCCCAGGGGCTCTAGGGAACCCCAGCACTACCCTCAAAGAGTCCTCTGTGACCTCGGGGTCTGCACCCTAGGAGCCATTCGTGGTCCCCAGAAGAAGCCCAGGCCTCTGCTCACTGTTCACGCCCTACCCGGGCTAGGCAGCCCAGGCCCTCCTTGAGCACAGGGTCCAGGGAGGGACACAGAAAAGAACAAGGTGGACACAGGACAAAGACTAGGCAGCTCCCCGGGCCTGGGCAGGACTGGGACCCCCGGAAGGTGGGACAGGTGAACCTGTACAAGGCGCCAGCCATGAACGCTTGGGTCTCTCTCCCAGCATGAGGGGTGGCGGTATCCAGTCTCTTCACCAGTGAGAGTCGAGGTCCTGAGAACTCATCTGAGGAGGCTAAGGCCTGGGCCATCGCTTCCCCCTGGCTCCAGAGCCTTCACTGAGCCCCTCATACATTCACGTGCTCACTGAGCACCCACTGCGTCCCAGACAGGCTGTGTACTAGGCACCAGCTGCAGCCATGGGCGATATCAACAGGCTCTTGTGCACTCCAGCGCACAGTCAGCAGACAGAGGGCAGGGGAAAGCAGTTCTTCCTTCTGCCCCTGAGAGCCTGGACTCATCTTTCACCTTCTGTGAGCCTCAGTTTCCCTTTCTAGGAAATGGTAACTACCAAGCCTATTCTGCCACCCTTGCAAATGAGATAGCACTGGCCAACCTTCCGGCATCAGCACCTCGGCCAGCACCAAGGGCAGTTGCCAGGAATCTCCAGCAGAAGTGGGGTGAGGACCTCCCACAGGGGCACAGTGGGGTGGGCCAGCCAGGGCGTGGTTCAGGGCCGGTTGCCTTCAGCACCGAGGACAGCTCCTGCACTGCTGCCTGGAGCCTCCAACCTAGATGAAGCAAGGCCTGTCCTGTCCGCCTGGTTGCCTCCTCCTGCAAGCCTCCAGGTTGAATGGCTGGAGTCACAGGGCTGCCCTACAGGCCAAGCCACTGGCCCAGACTTCCGCCCAGTACCAGGGTGGGGTGGGCAGCCTGGGAAGGGTGTTGCTCTGGGTGGTGGGCTGGGAAAGCTTTGGAGAAGAGGGGCACCATGGATGGGCCCAGGAAAAGGAGAGGGCCACCAGCTGCCCCACCCTGCCATAGTGCTGTGCGTGAGAAGAGGCCAGGGCTCCAGGTGAGGTCATCTTGCCCACAGGGCGGTGGAGTGAGGGGAGGGGAGAGAACCAGTGAGGCAGCTGGGCAGTGGTTCAGGGTGAGGGCGAGAAGGGCCCCTACTCTGACTCTGTCTTGCAGCTAGAACCAGCCGGACTCTCTGGTGCAGGGCTTTGGGGGTACGGGGGCGCTGTGGGAAAGAGGGAAGCCACAGAGGGCTGCAGCCTGAGCCACTGGGAGAAAGGAGGTGCCACTTGCTGAGAGGGAGCAGCTGGGAGAGGAGTCCAGAGTTTAATTTTAGACGGGTTGGTGCCTTTAAATGGGCCCAGGGACAGCAGCAGAAGCCAGTTGGCTCGGGATGGATTCAGGGAGAGGGGATTTAGAGCCTAGGAGCCTAGCCGGGGCCTCTGTCCTTGCCAGGTCACAGAGGAGGAGCCAGGCAGGGGATGAAGGAGAAGGCAGCAGCCACGCAGGACCGCGGGGCATTCTGGAAGCCAGAGCTGGGCTGAGTCACGTGAGGCTCTCGGGTCACCTCCAACGAGGCCTGAGAGCTAGCCTCCGATTTAGCACGGAGGAGGTCATCGGTGACCTTGACCAGAGCCTCCTCAGGGAAGTGCTGGAAATTAAAGCCTGGTCAGAGGGAGTTCAAGAGCAAATGGGAGGGGAAGATTTGGAGGCAGCAAGGATCAATAACCTTTTGGCAGGGTTTCGCCATAAATGAGGAGCAGAGAAATAGGGCAGCCGAGGAGAGGGAAGTGGGGTCAAGAGAGAGGCCACTCAGCCCCGTGCCTTTGTGTTGATGGGAGGAAAGAGGACGCCCAGGATCCGGGAGAAGGGGTTGCTCTGGCCTGTGGTTGAGAAGAAAGGAAGAAGGGACGCAGAAGCCGGCCTGGGCTGGGAGCAGGCGGGTGGGCAGGGGGCCGCCAGGTGCCTGAGTCTGCTCACGTCTCACGGAAGGAGACGTGGGGCCGGCAGCTGCTTCCAGGGGTGCAGAGAGAACGTGCCAGGCTGTTGCTAGGAGAGGGAGGCCAGGCAGCCCAGGGCTGGGAGAGCCGGCCTGGCTGGTGGAGCCCCTGCGGGCAGGTATCAGGAAGGGATGGTGAGAACCGCGGGGGTGCCAGGCAGGTTCAGGAAAGGGAGAGCGGGCGGGGGAGGCAGAGCTGAGAGGCAGCGGGAGGCGGTGAGAACAGAAGGCCTTGGCCCCGTGGAGGCCAGAGCAGAGGAGAGTCCAGAGACCGAGCTGGTCAGGGGGGAGCTGCAGTGAGCGGGGGCCAGGCCTTGGCCAGGGCTTGGGGGGGAAGGGGGTCGGAGGGGCCAAGATGCTTGAGCCAGGAGGAGGGAGAAGCTCTGCAGTGTGATGGCAGCAGAGATAGAGGGCCAGCCAGCAGGGAGGGGCACGGCCTCAGTAGGGCGGCCTGGTGGGGGCTGCCCCTCCCCAGGAAGCTGAGAACTGAGGTCCAAGGGGTTCCAGAGAGGTGCAGCAGGGGCGAGAAGGACCCATGGGGGCCAAGGGCTGCGGGAAGAGGGGCAGCCCCTCTGCTGGGAGGGCAGCTGGGGCCCTAGGGGGAGAAGGACCCTTGGAGACGAGGTTGACGGCCCCACCGGGCCCTTCCAGGCCCCACTAGCCTTCTGGGCCACTTGGCAGAGCCCCTCCTGCCAGCGGAGAGGGGACTCTGCTTCCTGCCCCCACATTCTCTGAACCCCAGATTCCACCCTCCACCCTCCCCACGCGTCTCACCTGGAGTGGTGGCAGGGGGCGGGGCCACACCTGTGGGGCTGAGGTCCCCAGAACAGGGAGAGGCCATGTCCACAGCTGGCGTCAGGCCTCTGTTTACCAGGCTGCCCGGAGACAGGCAGGGGCCCCCAGGGGAGAAAGAACCTTGCATTTAAAGGGGCCCCGCATGGAAGTGGGCTACGTTGGCGGGCACTGGGGCCCCTGGGGCATGGCCTGCTCCATGGGCAGCCCCTCCCCAGCACCCCTGCACCCACCCTGACCCCAAAAGGCCCCTCCGAGGCCAGCCACCCCCTTGGCCCTGACTGCTCCAAACAGCCCTTGTGAGAACAAGCTCCCAGCTGGCCTGGAGGCCCGCGGCCGATCCCCACTGCCCAGCAGCCAGGTTTGTGGCCCCACACCTCTCCTTCCCTTGGCTCAGTCAGTCTGGTGTCCAGTCTGCTCAGCCACCCCGCCCTGACCGCAGGCATCAGGGGGCAGCACCTCTCATCTCAACTCGAGGAGCAGGCCAGGCTGGAGTCCCCCAGCATGGACACAGGCACTGTCAAGGAGTGGGAACTGAGGACAAAAGGGAAGGAACCCTTGGAGGTGCCACAGCACAGGGGAGCTGCCGTGGCAAGGGGCTCAGCCTTGGCGTTGTCCCACCTGCCCGAGCGTGTAGGGACCCCGGCGTCCACGGGTGTCCTGGGGACGCCGCTCCCCAGGAGCTGCAGGCGGTCTGGTGGCCAAGGATGGCCTCGGGCTGAGAGGGGAGTGCCCATGCTTAGCCATGCGTGGGACCCCACGGTAGACCAGCCTCAGCTCGCACGTGAGCCAGTGGCGAACTCCCACGTGTGTCGTGGCTGCCACGCTGGTTGATACATCAGCACTGCCACTGGGGGTTGTGGGAGAGCAGCAGCTGTCCCACTCCAGTGGGCTCTGAATTCCACCCTCTTTACTTCAGTGCAGAACCCTCTGTGGGGCTCCCCTCCTCTGCAGAGCAAGAGACCCTCCTCCCCTGGTACGGCTCGCCTGCCCTCTCCAGGAAGCCACTTTGCAGCTCAGAGCCCACAGAGGCAGGCTGGCCCTCCCTTGGAAAGTCGCTGTGTAGGATTTTCCCCCTCCTTCCCTCCTGTGGTCCTCTGTGTCCCAGTGAGACCTGAGGGCGTCTGCCACACACCGCCCATCTCCAGGCCCAGCCCACAGCCCAGGCTACTCCATCTGGCAGCTCGAGCTCGGCTCCCTTGCGATTCCGTGGCTCGGGCTACCCTCAGCCTGGAGGGAGGGAAGCCATGGTTGCCATGGCAAGGACTCTGTGGCCACCATTTTCTCACCCACTGGGAGCCCCTCCGAGCAGGCAGGACCTCCTCTGGTCTGCCTAGTGGTTGGGGGATGCAATCCTGCCCCCAAAATGAGCTGCTCCCCAAATGAGCTGCACCCCACCTCCCACCACCCTCTGCCAAGCTGGGGTGCAAGAGACACCCACACAGGCTGGGGCTCCAAACAGGACCCCCACTCACTGTGGGCTGAGCAACCATGTCACCTCCCGGAGCCTAGGTTTCCCCATTTGTAGAATGGGGCTGAACACAGCCTACCTGAGGTCAGACAGGAAAGCAAGTGGACCTTTGAGGGAACACAGGGGACAGAACTGGAGTGCAGCCCAGTCGTAAACTCCCCACTCTCCATGGCCAACTTCCTGGCCCCCCGACACTGACGCTCCACCCCGACCAAGGCTCGGTTTTGTCCCCCTGCATGCACGAGGACGGTGAGGCTGAGACAGGACATGAACCCCACAGCCAGCAAGGGCTGGAGCCAGAAAGGGGGCTGGGCCCCTGCACAGCCCACAGCAGAGAGAAGAGAGCCAGCCGGCACTGGGGCCCTGTGTGGGGTGCAGCTCTGCCCTCCAGGCTGGCTGGGTGTGATGGATGGCCGTTGTTTGGGGCTGGCTTTTGTGGAAGATCGCTCACCCAGACACCTTCCCAGGTACATGTCTGGGTGCACAGTCCAGCATCACTACCACTACAGCGTAGCGGGGTTGGGACTTGTTCATCTTCCAAAACTATAAGGTTCTGCCCACAAGACAGCAGCTCTCTGTCCCTCCCCAGCCCAGTAGCCACCATTCCAATCTCCGCCTCCGAGTTTAGGTCCGCTGTGGAAGTGAAGGCGGCTACGTTTGTCTGGTGTGGCTGGCTCTATTCACTTAGCACAGTGTCTTTAGGTCCAGTCTCATTGCCTTATTCAGCAGGTTCCTCCTTGTTTAAGGCTGGATAATATTCCACTGGGTTCACGTTCACATGTTCCTGTGATGGACACCCGAGTTGCTTCCACACCCTGGCCACATGAGCGCGCCTCAGTGAACGTGGAGAAAAATCTCAGCTCCGCGATCCTGATCTCCGTGCTCCTGGATGAATGCCCAGGAGTGGGATTGCCAGATCATATGGCAGGTTCTATTTTTAATTTGCTGAGAATCCTCCATGCTGTTTTCGGTCTCGGCGGCACCATCGCACATTCCCGCCAACAAGGCTCGAGGGCTCCCCTTGCCACGTCCTCGCTCCCGGCGTCTTGGCGGTAGCCATCCCGCCAGGTGTGAGGCCGTGCCTCGCTGCGGTTTCGCTTGCCTTTCCCGGGCGGCGAGGGATGTGACGCACCTTCGCCAGCACCTGCTGGCAGTTGTCTGTCGCGTGCTTTTGGTGAAAGACCTGTGCCAGGGGCCCCCTTTCCATCAGGTTCCTTTGCTTTCTGCTGTTGGTGGCATCGGTTTCCTATGGCTTTTGGCTGTTGACCCCTTGTCAGAGCGGGGCTGGCCAGCACTTCCTCCCCGTCTGCAGGCTGCCTTTTCACGCTGCGGTTTCCTCCTGCCGTGCCCAAGCGTTTTAGCTGGATGTTGTCTCGCATGTCTATTTCTGCTTTTTTCGCCTGTGCTTTTGGTTTCGTATCCAAAAAGTCATTGCCAAGACCAATGTCAAGCAGCTTTCCCTGAGCTTTCTGCTACGAGTTGTGTAGCATTGGTCTTCGTTTAAGCCTCTTGGGAGTGTCAGTTGGTCAAACAGGCCATTTTGCTCCTGGGAAGGGAGGATCCATCACAGGCTAGCGGGAGGAGGGCACAGGTGCACGCCCGGCCCCTCCCATCACTGCTGGGCCCCCACAGCCGCTCCATCTACCTCCAGAGGGGCCCAGTACAGGTGAAGGGACCACAGTAAAAACAAACCACACAGGAGCCCAGAGAAACCAGTGGTGGCGTCACAGGAGGCCACCTGGGCTGGGGGTCTCCAGAGGCAAACAGAAAAGCACATGGAGTTTCCTTAGGAAGAGGGACAGTTGAGGAGGGTCGCTGCACAGCTGCCCTGCGGAGCCCAGGAACCAGGAAGAGCCGGCATGGCGCTGCTCTGGTGGGGCAGGGCAGGCCCCTTGGAGGAGGCGCGGCCGTGAGACCCAGTGCCCACCTTGGGGCACTGGGCTGTCAGGACTCTGGTCCATGATGCCCCCTCTCTGGGCCCTGGCTGGAGGGTACAGTGGGAAAGCAGGTCCCCTCGGGGGCTCCAGGGCTAGGCGGCAGCTCTGCTAGGCCCCAGGCCCCTGTGTCCTCCAGCTGCAGCCCCGGGGCTGCTGGAGTCCTGTCCTGGCCCACAGCACCATCTGCTGGCTTCACGGGGAAGCTGGGGAGCTGGACAGAGGAGACCCTGAGGCAGAGTGGGAGGCGTCTACCCAGGCCCCACCGAGCCCAGCTGATACCCAGGCAAGGCTGTACCAGAAGGTCCTGGGACCTTACTCTTACCCTGGACTTGTTTGGGGCCTGAGTCTGAGCTCTGGTTTCACCACCAACTGCTGTGTGGCCTCCACTGGTTGATGGCCCTCTCTGAGCTTCATCCCAACCCCAGGACAGCAAGCACATCTGGCCTTTGGGCTGACATGAGAAGAACGTGGTCAGAAGATGGGGAGCCTGTGCCCAGAAGAGGCTCCTTGGGGTCCCTGAAGGTTCACAAGGGGCCCGGCACAAGGCCTGACCCAGCGAGGAGCACTGAGCCCTGGGCACCTGCCATTTCCAGATACTAAGAGTAGGGGAGAGCCGGGCGAGGTGGCGCACGCCTGTAATCCCAGTGGCTCAGGAGGCAGAGGCAGGAGGATTGCAAGTTCGAGACCAGAGGCAGTCTGCATAATTTAGCGAGACCCGGTCTCAAAAAGTAAAAAAAAAAAAGGGGGGGGGGCTGGAGGCAGAAGCTCAGTGGTCCAGCACTTCCAAAGCATGCAAGCGTGAGTCCTTGGTTCAACCCGCAGTACCACTGGAAAAAAAAAAAAAAGAGTGGGGAGATGAACGGGGTCAGATCCCCGGTCTCAGCAAGCATCCCCCACCTATGACCTTTGCCAGCTTCAAGGTCGATCCATTCCCTGCCACCTCTGGGCAATGCTTCAAGCCTTCACCTGTCTCCAGCCGCCCCTAGGACATCACAAGACAGCAGGCCAGTGACCCATCCGCCTGATGTCTCTCTGCCTGCCCATGACTCTCTGGAAATTTCTCCTTACTTTAGAAGATGTTTTCTTGACATGAGGTGACCCGGCAGACACTCTACCCCGCCGTACCGCAGGCATAAGCAGGGCCCAGGGGGCTCCTGGCTCAGCCTGGGGCCAGGCCCTGCAGCCCACAAGGCTTGTCCCTCCCCGGCTCAGCCTCCTTTGTACCCGTCTCCTCCCTTCTGCCTTGGGTCCTCAGGAAGGGGTGTGGCAGCCCACAGGATCCCCACGTCTAGCCCCAAGACCTCACTCCAGGCTCCATTTCCAAATCCCCAGGGGAGGGGACTCTGGTCCACGTCCCTGCTCAGTCAACCAACTGGCCCCTGACTGGTGTCTGCCGGTTTCTTCGGTACAAATGTCCCACAGTGATTTCAAGTCCTGTGAGACGCCATGGGACGGGGTGGCAAGACGTGCCAGAGCCGCCACCGCAGACTCGACCCCTCCATTGCAGCAGACAGGAGCGGCCTCCACCGTGTAGACAGCAGGATGCAAAGCCGCAAACCCAGAGGCGTGGGGCGGGCACTGATGTCATCGTGTGATGCTTCCCCTAGCGGTATTCAACAAACAGCTCTCAGATTCCTGGCAACGTAAGAACTGGACGTGAAGCCTGTCAGGCTGGCTCCGGCACACCCCAGGCCAGTGCCACCAAACAGATGGCTATCGCAGCCACTGGGAGGCACAGCAGGGGCTCCTAGGAACCGAGGGAGGCCTTGGGAGCTGCCACGCACTCCTGGCACCTGCCCTGGCTGCTCTGCAGGCCGGGCTGCACGGGGAGGCCAGGCTGCATGGTGACCCTCCCTCGGGAATGTACTGGCGCCAGCGTCCCCTGACGGTGCCCAAAGGAAGGGAGGGCGTGAGTGCTCGGAGTCCAGGTGAACCAGGTGTCCTGGCTGCCACTCCTAGGGCAGGATCCCAGGCCGGGGGCTTAGAGGCAGCTCTGGAGGCTAGGCACCCGGGATTAAGGCCGTGGCAGACGCCATGTCTGCCTCGGCCCCTGTGTTGTAGGTGGCACTTGCTGGCTTCCTTCGTGTGGTGTCCTCCTGTGGGGGTGGGGGCCCGTCTCTCCCACGCCTCTTTCAGGCACACAGTTGACACCAAGGTCGCACAGTCAGGGGACTGAATGATGAACCTTTGTAGCAGAGACAGATGCTGGAGGAGAAAGATCTGTCGCCAGCGTCTAGGGCACGGCAGTAACCAGGAGGACAGTCCTGCAGCCATTTTGTCCAGGCTGCCTGTGCCTCCAGGGGTGGCCCCCCGCACAGGCTCCTGGGTAGATTGGGCTCTGCTGGGACCCAGGACGGAGCAGGTCCCACTCAGCTTTTCCCTGCCCCATGCTCAGGGCAGCCGGCCTCCTGGCACAGCCGGTGGTCCCCAGAAGCCAATGGGCCTCCTGTGGCCCCACCCGCACACGCTGACCCTCAGTCTCCCCCAGGTCCTCGCCCTGGGAAGCCCAAGCTGCTGGGTGAAACACCCCCCTTCTACACCTGGCTTCCTGCTCTGTGGCCTGGACTGCGGGGTGAGGGTGGGGCTGGGGAGTCCAGGGCTGAGCACCACAGCTCCATCTCCGGACACTCGACAGCCCCGGCCAGCGGCGACATCACGTCCTCATCATTTTGCACAGCTGCCTGGGCTAGGGCGGGGACCCCCAGGTCTGCCCACAGTTTGATGCGGTCGTGATGCCCACCCGGGCCTGCTGGGCACCTGCTGGGGCTCCACCACCCTCCCTGACCTCAGAGCGGCCCGGGAGCTGAGACGGAGACAACAGGGTGCAGAGAGGCAGAGTGGGCAGCACCAGCCATGGGGCGGGGGGCTGGATTGGACTGGGAGCTGCCGGCCCCGCCCTGTGCCCTCCACGGAACCCCAGGGCAGAGAGAAGCCCAGGACGCACAACAGCGCCCAGATGGACGGACGCGAGCGACTGCTGCGCCCCAGCCCCGCCCAGAAGGAAGTCGCAGCTCCAGCCCCAGACCTGCCATCAGCACAGGAACCTGGGCGCCAAACCTGGCCAAGCCAGGTCCAAGGGTCTCACAGGCCCAGCAAAGCAGGGGATGTTGGGATTTTTAAAATGCGCCCCATTACTAGGGTCCCTCATACTAGCCTGAGGGACTGACCTTTAGGTGACCCCAGGGCCACATCCCACTCACTCACTCCTACCCCTCCCATCGAGTGAGCAAAGATGGCCCCTGACCAGCCTCAACCACCTCAATTTTGATTGGCTACCCCTAGCACCTCAGTTAAATAACTGCCCCTCCCTGGCAGGTATCACAGTTTACCTGCTGTACCTGTTAGGAATGTGCCCTGGTTGGCTAACTCCG
Source organism: Pedetes capensis (assembly GCA_007922755.1). Taxonomy (NCBI): domain Eukaryota; kingdom Metazoa; phylum Chordata; class Mammalia; order Rodentia; family Pedetidae; genus Pedetes; species Pedetes capensis. The sequence continues at coordinate 468,784 of VMDO01000027.1, read as the reverse complement.
GCACACAACTCCCTCTAACCCCAGTACACACCCCCCTCCAGGACCCTATATGAGCAGGGCTCCGGACCCCACTTCACCGCACCACCATTCTCCGTCTTTCAACTGCTGTCTGGACCCCGTCACCTCGATCCAGCGCTCCCCAATCCAGCGGAAGATCTCCAAGCAAGCTGACATATCAAGACCAGGGGCCCCGAAGCACCGAAGGCTTCAAGCAAGCCACAAAGAGCCTCCCAATTCCTCCCATCCTTGGGAAGGAGGGAGGCAGAGAAAGCAAGCTGCGAGAGTCAAAACCACCAGACCTCCAGCCCAGCAGAACGAACACCAATTGCTTATAGCCATGCCTTTAAGGCTGAGGTGTACCATCAGTGAGCTAGCACTTCTTAGAGCTAGCAACTCGTAGAGATAGCACTTGAGCACTTGACAGGGGCTGCTTGCTGGTTTTACCCCACTTGGGGAGTAACCCAATAAACTTTCCGTCTCCTGTTTCCCGCAGAAGGTCTCCTGAGGTCCTTCTTTGGCACCTGTGGCCACTACACCAACCCAGTCCAGTGGGTCCCCGATACCCACTTGGTGTCAGGGCAAGGCTCTGACCTCTGCCAGGCCTGAGCTGAACCCCAACAAGGGGAGCTCCAAGGGTTCACTGGGGACCCGGCCCACAATGGCGTGCAGACACAGGGTGCACCAAGGTCACCACGTGGTGTGGATCCCCCAGTACTGCCCCAGGGAAGGGCGCTATGGACACTGGAGCCATTGTGACCTCAGGGTGAGGTCAGGCCCAGCAGGGCAGGAAGGGGCGGTGCCCAGAGACAAGGCTGGCCCAAAGGTGTAAGGGCGGAGTTGGCCCCTGGGTTCTGCGGGCCACGAAGCTGCACCCAGTCATGGAGGGGTGTCCGTCTGGAAGCCCCCACAGCCTCACCTCGGCAGACAGGATCTCCTCGGTCACGTCCTACAACCACAGGTCAGCCCAGCCCTGGGGTCTGAGGGAGCCCAGGGGCGCTCACCCCCCAGGGACCCAGCCTGCCCATCTTCCAGGACGCAGCCCCTGTAGGGCCAACAGATAGCAGAGTCCCTGCTGTCTGTCTCCTCTCTGTTCACTGCCTCTACCTCCCCGGCCCCAGAATCTGAACCCTACGAGGGAGGGGCCTTCTAAGTGTCACGCGCAGGAACAGTGCCTGGCATGCAGTGGACACTTAATAAATCCTCCAAACACAATGAGGCTCAGGACCATGTTAGTGCATTCAGCTGCCAACACAAAGGACCACGGACTGGGCGGCCCAACCAGCCTCTTGTCCCTCCCAGTTGCAGAGACAGGACGTTCAAGCTCAGGCACAGCGTCCCCGCTGGCCAGCGGCACCACTAACTGGCTCGCTGACAGCTGCCTGCCGGCTGGGTCCTCCCATGGTGGAAGGAAAGCACAGCCTCCACTCCTGAGGGCACAAATCCCATCTGGAGGCCCCACAGTCACCTGAGGGCCCATCGCCAGATACACACTGGGGGCTGGACCACTGCCTATGGATTGGGGACAGGACTTTTTTTTTTTTTCTTTTTTGCGGTACTGGGGGTTAAACTCAGGGCCTGGCGCCCTCATGCTTTGCAAGTGCTGGACCACTGAGCTGCACCCCCCAGCCCATTTTTTATTTGTTGAGACAGGGTCTCGCTAAGTTACGCAGACTGCCTCTGGTCTCAAACTTGCGATCCTCCTGCCTCCGCCTCCCAAGCCACTGGGATGACAGGCGTGCGCCACCGCGACGGGATGGGACAATTTTCATCCGCAGCAGGGACTACAGAGGTGGTCAGATGCCGTGGCCTCCCCTAGGTCATCCTCCTCTCTCCCCTTCTCTGCTCCCAGAACTGTGTGAGCGCTCTCATCCAGCCTTGTCCTGGGGCACTGGGCACCCCACAGACAGAGCTGTCTGAGCCTTTTGTGACACCAAAGCCCAGATGTGCAGGAACACAGATTCTTAGGTCTCCCAACCCAATGACACACTGCCGGGTCCAGAAGGGAGACAGGCCAGCAGGGCAAAAGCCCTGGGGTCAACTGGGATGCCCTTGGGCAGCAGGCTGCTGGGAATGCACCCATAGGTCAAGATGCAGCTGTAGGTGAGGATGGGCTGGGGTTGCCTTGGAGACGAGGCCCTCCATTCATTCCACAAATGCCTATGGACTGGGGTCCCTGCTCTAGGTGTCAGGACCCAGCAAGGGGGCAGCCAACAAGCAGTGGATCGACCCTGTCACAAGGTAGCAAGGGGTGACAAGGTAACATGGAAGAATCAAGGGGCCAGGGTGGGAGCAGGGATGAGAGTTAACTTGCCATTTCCGACAAGGTTGTCAAAAAGGTGACAACTGAACAAAGACTTGAAGGAGGTGAGCCAAGCTGCTCCCTGGAGGAAGAATGTTTCCCAGACTGAAGGCGTGTCCAGTGCAAATGTCCTGAGGTAGACCTGTGCCTGGTGCTTTAAGGAACTGCCCAAGCTCATTAGACTGGGGCGGAGAAGGCCAGGGGTGCAGAAGGAAATGAAATAAGGGAGGGTAGAATGATTCTACTCTGCACACAGTTTGTATAGTACGGGAGAATTACTGCCAATAAAATTCATCCTGGTGAGTGTACCATCTGCAACTTTTGACAAATGTGCTTCACTGTGTCCCGGACTGCAAAGGAGATAGGGCACAGCTCCATCTCCCAAATACCCTCCCGGGTGCCCTTGTAGTGAGATCTCCCGGCCCCAGGCCCTGGAAATCACAGATCCCCTTCTTCAGCAGTTTCACCCGCTCTAGAATGTCAGCAAGGTGAGACCGCACAGCACACGGCTTTTCGGGTCCGGTTTCATCCATGTAGCATAACGTACTTCAGAAGCTTCCAGTGATTCATTACCAGTAATTGATGTTTATCATCTTTCTGTGGTGTCACGCGGCTCGTTGATACGTCCGCGGGTGAAGGGCATTGGATGCTTCCCAGGTTTCGCTGGTGGAAATCAAGCCCCCGCTACACATTTGTGGGGCTGGGATTTGGCTCAGTGGGTAGAGCGCTGCGCTGCAGTCTCTGAGGTCCTGAGTTCAATTCCCAGCACCGCAAAAATGGGAGAAGGACCTGGCAATCCACTCCCAAGGCAATCCTGAAATAGTCAGCCATTGAAAACCCTATGAGGGTCGCTATGAGTCGGATACCAACTAGACAGCACCTAACAACAACAATAACAACAACACATTTGTGGGGATTCTTGTGTGACTATCAGCTGTCGAGTCACCTGGGGGATGCTGAGGCGTGGCGTGGCGGAGTCACGTGGACCACGTGTGCTTAACTTGGCCAGACTGCTTCCCAAAGGACTGGGCTGCGTACCAATCCCCCCAGCAGCCCGTGGACTTCCGGTTTCTCTGCTGTGTCCCCAGCCCTTGCCATTTGCGGCTGTCCTGGTGGCAGACATTCCAGTGGCGCGGTAGGGACAGCTGACGGGTTCTGATTTCCCTCCCTCCTGAATGATAATGTTGAGCACTCCGCGTTTGTTTGTTTTGTTTGCGGTACTTTGAGTTGAACCCAGGGCCTCATTCACAGTGGTCAGACACTCTACCACTGCGCTGCACCCCCAGCCTGTTTTAATTTTTGAGACCGCATCTTCCTACATTGCAGGCTGCCTCTGGCCTCAAACCTGTGATGTCCTGCCTCAGCCTCCTGAGTTGTTGAGATTACAGGCGCGCACTACAGCACCAGGCTATGTTGAACACTTTTTATGTGCTTATTTGCCATCTATTTATCTCCTGTCGTGGTTTGTTTTGTTGTTGTCAGGTGCCATCGAGACGGGTCTGACTCACAGCCACACTATGTACAACAGGACTAAAGACATCCCAAAACTGTGGCATGCCCGGCACTATGTCAGTGTTTCTCTGCTGTTCATAGGGTTTTCAATGGTTGTTTTGGGATTGCTTTGGGAGTGGGCATGCCGGTCCTCCTCCCTCTTTTGCGGTGCTGGGGATCAAACATAGGGTTCAGAGAGCACAGAGCAGCGCTCTACCAACTGAGTTAAACCCCAGCAATCCTGTGGTGGATGTCTGTGCAAATCTTTCGCCTGTGTTGTGTTAGGTTGCTCACGCTTTGGTTTGGTTTGGTTTTGAGTGTTCTTTGCGTATTCTGGATATAATCTTTCATCTGATGTGATTTGCAAAGATTTCCTCCAAGTCTATAGTTTATCTTTTCATTTGTTTTCTGGCTATCAAAACCCAGAAGTTCTCAATTTTAATTAAATCAAGTTGATTAGGCTTTGTTTTGTGGGTAATGTTTTTGGTGTCACACAATAAAGAAATCTTTGTCTCACTCAAGGTCGTGTAGATTTTTCTTCTAGAAGCTTCAGAAGTTTAAGTTTTACGTTTAGCTGCATACTGTATTTTGAATTAACCTCTACATGTGCTGTGAAGTATAGATTAAGGGTTGTTTATACATGTGTATATTCGATACACAGCATATGTAGTACTTTATGTTGAATTTGATCTTTCATATTTAAATTGCTTTTGTACACTTACCAAAACTCCACTGGTCATATATGTAGGATTGTTTGTAGACATCGTGTTCTGTTCCATTTATTTTTATTTCTCTGCTTTCATCAATAGCACACTGTCTTGATTATTGTACTTTTTGTTGCACTTCTTTTTTTTTTTCGGTACTGGCAAGTTGAACCCAGGTCCTAACATATGCTTTTTGAAAGTGCTCACCCACTGGGCTGTACCCTCGGCCCATTTTTGACTTTGTATTTTGAGACAGGGTCTTGCTAAATTGCACAGGCTGCCTCTGGCCTTGAACTTGCGATCCTCCTGCCTCTGCCTCCCAAGTCGCTGGGATTAAAGGCATGTGCCACCATGCCTGGCTCTATTAGTGTACCTTTATAATAAGCCTTAAAATTGGTAATGGTCTTGAAATCAGTTTTCCAAGTTTCTCTTCTTCAAAATTAATTTGTCTATTTTGTCCCCTTGCCTTTCCATATAAATTTTAGAAACTGTTAGTGCAGAAAGTGATTCTGGGATTTTAATTGAAATTGCAGTAAATATATACATTTAGAGAAAATTGTTTTTGTTGTTGTTGTTGTTGTTAGGTGCTATCAAATCCAACTCATAGCGACCCTATGTACAAACAGGACGAAACACTCCCTGACACTGTGCCATGCACTGATTTTTTTAAGCCCATTGTTGCAGAAACTGTCTCAATCCATCTAATTGAGGGTCTTCTGTTTTTTGTTGACCCACTACTCTTCCAAACATGATGTCCTTCTCTACGGATTAGTCCCTCCTGACTACACGTCCAAACTATTTCAGATGCAGTCCAGCCATCCTTGCTTCCAAGGAGCACTCTGGTCGCACTTCTTCTAGGATGGACCTATTGATTCTTTTGACAGTCAATGTTATATTCGATATTCATCACCAGCACCATAATTCAAAAGCATCAATTCTTCTCCTGTCTCCCTTGTTCAATGTTCAGTTTTCACAAGCATATGATGTGACTAAAAATACCATAGCATGAATCAGATGCACCTTCACCTTTAATGTGATATCTTTAATTTTCAACATGGTAAAGAGATCTTTTGCAACAGCTTTTCCCAGTGCAATGCATCTTTTGATTTCTTGACTGTTGCTTCTGTGGGGGCTGATTGTAGAACCAGGTAAAGCAAAATCTTGGACAGCTTCAATCTTTTCTGCATTTATCATGAAGCCGCATACTGACCCGGTTGTAAGGATTTTTGTTTCGCTGATGTTGAGGTGCAATCCATACTGAAGGCTGTGTTCTTTGATCTTCATCAGTAAATGTTTCAAATCCTCTGCACTTTCAGCAAGCAGAGTTGTGTCATCTGTATAACACAGGTTGTTAATGAGTCTTCCTCCAATCCTGATGCCACATTCTTCTTCATAAAGTCGAGCTTCTTGGATTATTTGGTTAGCATAGAGATTGAAGAGGTACAGCCCTGATGCACACCTTTCCTAACTTTAAACCAGGCAGTGTTTCCTTGTTCTGTTCAAATGACTGCCTCCTGGTCCCTGTACAGATTCCTGATGAGTACAATTAAGTGCTCTGGTATTCCCATTCTTTGCAATGTTATCCATAATTTATTGTGATCCACAGAGTCAAATGCCTTTGCATTGTCAATAAAACATAGACATCTTTCAGGTATTCTCTGCTTTCAGCCAGTATTCATCTGACATCAGCAATGATGTCCCTTTTCTGCATCTGGCTTGATTTTCCAGCAGTTCTCTGTCAATACTGCTGCAGTCGCTTTTGAATCATCTTAACCTGGGTAAGATATTAATGATACCATTCTATAATTTCCACATTCACTTGGATCCCCTTTATTGAGAACAGGCACAGATATGGATCTCTTCCAGTCAGTTGGCCAGGGAGCTATTTTCCAGATCTCTTGGCATAAACAAGTAAACATTTCCAGTGCTTTATCATTTTCTTGAAACATCTCCATTGGTATTCTATCAATTCCTAGAGCTTGTGTCTCACAAATTCCTTCAAGGCAACTTCCACTTCTTCCTTCAGTACCATTGGTTCCAGATTATATGCAGCCTCTTGAAATGGTTGATCATGAACCAACTCTTTTCAGTATAATGGTTCTGTGTATTCCTTCCATCTTCTTTCGATATTTCCTGTGTTGTTTAACATTTTCCCTGTAGAATCCTTCTCTATTGCCACTCAACCCTTGAGTTTTTTCTTGAAATCTTTAAGCTTGAGAAAAACAATGCATGTTCTTCCCTTTTGGTTTTCTATCTCCAGCTCTTTGCACATGTCATTATAATATGTGGTTTTGTCTTCTCCAGTTGCCCTTTGAAATCTTTTGTTTAGTTCTTTAACTTCATCATGTCTTCCTTTTACTTCAGCTGCTTGATCTTCAAGAGTAAGTTTTAGAGTTTCTTTTTACATGTAAATTACTCTTGTCTTTTTTTCCTATCTTTTTAATAACCTTTTGCTTTCCTCATGAATGATGTCTTTGATGTCATGCCACAACTCGTCTGGTCTTTGAGCATTAATATCTAGCTCATCAAATCTGTTCTTGAGATGGTTTCTGAACTCAGGTACCATATACTGAAGGTCATACCTTGGTTCCTGTACACTTGTTCTAATTTTCTTCAGTTTCAGTTTGAACCTGCATGTGAGCAGTTGGTGTGATCCACGGTCAGTACCTGGTCTTGTTCTGACTTCTGAAATTGAGGTTTTCCATTGTCTCTTTTCACAAATGCAGTTTTGTTCCTGCATATTCCTTCTGGTGAATTCCAGGTATATAGTTGCCATTTGGGCTGGGATCTCGCTCAGCTGATAGAGCGCCACTCTGCAGTCTCTGAGGTCCCAAATTCGATTCCCAGCACCACAAACATGGGAGAAGGACATGGCAATCCACTCCTGAGGCAATCCCAAAACAATCAACCATTGAAAACCCTATGAGGGTTGCTACAAATCGACATCACCTAACAACAACAAGTTGTCATTAACATTGGTGAAAAAGTGTATTTGCAATGAATAAATCATTGGTCTGACATGAGATCTCCAGCATCATTTCTGTCACTAAGAGAAAATTAACATCTTAATAATATTGTGTCTTCTAATCCATGAACGTGATATATCTCTTCACTTATTAAAGTCTTCTTGATTTCTTTTACCAATATTTTATAGTTTACAGTATACAAATCTTATAATTTGTTAGATTTATGCCTAAATATATCATGATATCTTCAGTGCTATTGCACATAATATGTTTTTTTTTTCAGTTCCCAATTGCTTATTGCTAGTATATAGAAATAGAAATATGACTGATTTTCATATACTAATTAAATTTGCAAATTTTCTTTCTTTTTTGTTTTTAGTTTTGTTTTGTTGTTTGGGGGAATTTATTGTTGTTTTGGGGTTTCATTTGTTTGGTTATTTTTTTGGAGGGGATTTGTAGACCAGGTTGGCCTCAAATTCACTATGTATACCAAACTGGCCTCGAACTCACAATTTTCCTGCCTCAGCCTCCTGAGTTGTTGGGATTACACATGTGTGCCACCATGCTGGGCCCAACTTGCAAAATTTTCTGAATTCACTGTTTAGTTCTAGTACCTTTTTTGTAGATTGTTTGGAATTTTCTACTTAGATAATTGTTGTTGTTAGGTGCTGTTGAGTTGGTGTCCCACTCATAGCAACCCTACATACAATAGGTGAAATAGTATTGTTAGTGCTTCTCTGCTATTCATAGAGTTTTCAATGGCTGGTTGTTTTTTGGCAGTGGGTTACTAGGTCCCTCTTCCAAGCCTACAGCACCTGTTGTTCCCAGGCAGTCTCTCATCCAAGTACTAACTAGACCCAACCATGCTTAGCTTCCAAGATCTGACGAGATCGGACGCCACAGTGGTATGGCTGCAGGCTAGACAATATCGGCTTCTACAAAGAGTTTGTTTTTTGCTTTCCACTCTGTTGCCTTTTATTTCTTTGTGTTGACTTTTGGCATTGACTTAGCCAGAGCACAGTGCCTAATAATAATGGCAAGAGCTTGCATCCTTACCTCATTCCCAATTGGGTGGGGAAAACCCTCGGTCTTCCACCATTAAGCATCATATTAGCTGTAGGGGATTCCACAGATGCTCTTTATTAGGCTGAGAGGTTTCCTTTATTTCTTATTTTTCCTGTGACTAGATACTGAATTTTGCCAGGTACATTCTCCACATCCTTTGAGATGATTATATGATTTGCTTCACTAATCTGTCAATATGGTGGATTACATTGATTGATTTTCAAATGTTCGGTCAACCTTGCATTCCCAAGAAAAGCGCCATTGGAGATGGTGAATGAGCATTTGTAATTTTTGGAATCCTTTTGTTTAGAAAGTTTGTTCGTTGATGAAGGATAATTAGGGCAGGATTTTCTTTTATTTGCAAAATCGTTGCATAACTTTGTTATCACCTCACAGAATGAATTGGGATGTGTTTCTTCCTCTTCGGTTTTCTGGAAGAGTTTTATCATTTTGGTGTCATTTCTTCTTCAAGTGCTTGGTTAAATTTAAAGAGCCATCTGGGCCTGGAGTTTTCATTATAGGATGAGTTTCAACTACTAATTTATTTTCATAGTGAATATAGGGCCATTCTTGTTATTTAATTTGGGGGTCCACTTTGGTATTTTATGGCTTAAAGAATTTGTTCATTGTTTTGTATAAGTTGTCAAATTTATTGACATAAAGTTATTCATAATATTCCGTTCTTATATTAATGTGGGACTTATAATGATCTATCACTCTTATTTTTATGTTAATAATTGCATCTTCTCCTTTGTTGCCCCAATAAATCCTGCTAGAGGTTTATCAATGTATTCTTCTTCTCCAAGAACCAACTGGTTTTCTCTAATTTTCTGTTTTCTACTTTATTGATTTCTTCCTGCTGCTTTCTTTCCTTGGGCTTAATTTGTTCTTTTATTTTAGTTTTGTATGTGGAACTCTAGGTCATTGATTTTAGACTTTTATTCTTTCCAATACATTTATTTAATACTACAAATCTCCTCCCAGGCATTGTGGTATGTTGGGTTTTCATTTTTGTTCCATTCACGATACCTTTTATTTTCCCTTTTGAGTTCTTGACCTATGGATCATTTGAAAATACGTTAATTAGTTTCTAAGTCCTTGGGGATCATCCACCTATCTCCTTGTTATTGATTTCTAATTTAATTCCATTGTGCTCAGAGACCAAGTTTTATTCGATTTGAATCCTTTTAAACTTATTGAGACATTTTCATGGCACCAAATTTGGCCCATCTTGGTAATGTGCCACATGTATTTGAAAAGAATATGTGTTTTCCTGCTAGCCAGGGTTCTATAAGTGTTGATTTGTTTAAACTGGTCAAGAGTGTTATCCAAGTCTTCTATATTATCTCTTCTCTCATTCTATTATTTGTTGAGAAAGGGGTATTGAAATTTTCAACTATGATTGTCAATTTATCTAGTTCTCCCCATAATTATCTTCTTTGCTTTGTATGTTTTGAACTTACTCTGTGCATGTTATGATTGTTATATCATATTGATAAATTACTCCTTTATCATTTGGAACTGATTCTTTTCATTCTATCATATTGTTTATTCTAAAATATACTTGTCATATTAATATAATAATTCAAATTTTCTTTAGATTAATGTTACCATGGCATATATTTTCCATCTTATTATTTTTAATCAATTGGTATCTGTAATATTTCAAGTATATTCTTTTTGTTGTTGTTTTGTTATGTTTTATTTTGATTTTTTTATTTTTGAGCCACTTTGTAGCCCAGACTGACCTCAAACTGACTGTATAGCCCAGGCTGGCCTCAAGTTTGCAATCCTCTGCTTCAGCCTCCATAGTGCTGGGATCACAGATGTGTGACACCATGTCTGGCACAAGTATATTTCTTATTGTTGTTGTTGTTGTTAGGTGCCGTCGAGTCGGTATCCGACTCATAGCAACCCTCATAGGGTTTTCAATGGCTGAGTGCTTCGGGATTGCCTTGGGAGTGGATTGCCAGGTCCTTCTCCCGTGTATTTCTTATAGGCAGCATATATTTATGTCCTGCTATTTTTATCCAATTTGACAATCTCTGCTATGTGATTGTGGCATTTAAATCTTTTGTATCTAATATGACTGTTGATATGATTTGGTCTTAATCGATGTCCTTTGTTAGCTTTCTATATTTTTTATCTTATGGTGTTTTGTTTTGTTTTGTTTTTTGTACTTGAACTCAGGGCCTCACACAGACTTTACAAGTGCTGTACCACTGGACCGCACCTACATACAGCCCATTTTTCACTTTCTATTTTGAGTCAGGCTCTGCTGGGATTTTCCTCTTTTCTATGCCTTATACGTCGCCCTACTGTTGCCTGGCCTGCATTGCCCCTAGCAGTGTGCCATCCCCTGTGCCCAGCCCCCGCCTTCGGCATTTTTTAGACTTTCTCTTATCGTTGACTTTAGGCCCTTTTATTTTGGCATGATTTGGCATAGTTTGCTTCATATTTCTTTTGCTTAGAATCCATTGAGTTTCCTGGATGTGTGGATTTATATTTTTCATCAAATTTGGAAAATACTCAGACACTATTTCTTCAACTATGTTTTCTGCCTGTTTTCTTCCCCTGTGGGGACTCAAATTATACACACACTCATACACATACACATATACATACATACGCATATGTGTACACACTCATAAACACACACACATATCCACACATACACACGCACATATAACACACCCACACAAACACATGCACACACATACACACATCCACACACATGTACACACATATGCCATGTACTCACACATGCACTCACACATACACACACATATACCAAAATACACATATATATACACACACATACACACCTATATACGCCTACTCACATACATATGCATGCGTGCGGGTACAGTGCCACTTGAGGTTGTCCTGTAGCTCACTGGCACTCTGTTCCATTTTTTCCATTTGTTTTCTATTTGTTTTCTATTTGTGTTTCATTTTTGGGTGGTTTCTGTTGGTCTTCAAGTTCACTAATCTTTTCTTCCCCAGTGTCTAATCTGCTGTTAGAGTCACCCACTGCGAGCTGCGTCTGAAATGGGATTTTCATCTCTTTCGCATTTGCCATGCCTCTCCTCGGCACACAGTGTTCTACTCTACCATACTGAACATTCGGAACATGTTTACATCCGTTTAGGTATTCCTGTCCACTTGTTCTGTCACTTCTGCATTGGTTTTGATCAATTCGTTTTACTCCTCATTAAGGGTCATATTTTTATGCTTTGTTGAATGTGTGGTCAACTTTTATTGGATGCCAGACACGTACATTTTTATCTTGTTGATTATTGGATATTCCTGTACTTTTTAAATATTCTTGAACTTTGTTCTGGAAGACAAATTATTGAAAGTAGTTTGGTCCTTTCAAGGCTTGCTTTGGGAGCTTTGGTATGGAGGGTGAAACCATCCTCGTTTGGGGCTGATCTTTCCCCTTAGAACTTTCACGGTACTCTACCTATTGCCCTGTGGAGTGCAAGGGTGTCCACTGGGGCAGATGGGAACAAAAAAAGCAACTCTTCCCAGCCCTGAGTGGGTGCCAAGGGCTGTTCCCTCTGCTCCTTTTGGAGATGAAGTGCAGATGAAGGTGGAGGGGGTGCAAATCTCCAGGACTCTCTCCCTCCCTGTGTCCCTCTCTCCTACGGCTCCTCCCTGTAAATTCCAGCCACCGTGACCTCCCCAGACCGTCACCTCCAGGTCTTCAACTTAAGAAGGCTGTGGGCTTTCCTGCTTCCCTCTCCCTGCACCAGAAACCGAACCGTGTCTCTGTGGCCCGCATGGTGCTCCGAGGCTCCCCGGCTGGTGCCCCATCTCTCGGGGCTCACGTTCTGCGCTGCTGGCCTCCGCTCCCGGCGGCCATGATTTTGCACATCTTTTTCCAACCTTGATTTGTGTAAGGCAGGAGGAAAACCTGGCTCTGGTTGCTCCATCGTGGCTGGAAGCATCCAGGCCTTGCACGTCATGGTCCACGCTGTGGGTCTCCTCTGGGTGGCATGGGGACCGGAGCCAACAGTCTGAGGGACGTGGCCTGAAATATCTCTTATGCAGTGGGACAAATGAATGGATGAGGCATTGAAAGAGGAACTGCCCTCCAGTACACCACAACCTTTCCCTGTTTGCCTGCTCGCTGCGTTCCTCTTCCTCACTGACGTGCCCTGGGCACGGTCTCCAGCAGCCTTCACCCGTGGGAGGTGTGTGGAAGCGCAAACTGAGGGTGAAGAAGCAGATGAGGTCCTGAAGTGGGGGAGCAGAGGCTGGATCTTGCCATGTGCCCCCCGGAGAAGTCACGGGGAGCCAGGCTTCGATGGCACCCCCCAGAAGCAAGGATACCCTCCCTGTCTGGCCCTGTATGGCAGGTAGTGTAGGCTAAGGGCTTCTTGGGAAGAGAGGAGGGCAGGCAATAGCAGAGTGCCACATGCCCACTGGAAGAGGCCTGTGTCCTCCCTCCCTCATGCCCCCACCCGCTCCCACAGCTCTGCCCACCTCAGAGACCCACTAGGGACATCTGGACAGCCAGGAGGTCCCCAGTGCACCCTGAAGAGGCTGGCCTTCTCTAATCCCAGCGGCTCGGGAGGTGGAGGCAGGAGGATCGCAAGTTCGAGACCAGAGGCAGTCTGCGTAACTTACCAAGACCCTGTCTCAAAAAGTGAAAAAATGGGCTGGGGTGCAGCTCTGTGGTCCAGCACTTGCAGAGCATGCAGGTGCGAGACCCTGGGTTCAACCCCCAGTACCGCAAAAAAAAAAAAAAAAAAAAAAAAGCCTGGCCTTCAAAATCAGTGTGAGATGTAGAGCTGGGGGTGCAGAACCCTGAGCCTCCCACACCTCACCGACATGCCCAGCCACCAACATCTGCCAGGGAGCGGGGCGATGCTACCCACTCTGCCGTGTCCCAAGTCCTCAAGCCCCACCCTTCCTGCCAGGGCTCAGCCAGGGCACTGAACGGAAAGGCAGAACATGGAAGTGTGTTACTGAGCCCGCCCAAAGCCAGGCTGTGCCTGCATCCCCTGCACGTGGACTTGAACTCACACCCGCGCACACGCTGGTCCCACTCATGCCCTTTCCCATTTCAGACTCTCCTCCCACCCCTCCAAACCCATGAAGGAGTTGTCATGGCCAAAGGCGCCCCAGGATCTCACCCGCAGGACCAGACGGGTCCACCCCACCTCCATCCTGCTCTGCAAATCCAAGAGCAGCCAGGCCGCGCTGGTGCCCCAGGAGCACAGGATGTTCATGGAGGAAGCTTACAACGAAGGTGACCACCAGCCTGGGACAGCCAGGCAGGAGCCGGGGCCCCCATGGGGTCAGGCTCCAGCAGAGCGCACCATGTTCCCGCGGGAAGCAGAACCAAGAACTAGAGCTTGCGGGGGTCCCTCACCAGGACCTTGGAGATGGCAGGGGGCACAGGCAAAGACGTTTCCCACAGAGAGACCTGCCACCGCCCTTGACTTGTTCCCACCCTCGGAGGCGCCACCCAAAGTCCCAAACTTGTCCCACGTCCCACGTCACCCCCCACTCTCCTCCCACACTTTTTCACACCTCAGAACCTCAGCACAGGCCTGGCCCCTCCCTGGAATGCTTTCCCCTCCATTCCAAAGCCAAGCTGTATTGGATGACCAGATGGAAGGTGGAAAGATCAGAGAAGGGACAGATGGAGGGATAGAGAGGGAGATGAATTTATGAATAGACAGGCGACTGGATGGATACATGGACTGATGAAGACATGGGTGGATGGGTGTAAAAGTAGGCAGATAGGTGGATTGATGGACAGACGTGGATGAACGTGAGGGTTGCACAGACAGGTGGATGCTGGATGAAAGACAAGCAGGTCAGCGAATGGAGGGAGGTGTGGTGGGGCAGCCAGGCCGCGTCGCCTGGGCTCTCTACCCCACCTTGAACTCTATGGGCCGTCTGGACAGTGAGGAGGCCCCGCACTTCCCAAAGCATCCGCTTCTCTGCTCATCATTTTCAGCCCCTCCTTGCCATTCCCAGGCCTGTCCTTCGTTGCCCACTGAGCCCCGGGGCCGCCGTGTACCCTCCCCTGGCCACCCACCCTGCTCTTTTCCTGCCCGCTTCAGCCATCTGCTTCAAGATGCTCCGGGACATGAGCAGCTCAGACCCTCTCCACCTGAAGAGCAGGATGGAGAAGATCCAGAAAATGGCTCAGAGGTGCCCCGACATGATGATGGGGACCATCCACGACTACTTCACGGAGCACCCCGAGGTGGGGCTGCGCGGGACCCGGGAGGGCAAGGCTCCGGGGGGGGGGGGGGGCGCAGGCCCTGGGTCCCTCGTAGAGCACTGTATAATGTGGGCAAGTCTCCTGTCCTCGCAACCAGGGGGCTGAGGAGGGAGGGAGGAGAGTGGCCCGGCTCATGCTGACCACGCTAGGACCCTCTTATGTGGTAGAGGTGGTCACCCTCACAGACGGGAGCCTGCCTCAGGGAAGGGGGAAGTTCCCCTAACGTCACAGAAGCAGCAAGAGGCCCCGCTGGACGGGTGGCTAAATGGATGGGTGGGTGAGTGTGTGGGTAGGTGGGCGGGGCACGGGACGGTCAATGAGTGAGTGAGTGACTGAGTGACCAGACTTTGAAGAGGAGCCTTTTTTAGATCCCTCAGCAGTTCCATGAAGGTGGTTGTTGTTGTTAGGTGCTGTCGAGTCGGTATCCAACTCATAGCGGCCCTACGTACAACGGGGGAAACACTATTGTCCGTGCTTTTCTGCTGCTCATAGGGTTTTCTTTTTCTTTCTTTTTTACTTTTTTTTTTTTTTTTTTTGTGGTACTGGGGGTTGAACCCAGGGCCTCACACTTGCATGCTCTACAAGTGCTGGACCACTGAGCTGCACCCTCAGCCAATTTTTTACTTTTTTGAGACAGGGTCTCACTTAGTTACACAGACTGCCTCTGGTCTCGAACTTGTGATCCTCCTGCCTCCGCCTCCCCAGCCACTGAGATTACAGGCGTGCACCACCACACCTGGCTGTTCATAGGGTTTTCAATGGTGGATTGATTTTTGGGAGGTGGTTGCCACGTCCTTCTCCCTCCACGAGGGTAGGGACCAGTTTATTCTCCACAGGTCTGCAGTGCCTGGTTCAGGGCCTGCGGCTGTTGCCCCAAGGTCACCAAGCGAAGGGCAGATGCAGCCACGCCTGCCCTGCCCCCTAGGCCCCCAGGCATCCCGGCTCGTTGGCCCTAAAAGCTGCATCCCCGCCTCTGTCCACAGATCTCCAGCCGGCACAAGTTCCGGCTGCTGCAGGTGCTGGAGGCCGTCATCGGGGCGAGCGAGTCCCTGGAGGAGATCTGGGAGAGGCGCTTCATGCAGCTGGCCCTGGAGCACATGACCAAGTCCACGGTGCGCCCCACCATACGTGCCCAAGCCCCCATACTTTGTGGGTGCAGGTGGATGCCAAGGGTCCCCACGGTGTGGGCGCACTGGGCCCTGTGGTCTGCCGGGCCTTTGCTATCCATCCCTGTGTCCTCTCCAAAGGCCCTTCCCAAGGGACGGCCGCGTGCAGGGCATTGCTTGTTGGAGGCCACAGGGCTCATTCCCAGAGGCCAGCGTCTGGCTCAGCTCCACCCTCCCCGAGGTTCCCTTGCCACCACCTTCCTCCCCATCCCTTCCCTGCGGGCCACCCCCACCCCCTGGAAGGCCTGCTTCCGGTCTAACCCAGTCCACAGCTCCTGGCCCTTGGCTTCCTGCCCAGTGCAGATGGGCCAGCTTGGACCTGAGCCACCCCAGCCCAGGGGCCAGGCTTGCCCCAAGGAGCTTGCTGCCCCAGGCCAGCTAGCAGTCTTAGGACCGTCTCCAGGGCATGGGCACAGTGGCCCCAGGCAACCTTGTGGTCAACCACTCAGTACATATGGGACAACCAGTAGTCAGAGGAGAGTGACCGTCACTGAGGCCCTCCGCAGCCCATGCCCTGTCCTTCCACAAGCCGGACTGGGCTCCTTTTGCCCACTGTATTGTGCCAGGTGGGTGACATGAAAGGCTAATGCCATGGATTTCAGTACTCAAGAGTCCTTCACCCACCCAGAAACATGGGCACAGCATGTGGTGCCAGGCCACGGGCAGACAGGACATTATGGGCTCTGCCACTAGGACTCCAAATGTGGGCAGTGGCTAAGTGGAAACGTCCACTGGGACACTAAGGGGACACAGGCTGGCCAGGGGCCGTGGTTGGGGCATTCTAATATAACTGTGACAATATTCACACACCTGCCAGATGTGAACAACCTTGGCCTTTGGCCCTTCTGTCCGGCTCTGTGTTCTGCAGACTTACGGAGAGGCCTTGAGGAAGAGCAGCTGTCAGATGGCCAGTGTAGGGACTGAAGGGTACTCCATACACCCAACAGGTGCCTGTGGCCCCCGGGGTACAGAAAAGGTGACCAAGGCTCAGAGTGGGCCTTTGCCCATAGTAACAGCCCAGCTGATAGGCAGCGACTGTAGCGGCTTCCTGCTCCCCAGGGAATCAGGGGAGCCTAGGTGTGAACAGCTGAGGAGGAGGACAGGACCAGAGCCCCTGGTTTCTTTTTCTTTTTCAATTTCTTCTATTCATTCACTCATCCACCTGTTGTCTCACCGTGGTGAAGTCCATGCCTGCAGTTTACAAACTTGCCATATAAAGCACTGTGGGAGAGGGACAGCCATGACCTGGAGCCGATGGCTACAGGATGGTGCAGGGGGGTGGTCTGGCTTCAGCCTCCCTGGGATGGAGAAGACCCCTGTGGGGCCCCCTGAGGTGGGTCCAGAGCTTGGCGGGTTGGGTGTGGGTCTGGGGAGGGCAGCCAGCACTGTGTTGTGATTTCTGCTTCTGAACACCCCTCGGGGGCCCGCAGTTCTGCAGCGCGGGGCATGTGCTTCTTTAAGGGCCGTGAGCTGGTCCAGGACACCAGCAGGTGACCATGCCCTTGCCACTTAGGACAAGCCCAGCTGAGCCCAAACGGTCTTCCGGCGTGCCAGCCTCCAAAGCCCAGGCTGGTGCCCTGTGTCTTTCTGGGGTCTGCCTCACCCTGGGACTCCTGATAGCCCTGCCCCTTCAGGGCACCCCCTTCCTGCACCCATGTCTTCCTCCTCCCGATCTACTCTCTTAAGCCGCAGACGCACATCCCTGGCAGCTTCCCCGGGAAGGGCATTTGGAGCCATGCACTACTGGAAACCTCTCTGTTCTATTTCCCCCTGGACTGGGTCATTGTCCCCTGTCTTCCTGTCCTTGGTGTGCCATTCCGCACACTTGTCCCTCGCGCATGACCTGCTGGGAGCCTTGCTGCCTGTTGGCCCCACATGGTCTGAACCTCCACAGCCACACGCCTCGCCCTGGGCTGATTTTAGCAGCCACGCTCTGTGGCCATCTGCATCCCTCGGTTCCAGAAGAGGGCGCTTAGGTGAGCGCGCTGCTGACGCTGTGCCCAGGGCTTCCCTGTCCCAGGCATCGCGATTCCTGACACTGAGGTGTGGGACTCTCTCTGCACAGTGCCTAACACGCGGCCCTCTCCTGGAAGCACCCTGTCCCGTCACCCCTTTGCTCTCCTTGGGTGGATCCATTACCTCCCACACCTCCCTCCGAGCACTTGGTTTGTGCCGGCGCATTTTAACCCGCAGGAGATCCTGGTTTTGTTCTCAGAACGTTCCTTTCTCGTCCACCCTGGGCGGTTGGAAAACCAGCGTCTGTCTTTCCAATGCTCTCACACCATAGTCCCCTCAGAAGCCCTGCGTGACCTGAAGGGCATGGGACCCACTGCCACCAGCAAGCAGTCGCTGCGTTAGGGTGGGCGCTAGCGGGCAGTCCGGGAAGCCTGTGGCTTCCTGGAGGTGGCTGCAGGTCCCCACACTAGGGGCTCAGTCCCCAGACTGTCCACCCCCCTCACCAATCCCAGTCGTCCGGCCCCTGCCTCTAAGCGACCAGCTTCGTGTTGGGGTTCCATGACCCCCTCTGTGGGTTTGGTCTATTTGCTCCAGGGGCCCACAGGACACAGGGAACCACTTCCTTGCGTTCCTGGTTCATTCTAAAGGATGCTACAGAGCCCGGGGTGAAGGGACACCCAGGCAAGGTACAGGGACAGCCGTGGGGCTCCCATGCCCGCCCTGTGTGCCCCACACTGTCTGGAAGCTCTGGGAACTGTCTTTGCCCTTTGAGTTTGTGTGGAGCTCAGAACATAGTGGGATTGCTGGTGGCAGGAGGGAGGGCAGCGGAGGCTGTCTGCTCAGTCTTCTCAGCTCTGTGTCCCTTCCCTCCCCCGAGGCTCGGCTGGGCCCCTATGCAGTGAGGAGGGTCTGCCGACCCCCCGCAGGCTGAGAAAGTTCAGAGAATTTCCTTTAAGGGAGGGGAAGATGAACACTGCTATGCCCACCTCGGGAACAGAGCTCAGGTGGCTCCCACCAGCAGCGTGGAGGGAGTCAGGGACCATGGGTGCGAAGCAACGTCTATGTGTCCTCCGTCTATGCATCTTCTCGGTGCACCCTCTTTGTAACAGTCATGGCTGGGCTCGCACCCCTCCTCTGGGGATGTTAAGGGAGTTTTGCTTGAAGTTTCCACCTCTCCGTTTGGCCCTTGTCCCTCCAGGTAGCTGTTTTCTGAGTTGCATGGGGTCCAGGCCTTCACCCCTCCAGCGTCCAGAGCTCTGTGGGCGTAGCTGCCTGCCCCAGGCTAGAAGCTGAAAGGAGGCTTGGACTAAGGAGGGAGAGGACTTGGGGTTCCACTGCAGAGTGAAGACTTGGGCCCACCGCTCCCACCCCCAACCCAGGCAGCTTCTCTGTTGCCTTCTTCCTGGGCTCTGAGAATTCCCAGGGGAGACCCCGACCCAGAGCCAGGCCCATAAGGTCCGAGCCCTGCCCACGGACCCGCCTGGGAAGCCATTGTGCCAGAGCTCCCAGCTCTGACCTCCTGGGAGCAGAGTCTCCTACCCCTCCTGAGCCCAGACCAGCAGAGTCTGGCTGCAGTACAGGAGAGCCGGCTCTCCAGGTGTGCAGGGCATGGACAGTGGGCATCTAGGCATGGAACTGTTACTGGGGAAGGAGCCCAGGTGCTACCCTGGAATGAGTCTGGGGAACGGACGTGACCAGGAAGCCAGGGGTAACTCAGTCCTTGTATCCCCCATTTGAAAGAATTCAGACGAGAGCCGGGCGTGGTGGTGCACGCCTGTAATCCCAGCAGCTTGGGAAATTCAAGACCAGAGGCGGTCTGCGTAACTTAGTGAGACCCTGTCTCAAAAAGTTTAAAAAAAAATGGGCTGGAGGTGCAGCTCAGTGGTCCAGCACCTGCAGAGCATGCAGGCACTAGGCCCTGGGTTCAACCACCAGTACCGCAAAAAAAAAAAAAAGAAAAGAGAAAAAGAATTCAGACGTGACACAGAGCACAATGCAGAATGCAGACGAGATTTATTGCACAGCAATAGTTCACCCTTAAGGAATAATTATTGGGGAAAACTGAGGCACCTGGAGACACTTGGATAAACCCAGAAGTAAACTTGGAGAAACCTCCATTCTTCGCATCACATAGATGAAGATTGCGATGTTCCCCAGGTGCAGGAAAAGACAGAGACAGCAGAAGACAAGTTAAGCCAGCTTCTACTGGAAGGAAAAACCTTGCACAGAGAAGGGGGAACTTACTTCTCCCCCTAGTTTTGTTGAAGCCAGAGTGAAGCAGCGGCCCGTCCAGTGTCATGTGAGCCCTGACCGCGAGCCTCAATCCCCATCCTTCCAGGCGGGTCGAGGGGAGAGGCTCCCGTTGTCTAGTGATCTTTGTGGTTCAGGGCATCTGGAGCCCGAGGTCTTTGTTTTGCACGTAGATTAATACAGTCGTTTGGTATTTCTCGAAAGCATGGACCCGGAGGCGGGCGCCTTGCCATGGCGTGCCCTTGTTCATAACCTGAGGACTCAAACAGTCATTAATCTTGATTAGTGCCTGGGCCCTATTAGAACAATGTCCTTCCCATGTCCTTGGAAGACCATCCCACATGATGTTCTGGGAGGTCCATCCAGGGTCACAGCTGAAAACAGGAGCCATCTTTAATCCCCTTCTCCCTCCCAGCCTGCCAACACCTGACTAACTGCCTGACAGGATTGCTTCTAAAACCACTCTACCCTTATTTGCGGCTCCTCCACCGCCACCCTAGCTCCAAAGGTTGGGGAGAGGGCACCTCTCTTTTCCCTCCAGAGGGTGGGGGATGGTGCAGAGCAGAGCCGGCTCTGGGCCCGCGCTGCTGACGGCTTGGCACGGGGTCTTCAGCTCCCTCACCCAGCCTTCCGGAGTATGATTGCCATTGTCTTTTGTTTAATCTTCTACATGGAGTTTCAGACGAGGAGATTTTGTTTGTGCTTTTGTTTCGAAAGCGCAAAATCAGATTCAGCCCAGCGTGTTAACAAGAAGCCCTCACAGCTGTACTTTGAATAAGTTCAATGGCATATTTATTTCGTAGGATGGTTCCAACTGCATCGCAAGCGGAGCTGGGAGAGGGACGGTGGACTCTTTCACCTTCAGACACCACCATGTGCGGGCACAGCCCTGCCGCGTTGCCCTCCACCCACAGCCACCGGGAGTGGGAAAAGCAGGGTGCCTCCAGGCCCAGTAGCTGGGGACACAGCAGCAGGCTGGCTCAGAAAAGGCGCCAGGGCACAGAGCTTCTTTCTGCCTGGGGACTCCCTCAGACCAGCCGGGCACTGGCCAGCCAGCTTGGGCCTGGGGCTGCTGGCACATTGGCTTTCCATGCAGAAAGTCTGGCTCCAAGTCCACAGTGACAAAGGATTGTGTCATGCCCAGAGTTCGAGTTCCCCAAAGATCACCAGGGAGTCCAAGGTCTCGTGCAAGCACAAACAGCCTTTATTAAAGCTCCAGCTCCAGGGCGCCGCACTGGACCTACGCAGCGGTTTAGTGTCGGACCCGACTCATTGTTGGGTAAGGGCTTTGACTGAGGGTTACAGGGACAGGTAAGGGGGGTGCAGGTTTGGTCAGTCCTTTGATCTAAGATGTGCTGGAGGTTGAAGGTTGACTCAGGCATGTTATCTGTCTTATCAGGGGGTCTGGGAGTTCTCAGTGATGACTGCCTGCATCTGCAGCCCTTTGATTAATGCCTGTATCTCTTGGAATGTAGCGCTGTGGTTTTTTCTAAGAATCAAAGTGACCCTGAGGTCAACCTTTAGCGAAGGTGTGGTGTTTGGTTAGCCTGGGCATCTCAGATTGGAGGACATGATTTTGTCCCGAGGTCCCTGGAGCTCAGCGCAAGGAGGGGAGGAGGCTTCCACATGGTGCTGTTAGCCCAGGCCTGAGAGCAGGCAGAAAGGCGTCTAGGACTGGGTGGGCAGGGCGGGTGGGATCTGAGCTCCAGGCAGGGCACAGCATAGGCATGGCGAGGCTGCAGAGCAGGAAGGGCAATAGCGTGCTCCGCCACTCTCAGGCGCCATGCCCACAGGGCACATCTGGGGCTGCCTCCGCCTCAGTTTTCTATCCCAAGGGAATGGGTTGGCAGAGTTGCCCCACCTACAGAAACAGACCACAGACGCACGTGTGGAAGTGCCAGCTCCACTCGGGCCCACGCTCACTTCCCACCCCCCCCCACCGCACTCACTTCCTGCCCCCCCCATCCTACCAGGAGCTGGAAGACACCTACCAGGACGCAGCCGGCAACGTGCTGGTGGCCCTCTGCCGGCACTCATGGCGGGAGGTGGCGCAGCACCTGGAGACGGAGCTCCTGAGCGGCGTCTTCCCGCACCGCAGCCTGCTCTACGTCATGGGTGTGCTGAACTCCCAAGGTACGTGCGCAGGAGGGCTGGAGGGCCAGGGCACGGGGAAAGGCCATGAGACCCTCAGGCTGGGCAGTTCTGAGGCTGCCCCTTGGGCAGCCCAGCCACTCCTGGGACCTCCCCACAGGAGGGGACATCTGTCCGGGCTGCCATAGCTGCTCTGAAGCTGTCATCTATTGGGCCTGGATGGCACCAGGCCGCTGGAGGAGGGTCCACACCGCCCTGACCTGCACTGGCTGCTGCGTCCATCCCCACCCTCAGCCACAAAGGCAGAGGGTAGATGAGACTGGCTCGGAGGCAGCAACAGCCAGGGCCGGCCAGCAACGCTTCTCAGCTGGCAGTGCTGGGTCCCCAGCGTCTGCTCACTCTCCTCTCATCCACTCACTGGCCCACCCACAACCATGTGCTATGCTGGGGAGGGGCTGAGCTGATGGGGCAGCTGGAGGAGCCAGGAAGGAGAGTGACAATCAGGGAGGGCTTCCTGGAGAAGGAAGCCTGTGTGAGCCACAGCCATCCAGGGCCTGGGAAGTTCCTGGTCAGCGGCCAGGGAGGCCAGGAGGGAGAAGAGCAGCCTCCAAGGCCATGCTGGGGAATTGGCACCAGAGCCAAGCAGGACCTGGCTGGGCTTGACCTTGGCTCCCCTGGAATCAGTGAGCGGGATGGGGATCCCTGTGCACCCCCAAAGCAGGCAGGCCTTCTCTCAGCAGTGGGGCTTCCAAATTTCCCCAAAAGCCTTCCCAGCCTCACAAATTACCCCTCCCTGTGCAGATTTTCCCACTCTTGGGGGACCTCAGCTCAGCCCATAGGGATCTAAAGGGGCCCAGGGGCACCTCCACTTACATTGGAGAACCGGAGGCTCAGAGAGGGTGCCCAGCCTGCCTAAGGTCACACAGCCAGGGGATAGGGCCACAATGCCAGCCCAGCTTCTGGACCCTGAGCCCAATTCTGGAATTTTCCTGCTGCTCACTCCCCAAGCCCCTGCTGAGCCAGGCTAGGCAGAGGCAGGGTGGTGTCACCCAGCCTCAGGCCAGTGTCTGGGGGGGCCCTGGCTGTGGGCCTCAGCCTGACCCTGAGGCCTCCTTCCTTTCCTTCAGAGGAGCTTCTCAACCAGGAAGACAGGGCCCACTGGAAGGAGCTGCTGGCCCAGGTAGGGAGGGGCCTTCTGGGGAGCCATCGAGTGCTGTGGCCCTGGGGGCCAGGGAGAGCAGAGGGAGAGGCAAGGGGGAGGGGAGGGGGGACAGGGATGGTGCCCACAGGACAGTGAGCCCCACTTCAGAAGCAGCCTGACCGTACCCGAGGGCTGGCTGCTGGAGGAGTTGGGTTTGAACCTTGGTCTCGAGATGCCTGGCACAGAGCGGGCATCCGACACATACGGCCCTTCTGCCCCATGCGGGGAGCCCCGGAGAGGGGACAGGGGCCAGAGCTGAGACCAGGGAGGGAAGGACACAGGCCGGGCTGGGCTGAGGACCCCACAGCCCAGAAGCGACATCATCGGGCCAGGCCCGTCTCTGCCCGTGCTGGAGCGAGGGGCATACTGGGCTGAGGAAGGGACAGGGCCAGCAGACCTACGGTCAAGTGCAGAGTCAGCCAATCACAGCTGTGTGGCCTGGGGCCCCCTCCTTTGCCTCTCTGTACCTCAGATTCCTCGTCCCTCCAATTGGCCATCGGGAGGGGTTGCATGGTGCGGGACCCAGGAAGCCCTGCTGGGCACAGGGTGCGTCAGCGTGGCTGGGGAGCCGGGCACAGCCTACTGAACAGGCGACCTCTCAAGTGATTTAACAGAAGGGCAGGACAGGAAATCACTGAGGATGTGGAAGACCCGGCACAATTAACCAAATTGGATCTAATTGACATTCCTTTCGAATGCAAACAGGGCATTCACCAGGCTCAATGAAGCGCTGGCCATATATCAAGTTCCAATAAATTTAAAAGGACTGAAGTCAGAGTACATACTCTGACCAAAACATAAATTGGAAGTTGAGATTAAATATAGCTGGAAAAATTCCAAATGCTTGGAAATTAAGCAACACACTTCTATGCAACCCATGGGTCAAAGAAGAAATTGCAAGCAAAATTAGAAGATATTTTTAACTGAATCATAATGATACTAACATATGAACATTTGTAAGATGTGATGAAAAGGAACACTTAGAAGGAAGCATTTTAATGCCTGTATTAGAAAAGGAGATAATTATTTAAACCTTCACTTTTAATTGTAGACAGTATAATAAGTTTCGTTACAGGAAAGTGAAGAGGATTAGAAACATCTACTGATGAAGATCAAATAACACAGCCTTCCGTGTGGATTGCGCCTCAACATCAAGAAAACAAAAATCCTCACAACGGGGTCAGTACACAACTTCGTGATAAATGGAGAAAAGATGGATGTCCAAGATTTTGCTTTACTTGGTTCTACAATCAATACCCATTGAAGCAGCAGTGAAGAAATCAAAAGAAGATGTATGGCATTGGGAAAAGCTGTGGCAAAGGTCTCTTTAAACTACTGAAAAGTAAAGTTGTCACATTGAAGATGAAGGTGCGCCTGACTCATGCCATGGCATTTTCAGTCACATCGTGTGCTTCTGAAACTGGACAGCGAATAAGGGAGACAGGAGAAGAACTGATGCTTTTGGATTATGGTGCTGGAGACAAATATTGACTATGCTGTGGGCTGCCAAAAGAACCAACAGATTTGTCCTAGCAGAAGTACAGCCAGAGTGCTCCTTGGAAGCAAGGATGGTTAGACTGCATCTGATGTATTTTGGACATGTTGTCAGGAGGGAACAAACCCTGGAGAAGGACATCATGTTTGGGAGAGTGGCAGGTCAACAAAAAAGAAGGAAGACCCTCAACTAGATGGGTTAACACAGTGACTGCAACAATGGGCTTAAACGTAAAAAAGATTATGTGACTGGCCCAGAATTGGGGACTGTTTCATTTGTTGTACATAAGGTTGCTATGAGTTGGAGCTGACTTGAAGGCACCTAACAACAGCAGCAACAAAAATAAAATATCTGGGAATTAATATAACCAAGGAGCGTAAATACCTCTATAAGGAAAATGTCAAAATGCTAATGAAGGAAATTGAAGAAGACACTAGAAGATGAAGAGACCTCCCCGCTCATGGATTAGAAAAATTAATATTGTGAAAGAGGCCAAGCTACCAAAAGCAGTGTACAGATTCGACGCAATCCCCATCAAAATTACAATGGCATACTTCACACAAATAAAAAAAACCATCTTGAAATTCATTTGGAAATACCAAAGCCCCCTAAGCAGCAAAAGCAAGTGCAGGCAGCATCACATACCTGACTTCAAACTGTCTTACAGGGCCATCGTCATGAAAACACTTTGGTGCTGGCACAAAAACCAGACATGAGGATCAGTGGAACAGAATAGAAGACCCAGATGTGCACCCACGCAGTCACCTGATCTTTGACAGAGTGCCAAAGGCATACATTGGAGAAAAGGTAGTGTCTTCAAGTGGTGCTGAGAAAACTAGGTATCATATGTAGAAGAATGAAAATAGATCCATACCTGTCTGTACAAAAATCAGTTCAAACTGGGTCAAAGACTTCAATATAAAACCAGAAACTCTTAAACCTTCATTGTAAGAAATCACCGAAAAAAAAAAAAAAACAAATTAAACTCAAAATAAATAGAAGGAAGGAAATAACAAACACTAGAACAGAAATCAAGGATATAAAAAGGGACCAATAATAGTGAATAAAGCCAAAAGTAACTTCATCAAAAAGACCAATAAGTGAATAAACCTCTATTAGACCGATCAAGAAAGAAAAACCACAAAATGTCAATTTCACAAAAGACTAAGGAGCATTATAAATCTTTTAGATGTTAAAGGATAATAATGAAATATGATTCAACATATTGGACAAACTAGATGGATAGACAAATTCTCTGAAAAACACAAATTTCCAAACTGACATGAGAAGAGAGAAATCATCTCAGTAGTCCTATGTCTATTAAAGAGAGTTGGAATCATAATTTAAAATGTTCTTGTTACCAAACAAGGCCCCTTTTGTCCATTGTGCAGTATGCCAATCACTGAAATGATAAGTTTTGCAAAAGAGAAAAAGGTTGAACGGAGCCTATAAGGTTGAATGATGCCTGTAATCCCAGCACTTGGGAGGCTGAGGCAGGAGGATCTCAAGTTTGATGCCAGCCTGGGCTATGAGACTCTAACTCAAACCTCCCCTGCCCCATGAAAGAGTTTATTCACTAGGTAGCCAAATGTACAGAGACAGGAGAGCAAGTCTGAAATTCCCAAGCATAGAGTTTGGGGATATTTATGAGCTGCGGCTGGGGAAAGGTGATTGGATCAGACTTTAAAACCGTGGCATTAGGTGGCTCTGTCGCGCAATGGATAGCGCATTGGACTTCTAGTGACAAAACAGTGGCATTGTGAGCCACATGTGAGAAGGATCATCCATAGTCCAGTGGTTAATCCTGATCAGCAGCTTGGTTGGATTGAAAAGTGCCCAAGGGATTCACAGACCCCACCCCTGAGTATGTCTGTGGGGGCTTTTGTTTCCTGAGAGGATTAGCTAAGAGGAAGACCCTCCCTGAACACAAGCAGGCAGCACCATCGAAAAGGCTGGGGACCCAGATGGAATAAAAGGGGGAAAGGAGAGAACCGGCAAGACCAAGTGGGTGGTGCCTAGCTCTGCTCTCTGTTCCCAGTGACATGAGCCACTGGGCTCTGCCACGCCCTCCCCACCACGGGACTAAAGCCTAGGCAACTGGAAGCTAAAATAAACCTTTGCTCTCCCAAGGTGCTTTCCTCAGGTATCCATCCCAGCAAGGAAAACCCTGACTAACACAGAGTCAACTGGACAGAGTCAACGTGACAAAGAGCAGGGGAAGCCTGGAGGAACCAAGAGCAAGTCGTTTGTTCAAGTTTTCCCTCAGTTTCTTTTCCACAAAGAAAACTCACAGCCCAGACTTTTCACTGATGAATTCCATCAAATGGTTAAGGAATAAATAATACCAATTCTATGTGCAGCTCAGTTGGCAGAGTGCTGCTCTTGGTACACTGAGGCCCTGGGTTCGATCCTCAGCACTGCAAAAATGGGAGAAGGACGTGACAACCCACTCCCGAAACAATCTCGCAGCAATCAGCCCTCAAAACCCCTATGCATAGCAGAGGAGCATTGACATAGTACTCGGGCCTGGCACAGTGCTGAGGAGTGCTTCGTTCTGTTCTACACAGGGTCACTACGAGTTGGACCCAACTCGACAGCACCTAACAACAATGATACAGATTCTTTTAAGAAAATGGAGAGAAGGAATATTTTTCAAGGCATTTTATATGACCAGCACAACTCCAACACCAAATCCAAAGACGTTACAGGAAAAGAAAACAACAGACTAATAGATTTACCGTAGACTCAAAAACCTTTGACAAAATATTAGCTAAATGAATAAAAGGATTTGAAAAACTGTGATCAAGCAGGATTTATGTGAGGACAAAACGTCAAGTTAACTTTTGAAGAACAATAAACGTAACTCAACAAATCAACAGAATAAAGTAGAACAATTATGATCGTGTTTAAGAGAAATTATGAAGGAAAGGCATTTGATGAAATTCAATACTTACTCATGTTAAGAACAAATTAGAGGAGCCGAGTGCAGTGGTGCACACCTGTAATCCCAGCAGCTCAGGAGGCTGAGGCAGGAGAATTGCAAGTTCGAGACCAGAGGCAATCTGTGTAACTTAGTGAGAACCTGTCTCAAAAAGTAAAAAAAAAAAAAAAAAAAAAAAAAAAAAAAAATGGGCTGGAGGTGCAGCTCAGTGGTCCAGCACCTGCAAAGCATGCAAGTGTGAGAGACTGGGTTCAGCCCCCAGTACCACACACACAAAAAGAACAAATTAGAAGTGGAAAGGAGAAGCCCCAACCCAGCAAGGCACATCTAAACCCTCAACTAACATGTCCACTGAGAAAAGACTGACCACTTTCCTGCAAACTCAGGAATAAGGCAAAGTGTCCAGTCTCCTTGGGTCCTGTCAGCGTCCCACTGGAGTTTCTAACCAATGCAATAGGAGAAGAACAAGAAGAAAACACAACAACAAATGCTGGCGAGGTTGTGGAGAAAAAGGAACCCTCTTACACTGTTGGTGGGACTGTAAATTGGTTCAGCCGCTTTGGAAATCAACACAGAGATACTTCAGAAAACTAAAAATAGAACTCCCGTACAAGCCAGCTATACCACTACTGGGAATATACCCAAAGGAAGACAAGTCATCATACCACAGAGACACCTGCATCTCCATATTCAATGCAGCACTTTTCACAATAGCAAGGGTATGGAACCAACCAAGGTGCCCATCAACAGAAGAATGGATAAACAAATTATGGCACATATACGCACACAGTAGGATGCTACTCAGCAATAAAAAAAATGAAATCATATCATTTGCAGCAAAATGGGTGAAACTGGAGAACATCATCTTAAGCGACCAAACACAAGCTCAAAAAGAGAAACACCATATGTTCTCACTCATATGTGGGAGCTGAATCTTACTTAAAGGAAGAAAAAAATCCTATACATAAGTTGATATATAAAAGGTGCACAATTAAACTTTGCGAAGAAGGGACAATATAAAGGGCAGAAAGAAGGAAGGAGGGATCTAGCAGTGGGAAGCGGAAGAGGGGATGGGGAGGGGAATCAATGTACAGGGATAAAGGGGGAGAAGATAATCTCAATATAAACAAGGAAACTTCATGAGTACATTGGAAAAATAGGGGAATATAGCCCAAATATGCATTTGAGTTTTACTATGTATTAGTCGTTGTTGTTGTTAGGTGCTGTCGAGTCGAGTCCGACTCATAGCAACCCTCATAGGGTTTTCAATGGCTGACTGTTTCGGGGTTGCCTTAGGAGTGGGTTGCCATGTCCTTCTCCCATTTTGCGGTGCTGGGAATCGAACTCAGGACCTAATTGTAACCAAAAGTGATATGATAGTTGCATGATGGAAAAGCCAATGCTGTATTACTCTGTACCCCACCATCATAAAGGGAGAAAACCAAAACAGAGAAGATATACAGATTAAAACTGGAAAAGTAAAACCATCTCTTCGGAGACATCGTTGCATACAGAGATAACCTTACAGAATCATATATACTAGAACTGATACCTACAAGCAATTGAATTTTGTAAGACACAAGATGAATACACAAAAAAATCAGTTGAATTTCTATTCACAGGCAAGAAACACTGGGAAATAAAAAGTTTAAATTGACACGGCAGCATTAAGTACCCAAAAGACTCAAAGATAAATGCAACAAACTATGTCCAAGATCTTCACAAAGTACTGCAAAGAGAAAAATCTTAATAGAGATGAGCAATGTGTGTGGCTGAGTCCACAATGCTAAGATACCAATTCTTGCTATTCAGTTCTTTTAAATGTGAAGTCAAAACTAAAAAGTGCCAGCTTGGCGTAGATCAGTATTTCTGAGGACTCAGAAAGCAATCATCAAAAAGAAAAAAACTGACAAATTAGGTTTCATCAAAATTAAACCTTCTGCTCATCAACTGACACCATTAAGAAAATGGAGTGCAGCCGGGCGCGGTGGCGCACGCCTGTCATCCCAGCGGCTTGGGAGGCAGAGGCAGGAGGATCGCAAGTTTGAGACCAGAGGCAGCCTGCGTAACTTAGAGAGACCATGTCTCAAACCAGCACTCGCAGAGCATGCAAGAGCGAGGTACCTGGGTCCAACACCCAGTACTGCAAAAAAAAAAGAAAAAGAAAAAGAAAATGGAGTGCAAGCCTGGGGAAATACCCAGAGACGTGTGTCTGACATAGACTATACACCAAATATGTAAGAACTGGTATGTTGTTGTTGTTGTTGTTAGGTGCCGTCGAGTCGGTATCCGACTCATAGCGACCCTCATAGGGTTTTCAATGACTGAGTTCTTCAGGATTGCCTTGGGAGTGGATTGCCAGGCCCTTCTCCTATTTTTACGGTGCTGAGAATTGAACTCCGGGCCTCAGAGACTGCAGCGCAGTGCTCTACCCACTGAGCTAAATCCCAGCCCAAGAACTGGTATAGCTCAGCAGAAAAGAAAAACAAAAAAAGAAAACAAGATGAACAGCTTAATTTTTGTTAATGAGAAAAGGATCTAAATAAATAGACACTTCACAAAGGAAGTCATATGAATAAGCAAGAGGCAAATGAAGAAATGACCAACATGAGCAGTCTCAAGGAACGGCAACAAGCTGGCACTGCATATCCCCCGGGAACATTCGTGAAGAAAACATGGCAACAAATATGCTCATATCTCCACCCCAGAGGCATGCAAGGATCCAAGCTAAGCCCCACAAATCATGCCATATCAGTTTGAATAAGCTTTTGCCACCCAGTGAGGCGACTGCAGGGCTATGGGGGAAGAAATGTTTCATTTTCTGAGTTTGGGAGTTCGCAATGCAGACAAGGAGCTGGGGTGCTGGGACTTACCGCAGCAAAGAGACCGTGAGGGTTTAGAGGAGGAGACAGGAATCCTTGCTGCTTCTGGGGGACCTTGGGGTTTTCCAGTGGCCAGACTCCCAAGGGGAGTCTGCAAGAGACCTGTCCGACATGTAAGAGAGGCACCTGGGGCCTGCCCTACCCCAGCACCCAGCAAGTGGGCCAGAAGCAGAACATAGCCCCAGCAGACAGGCTCCTCCAGATCCTGCCGTGTTGTTATGTGCCGTCAAGTCGGGTCCAACCCATAGCGACCCTATGGCTGATTGTTTCAGGAGTAAATTGCCATGTCCTCCCTTTGTTTAAATTTTACTTTATTTTATTTTTTGCACTGTGGGGATCGAACCAAGGGCCTCAGGGAGCAAAGACCGGCGCTCTACCAACTGAGCCAAACCCCAGCCTGATCCTGCCATGTTGTTGTTGTTAGGTGCTGTCGAGTCAGTATCCGACTCATAGCAACCCTCTGTACAACAGGGGAAACACTATTGTCAGTGCTTCTCTGCTATTCATAGGGTTTTCAATGGCAAATGGATTTTGGGGAGTGGGTTGCCGGGTCCTTCTCCCAAGCCTACTGCACCTGGTGTTCCCAGGCGGTCTCCCATCCAAGTACTAACCAAGCCCGACCCTGCTTAGCTTCTGATCTAATGGGATCACATGCCACAGGAATCCTGCCATATGGGGGAAGAAATTTCTATTTCAGAGACCAAGGGATTAAGGCCAGGGACGGCACAAACAGTCCCGCCTCCAGGGGGCGCTCTAGGCTGGTCTTCTGCCCACCAAGACAGTCCCCTTGGGCTTGTACTGTCACAAATTTCATATTTCTTTAAGATAAGTTCCTAAAAATGGAATTTCTTGGCAAAATGTATGGATATGTTAATCTTTAAATGGTGTTGGTACTGCCTTCTGACTGCTATTGCCAAAACCTCCAAAAAAAAAAAAAAACCTAGTAAATCCAGCCCTCCCTGCCTTTCTGAGAACTCCCCTGTTGGCGATGTCTTTACTGAACGAGCACCGCCGCGTGTGCTTAGACACACCCAGAGGTCTAAGCCAGGCACCCTCACGGCCTCTTGTTGCAATCAAGAGACACAGTAAACGTGAGGAGTACGAGGCTGCCGCCAGCGCGCGCGGCAGATGGTTTAACTCTAAACATTTTCATAAGGCGCACACTTTAAAGATACACAACCCGGTAAGCGAGCTGCTCATCGCTATCAAGTACCGTGTCCTGGACATCACCGTGTGGCCGCAGTTTAACACCACTGACGGCATGGCAGGTCTGTTCCCCCCCCCCCCCATCACCACAGAACTTCCCAGCTGCATGACAACTTAACGGGACCACGTGGTCTACGATCACCAATCAAAATGTCCTTATGCAGCACGTGGCCATCTATGGGGTTATTTTTTGCCAACATTGGTCAAACTGCTGCGCTACCTTAAGTTCCATTCCTTCACATTAGCAAATGGGGTTTATGGTTTCTTCATCTTGTGTCCACCCTTCCGTCATGTTAAAAAGGATGGTTGGTCTTTTTCTCACTGAGTCATAAAGTGTTGTTTTTGTTGATATCCATCATGGGCAATGTTGTTGTTGTTGTTGTTAGGTGCCGTCGAGTCGGTATCCGACTCATAGCGACCCTCATAGGGTTTTCAATGGCTGACAGTTTCGGGATTGCCTTGGGAGTGGGTTACCAGGCCCTTCTCCCATTTTTGCAGTGCTGGGAATTGAACTTGGGATCTCAGAGACAGCAGCGCAGCGCTCTACCCACTGAGCTAAATCCCAGCCATCATGGGCAATAGCAAATAGCAAAAACACACAACAAAACTGCTGTGTCTTTCCCCTTAATTGAGAGTGGTTTTGCTTCAATGTTTATCATCACAATTTATCAATATTTTCTTTTAAAATTTGGGAGTCTTGGTGCACGCCTACAATCCCAGCGGCTCAGGAGGCAGAGGCAGGAGGATGGCAAGTTCAAGACCAGAGGCAGTCTGCATCACTTAGCGAGACCCCGTCTCAAAAAGTAAAAAAAAATGGGCTGAGGGTGCAGCTCAGTGGTCCAGCACTTGCAGAGCATGCAGGCACGAGGCCCTGGGTTCAACCCCCAGTACCACAAAAAAAAAAAAATTAGGGGGGTCTGGAACAATATTTAGGAGGGTTGTCCCCCACACCAGAAGACTCTTGGGAACAAAAATCTTGGACATGTCAAATCACGGAGTCTGGGAACGTTGGGAATGAAGAAATCTTAGAGTCATCATTACAAAACCATGAGAGGCTCAGACCAGAACTTTCCAAGCCCTGTATTGTGAAAAGACACCTCATTCATTCATCTGTGCGCTCATTCATTGATTCAAAGACATTAAAGGAGCATCCACCACAGGCCGGGCCCTAAGCCAGGTGCCGGGGTTACCAGGCAAACAGACTAGAGTCTTGCCCCCCGGCACCCAGCCTGCCACGGCCACCTTCATGCCACAGTGAGCACCAGCCATGTCAGGTCCCTCCAGTGCTGGGGACGTGGTACAGACTCCACTCTGTAACCTCCTTGTTGTTGTTGTTGTTGTCAGGTGCCGTCGAGTCGGTATCCGACTCATAGCGACCCTCATAGGGTTTTCAATGGCTGACTGTTTCGGGATTGCCTTGGGAGTGGGTTGCCAGGCCCTTCTCCCATTTTTGTGGTGCTGGGAATTGAACTCGGGACCTCAGAGACTGCAACGCAATGCTGTATCAACTGAGCTAAATCCCAGCCCCTATAACCTCCTAGGCTCCTTGTTTTTCTGCCCCACCTGGACCACATCCAGGGACACCTGAAGGAAATGCGCTCCCCATCCCTGGGGGCCATCAAACAAGAGAACTGGATCCTCAAAACCTAGAGCAGGAAGAGACAAGAGAGTGGGGGCACTGGGGCTCTGGGGGGAGGATGGGGAGGCCAGGGTGGAATAACAGACGCCTCCATCCCAGCCTGCCCCCTGTGCTAACAGATGGCCGTCAAGTCAGTGCCGTTCCTGAACACGGACGTGTGGTCCAAGGAGCTGCTCGAGGCCCTCACCAAGCCCGGCCGGACCCAGCAGGAGCCGTGTCCAGAGAAGGTGGGCTGCCCTGATGTAGCCCCTGCCTGCCCACCATGCAGGCCAAGGATGCACAGGGCCCTGCAAAGAAATGTTGTTGTTGTTAGGTGCCGACGAGTCCGTATCCGACTCATAGCGACCCTGTGTACAACAGGTGAAACACTATTGTCAGTGCTTCTCTGTTGTTCATAGAGTTTTCAATGGCAGATTGATTTTGGGGAGGGGGTTGCCGGGTCCTTCTCCCAAATCTATAGTATCTGGTGTTCCCTGTCGGTCTCCCATCCAAGTACTAATCAGGCCCAGCCCTGCTTAGCTTCCGAGATCTGATGGGATCGGATGCCACAGGTCTACAGCTACAGGGGCAAAGAAATAGGTGGTCCTGAAAAATGCAGGCAGCCGGCCCTGGTGGCAGGACAGGAAGCGTCACCCTGCTGCCCCCAGGCAGGAGCCGGGCGGGGAGGGAGGCTGCCAGCCAGGGAGCCCAGAACTGGTCAGGGAGGCAGCTGGGCAGGCCAGGCGGGTCCAACTCAGGACAGGACGCCGAACCCTCCACCAGACCTTCCTGTTCACCTACTATGGGCTGATCCTTCAAGCTGAGGCGAACAGTGCCACAGTCAGGACACACCTGAAGGCCCTGCTGGAGACGTCCCACCAGTGGCCCAGGCAGAGAGAGGTGAGGACCCCAACCCACCATGTCACCACCGCTGCCTGAGCCTGGCTGCAGGCTTGGCCTGGGCCTGCTCACAGCCTGGGCCCTGACCCTGCTCACAGCCTGGACCCTGACCCTGGACACAGCCTGGGCCCTGACTCTACTCACAGCCTGGGTCCTGACCCTGATCACAGCCTGGGCCCTGACTCTACTCAAAGCCTGAGCCCTGACCCTGGACACGGCCTGGGCCCTGACCCTGGTCACAGCCTGGGCCCTGATCCTGGTCACTCTGAGCCCTGACCCTGGTCACACTCTGAACCCTGACCCTGCTCACAGCTTGGGCCCTGACCCTGGTCACTCTGAGCCCTGACCCTGATCACTCTGAGCCCTGACCCTGGTCACAGCCTGGGCCCCGACCCTGGTGACTCTGAGCCCTGACCCTGCTCACAGCCTGGTCTTGACCCTGGTCACTCTGATTCCTGACCCTGGTGACTCTAAGCCTTGACCCTGCTCACAGCTGAGCCCTAATCCTTGTCATAAGCTGAGTCCTGGTCACAAGCTGATCCCAGTCAAAAGCTGAGCCCAGATCTTGGTGACACCCTGGGCCCTGACCCAGACCACACACTAATCCTGAGCCCTGGTCGTAGCCTGAGCCCTGACCAGGAATTAAATAGGCCTCGACCTCACTGGTCATTGGGGTCCTTCCCCACCACACACATCTCTTCATTCTACCCCGCACAGGTCTGCTCGGGGTTGGCATTAGGTACCACCAGCCCCTGGGACTCCCCTCTACTTCCTGCCTCTCCCCCTTTCACCCCCTAGCTCCATAAGGGATGCCCCTGGGGTTGGGCTCAGTGCACGTCCAGACAAGCATACCTGTGGAACGTGGAACTGTGATCTTGGGTGGGTCCCATTCCCTGATGTGGGCCAGCTGAGGGGCCTGGGCCAGGCCTGTGACACTGTCCCCTCCCACCAGGGCATCGCCCTCACCGTGGGGCTGGCCGCAGCCCGCCACTTGAACGAAGTCTGGGCTGTCCTGGACCAGTTCGGCCGGAGCACGCCCATCAAGTGGAGCCTCCAAAACTTCTCCCCAAAGGTACAGCCTCGGGGCCTTGATACACCCACCCTCCATGAGGCCAGAGCCTCCCAGCTGGGACTCCGTGGGCAAGGTCAGGGGCTGCGGTTTGGGCCCTGGGTCCTGACTCTAGTCTCCCCACACCACGTGACCCCTCCGTGCCTGTTTTCTGCTCCTGAGTACCACTCCTCTTTCCCTCGCTGCTGGGCGGTGAAACGAGCCACGGCCACAGAGGGCCTGGCCCACTGGGGGAGCCGTGGCAGGGACCCCCAGCTGGGCCATGGCAGCTGCTGACGGCTGTAGGTCGGCCCAGCATGGGGCGGGTTTGAAAGCTGAGAGCTGTCTGGAAAGAGCGGCAGCCACATCCTGCCTCGCTGCCACACGTGGCTCCCACTGGAGGACACGAGGCCTAAGGCCATGCCACGGGAGCCTGAGGGGACAGAGGAGGGAAGGGGCCACCCCCTATCCTTCCTGGTATGCTCATGCTGCACCCTGCAACCCAGCGAGGCCAGCCACCGCCGCAGGCCCCGGCTGCCAAGTGGCAGCACAGGGACCAGACCTCCCCACCTCAGACCCTCAGAGGGCGGGCGATGCCGCCAGATGGTCCTCGGGTGACATGCAGGAGGAGGGCCTCGCCTGCCCTGTGCTCCGCTGGTCTCACCCCGACGGGAGGCTCTGCACACCCCCTTACCATCTGTCTGGGTCAAAGCACCACTCTCCAGGCCCCCAGCAGCCCAAGGAGGGAGCCAAGCCCCACGCTGCCCACCCAGCAGGAAGGTGGGGTGGGGGCCCTGGGCTCTGGGGAGGGGCCACAACAGGAGGGCGTGGTCTAGTGCCCAGACACTGCCAGTTCCAACAGAGCTGCATACAGCCTTGGTGGTCCTCGAGGCCCAGCCCGATGCCCCCACAGGGAACCGAGGCCCACCACCCTCGCCATGCCCCATCTCCCCTGCCCTGCTGGGAGTGCCTCCTCACCCCGCTCCCCAGAGGAGGCGGGCTCAGGACGGGCCTGACGCTCTGTCTGCCTCCCCCGCACCCTGTGCCAGGTCTCGGAGGACCTGCAGTGGAAATGGGCGAGCAGCACCATCCTCCTCGCCTACGGCCAGGTGGCGGCCAGGGCCAAGGCCCACATCCTGCCGTGGGTGGACAACATCTTGTCCAGGATGCTCTATTACTTCCGCTACAGCTCTTGGGTACAGCGGGGGCCCGGGGGGAGGGGCCTCCCCATCCCACGCCTCCTGCTGGAGCCTTGGGAACTGCAGCCCAGCGGGAGATCCGGGACCTCCTGGGCAGAGCCCAGCCCTGCTCCCAACCCTCCCGGAATCACGGAGGACCGGGCCGGCCTCCTGTCGGCTTCCCCAACGCCATCACCCTCCAAGGGTTCTCTGGGCTTTTGGAGGACCCCACACCCCGCTTCTCATAAAGCAAACCCTGGACTTTCACTCCAGGGCAGGGGTGCCAAGAGTGGCCCCCTTGTGTCCTCCAGTCACGTGGGGGAGGGGAGGCAGGGTGCCGAGAGGCCCAGGGTGACGGTCACCTCTGTACACCACATCAGGCTTCCAGTGACCCTCACAGGTCACCGTGAGGGGTGGGCAGTGGCTCCTGTCGTAGCTGCACTGCTGTAGAGAGCTCCCCAGACCCCTCCTGGTGTTTAACTGGCCACCTAAGTCACACTTTTTTTTTTTTTTTTTTTGGTACTGAGGGTTGAACCCAGCACCTCCCGCCTGCATGCTTTGCAAGTGGGGACCACTGAGCTGCACCCTCAGCCCATTTTTGTTTTACTTTTTTTGAGACAGGGTCTCACTAAATTACACAGACTGCCTCTGGTCTTGAACTTGCCATCCTCCTGCCTCCACCTCCTGAGCCGCTGGGATTACAGGCGTGTGCCACTGAACCTGGCTAATTCACATTTCTTTAAACAACCCCAATGCCCCTCCAAAAAACATCCCCCCAACACGAGATCCCTGCGGGCAGCCTCCGCTGCCCAGCTCTCGGGTGCGACCCGGCTGTCACTCGTGATGGTGGCCTCCCTTCTTGCTCTCTCCCGCGCTCTCCTGGCTCTAGGCCTGACCCGTCGCCCTTGTCCTGGGGCCTGGCCCGTGTAGGACGAGAGCCTGAAGCAGAGCTTCCTCACCGCCATCCTAATGCTGGTGGGCGCCATCAGCCGGAGCGAGGGGGCCCACAGCTACGAGTTCTCCCAGACCAGCGAGCTCCTCGAGTGTCTGATGGTGCGTGCTGGGCACTGCGCAGGGCCGGGCAGGCAGGCAGGGGTGGGCGGGCAAGGGTGGGGGTGCGGTGGGGCAGGCCCTCCGCCCTCCCCTCTGACCTAGCCTTCCCTGCAGCCCCCGGCCGGGGACAACAGGTGGAGAATGGGTTTCCTGGGCCTGTCCAAGCCCCTCACAGGTGTCAGGCCTGGAATTGCCCCCTGTTGCCCAGGTTACCCCGTTCCTACCGGGTCCCTTAGCTGGCTGGCTACATCCACATTGCACACTGCCTCAGAGGCCCAGAAAGGCCAGTGCCATCTCTCCCTCACAGGCTGACCTGCCCGGGCCCCAGACCAACCACTCTGGGTTTTGAGTCCATGTACCCTTAGGGGCAGGGGAGGAGTCTTGGGTGCCAGGGCAGCAGTGTCAGGACCAAGAAGGCAGCTGGCCCTGCTGGCTGCGCTCGCCCAGCCTCAGCCTCGTGGGTAACATGCGCACCAGTGTTATCTCGCACCAGGCTCAGAGCCCACGGGGACTTGTCCACGGTCCTGTGGAGATGCCCAGGGTCCCGACCTGGCCTGTCTGCTCCCAAGGCTGTGCTCCAGTTCTCTAGGCGGGGCCAAGGTCACAGAGGCCCCGGTGGTTGAGGACATAATCCTGTGGGCGCCATGGGTGCCGGGCACTGAGGCAGGAAGGAGACCTGGGGTCCCCTGTGGGATAGGCCAGGCCGGAGCCGCTCAGTCTTCACCGGGGCCTTGCAGGTCCTGATGGAGAAGGAGCCCCAGGACACGCTGTGCACCACCAGCCGCCAGCAGGTCCTCCGCATCATCCCCAGCCTCTGGTAGGTCCCCAGCCCACGCGGGCCTCCCTCAGCACCGAGCAGCAGCTCTCTGCAGGGCTGCTGGTGGGACAGTGAGGCGGGGAGACGTCAGGGGTCAAGGCCCCAACATGCAGGCGGTGTGGTGGGGCATGGGCCCGGCCACTCCCAGGAGAGTTGACCTCCTACTGAGCAAGGCCACAGCCATGCATGACCAGGCCCCAACACAGGCAGGATCAGGATAGAGGAAGCTGAGTCTAGACCCCAGCCAACCCCAGGGAAAGAGAGGGACGCTGGAGTCCAGGGGTCTCGGGGTCCCTGGCCAAGCAGGCAGGCCCCAGCTCAGCTCTCCACCTACAGATGGGTGAGGGTATAGCTGGACACCTGCCCTGGCCAGGCAAGGCTACCTGGGCCGTGAAGGCATGAGGAGACAGGACGGTGACAGTTAGCCCACTCGACCCCTGCCCTGGCAGGTGGAGCTGGGGGGTGCCCACTCAGACGGGGCTCAACCCCCCACCACCACCACCCTAGTGCTTAATCTCTCAGAATCCCCATTTCCTAGCTCACTCGTTGCCCTCAGAATCCCCATTTCTTAGCTCATTCCTTGCTCTCAGAATCCCCATTTCCTAGCTCACTTGTTGCACACATAGCTGTTAAGAATCTACCATATGCAGGCACTACCTGGACTCTGGGGACCCCATTCTGTTGGGGTTTGACTCTAGCCCAGTGAGGATTCGGAGCCTCGCCTCAACACTAGGTGAAACCCAGGACTCTCTGGGCTAAAGTGAGAGCAGGTCGATGACGCCAAAGACGAACCTCAGGAGCCTTCTTATTACAAAAAGGACAAGGGTTTTATTCAGCTGCTCCTGTAAATAAGGACAGGAACAAGGCTAAAGGTGTTGTAGGCGCCGATGGTCTGCACTGGCCCTGACTCTCGCAGCCCGCCTTCTCTACTCTCCTCCTCCCCAGGCTTAGGGAGGAATTGGAGAGCGCTTCGTGTCTTGATGGATGCCTTTGGCTCTTCGGGGCCCCTGGGCTTGACCCGGCGTCTTGCTAGAAGTTCTGGTTAATTGGAGATCTTAGGTATCTGGAGCAGGGTGCCTAAGTTGATGGGTCTGGGTGGCAGGTGAGATGGTGAAGGGTGGTACAAGAGGTGGCTGGGGGTGGTCAGTGGCCTGTTTAAATACTTTCCAGGAGGGGCGTGGACTAGGGAGTGGCCAATCATGGCAGGGCTCGTGCCTGGGGCAGCTGCCACCAACTGCCATGGAAATGGGGGCTTGAGATTGTGCGGTTTTGATAGGTGGTTAGGGGACGGGCCAGGCCAATCAAGAGTGTCCCCTTACTGACTAATCACAGGGGCTTAGGTGACCAGTCAGAGTGGAGGTGGTCACTCCAGGGCTGGACTGGTCAGGGGCCATCTTGGGTTACACGATGGGAGGGGTAGGAGTGAAGGACCAGGATGTGGGACAAGGGTGACCAGTTGCCATCTTGCCCTATAGGGTTTAATGGGGGCAAATGACCAGGATGTAGGCTAAGGGTCACTGGCACTGAAGGACAGAGTTCAGTCCTCCAAGTAGACCACATGGGCTCCTCCTTTGATGGTACACTCTCTACCACCTGCGGCTCTTATGCCCTGGAGGATCGACGTTGGCCCTCCAAGTAGATCAGATGGGCTTCTGCCTCAGGGGTACACTCTAGGATTCCCCTATACCGTTCCCTGATGGCTGACCCCAAGGAAGGGACGACCAGGGCACAGACCACACACAGGGCTGAGGAAGGTGCAGAAAAGGAGGCTTTGGTGGGAGAAGAGACAGGGAGAGCTTGAGGGGTACGCGAAACCCCAAGTGGGGCCAACAAAGCTGACTGACCATTGCCAGGGTAGTGACTGAGCAGATGCATGGGCCCAGAGCTCTTCTGGGCCCAGGACACAGCCCGAGGCGGAGGGGGAGTTGTTAGGTGCCGCGAAGTTGAGTCTGACTCACAGCAACCCTCATAGGGTTTCCAGTGGCTGATTGTCTCAGGATTGCTTCGGGAGTGGATTGCCGCGTCCTTCTCCCACTTTTGCGGTGCTGGGGATCGAACCCAGATCCTCAGAGACTGCAGAGGAGCGCTGTGCCAACTGAGCTACACCCCAGCCCAGGCACAGTTAGGCTGCCCCCAAACAGTGCTTTTCAGGAAAGTCCTCAAAGGGTGAATGTGAGCCCGGCAAGGGTGAATGTGAGCCCGGCAAGGGTGAATGTGAGCCCGGCAAGGGCTCAGCTGAAGGGATATCCAGTGCAAAGGCCCTTGGCTGCATCGCCTGAATTGCTGGAGGGCCAGCAAGCGGATGAGGGGACAGCTGTGTGCCCAGGGCTCAGCGAGAGGCAGAAAGCTGTACAATCTGCACTGTCAGAGGCAGGGCCAGGGGCTGCTGGGTCCTCACGTCCCCGCAGCTGGGAGCCCCCTGACCGTCCCTCCCAGTCCCCAGCCCTCAGCGTCGCGCCCTTGGCCTTCCCACCAGTGAGCTGAGACCACCCGTGGACGTGGACAGGAAGTCCCGGCTCCTCTCCACCTGCCTCCGAAGCGTGTTCGCCCTGCCGCTGCTGGACTCCCTGGAGAAGCACAGCTGCCTCTTTCTGGAACCACCCAACATCCAGGTGCGGCCCCCGCACTGGCCTCTGTCTGCAGCTCGTGGCCTGGGAGGGGGCAGCTGGGTGTGAGGGGCCCTGGCCACCCCAGGGGCAGGGCTGGGATCCTGGGAAGTTTCCTGACAGCACTGGGCCTCCATCTGCCCACCGGTGAAATGGAGATGACAATAACAGAGCTGGTGGCACATAACACAGGTGGCTAAACTGAGGCACAGACACTCTGTAAGTGGCAGGATGAGCGGCCTCCCAGCCGTCCCGAGAGCCAGATGGTTCTCTAAGGGATGAGCTCTGCCATCTTTCAGGGGCGCCAGAGCCCTGGCTCAACCACTGCATCCTGGGACACCCGGAGCCACCTTCCCTACAGGGTAGGCCCAGGTTCACCACAGCTATCCCCACGGGTCAGGCCCCCCCCAGGCCCCACCCAGCCCATCCTGCCTGAAGGCTGGAGGAAGGCACTCTGAGATGATGGCACTCAGCGCCCGCCCAGGCTGCCTCCCACCCCTTCCTGGGCTCTGCTCAGTATAATCTGCCCCTGCTGGGAGAAGCCCGCCATAGCTCGTGGCCACCACCAGGGGGCACAGGTGGCTTCCAGGCTCTGTCAGTGCTGAGAGTCAGGACCAAGGGCAAGGCAGCAGGTGTCAAAGTGCTGCGGGTGCCAGGCCCTCTACGGACATTTTCCCGCCTTCCCAGCAGCGACCCAAGGGTGAGGGAACCGCCTGGGAGGAACGAGGCTGGCCATGGAGAGCCAGGGCTTGAACCCCACACGCTGCTTTCACTGCACACCCCTGAGGCTGGTGCCGGCTGCATCCGGACAGATGAGCACAGGGGTGGGTGGTGACAACGGAAGGGTGCTGTCTGCCTCCACGTCTTCCAGAGAACCCCACAACCAGAAGGCTCACGGCTGTGCAGGGCCTGGGGGCAGCACTGGGAGCTGGGGTGCTGGGCTGGGGCTCCCGTGTACTCCTACCCACTGCCCGCCTCTGCCCTGGCATGTGGGACTGGCCTTCTGCTGTCCCCAAGGAGGTGCAGCGAGCTCTCCCAGGCTCCGGATGGCCAGTGGCCAGAGGCGCTGGGCTCTGCTCCTGGTGGCCCTGTGGGAGCACGGGAGTGTCTCTGTGGCCCCTTCCTCTGTGAACATGCCAGCAAGCCAAGCAGTAAAGATTGTGAGGGTGGCCGGGCATGGTGGCGCACACCTGTAATCCCAGTGGCTCGGGAGATGGCACTGGGCACTGGGCAGGAGGATCGCAAGTTCGAGACCAGAGGCAGTCTGTGTAATTTAGCGAAACCTGTCTCAAAAAGTAAAAAAAAAAAAACTGGGCTAGGGGTGCAGCTCAGTGGTCCAGCACTTGCAGAGCATGGAAGTGCGAGGCCCTGGGTTCAACCCCCAGTACCGCAAAAAAAAAAAAAAAAAGATTGTGGGGGTCCCAGGGTGAGCCCCGGGAATCACAGCCAGCTGCATCATTCACAGGGCCCAATGCAAAGTGAAATTCCAGGCCCTTGGTCAAAGCTTAACTAAGAGTGTCAAGGTGGCACGAGCTGAGAGTTAGAGCCAGTACAGCGCCCTTTTGAGCCTGGTCGCCGGCCCACGAGTCCCACCCTGCTGGGAATGGACTCACCTGGCCTCTCTGCCCACTCCCCATGTCTGCCCAGTGGAGATCGCAGAGGGGCTGTGTGGCGGTGGGAGCCTGGCCTGGGGTGTGCAGGGAGAGGGTGTCAGTGGTGCTGCAGCAGAGCCCACCTGCCCCGCCCCCGGCTGTGTCTGACGCTCGGGCCCTCCATGCAGACTCTGTACAGCCAGACCTCGGCGGCGCTGGACGGCATGCTGCAGAGCCTCATCCTGCAGAACCCCTCGGCCGACGAGCTGCACTTCCTGCTGTCGGTGAGGGCTGGGGGCACGGGGGTCTTCTGCTCTGGCTAGGGAACCCCAAAGGAGGGCATCGGAGAGGAAGCAGGGCCAGGCCAGGAGCTTCCCACACTTAGTGGACTGGAGCCCTTGGAGGGGAGCCAGGGATGGCAGAGCAGCCTGGCTCAGCAGGAAGGGCTCTGGGAAGGAGACAGCCCTCACCCACCCCGGAGAGCTGCCCCCGGGCCACAGCGCCCATCCCCCTGCCCTCAGGAGTCCTGCCTCATCGAGAGGGACACCAATGAGCAGGCAGTGACCATTAGGAGACTGGCTCTGTCCAGAAGGCCAACAGGACTTCACCCAGGAGCACTGAATGAGGGCTGAGGCTACCCCCGGGCAGGGATGGGCCCGTGGGTAGAGGGCACGGCAGAGGCAGAGGAGCAGCATGAATGCCCCCAGCGGTCAGAGCCAAGGGAGCTCCCCGAGGCAGGAGCGGGAGGGCGAAGGTGGGGCAGCAGGCTGGAGGTGAGGCGGGGGCTCCCAGCTGGAGTGCACGGTGGAGGCAGAGTGTGGAGGGGACACCCAGAGCGATGAGGGAGTGTGCCACCTCCCAGGCCCTGGCCGCCCCAGTGGAAGTCATGCGGCCTCCCCAGCCATCGGCCATCTCTGGGCAGCCTGGTGTCCTCACACTCACCAGATCGCCTCTGCCACACAGCACCTCAGCAGAGGCTCAGGTGTGGCTTTAAAGGACCCTGCATAGCTGTTGGGGTGCTCTGTGTCCCTGCCACCCCATGCCCTGGTGCTGAGTGGACAGCAGGGCTCTAGAAAGGGACACACGCACCCAACAGGCTAAGACAGCTTTGAACAGGGGGGGTGTGCGGGCCACCCAGGGGGAGGTGACCAGCCCTGTCCTCTCTTGGGGACAGATGGTCGGTGAGGCTGCGCGCAGTCTGGGAAGGGTGCAGAGAAAGCTGGTGTGGTCCAAGCCCAGGAGCCCAGTGAGCGGTGGGCGGGGCCTGAGCCTAGGGGGTGTGGTCCAAGCTGGGCAGGGCCTGAGAAGGGGCGGGGCTTGTCCGTGAGTGGGCGGGGCCTCTGTCTGGGGCTGTAGAGGCTGCAGCGCCCCTCCCTGAGCCCGCCCACTCCACAGCACCTGTACACCTGGCTGGCCTCTGAGAAGGCGCATGAGCGGCAGCGGGCTGCGCACAGCTGCAAGGTCCTCCTCAAATTCCTGAACGAGGAACGCTGCCTGGACGTGAGTCCCCACTCCGGAGCCCAATCGCCCCTAGGGCAAGGCGTGCCGCCCTGCAGCCTGGGCCTGCCAGGGGGCCTGGGTTCAAGGCCCCAAAGGGAGTCCCTGAGCACCTGCAGCGCCACAGAGTGGTGGCCGCAGGCAGCTGCGGTGACGTCCCTTCCTTCACTGGTGGACCCTGCTCAAGGCCTCACAGCTGGCTCTGAACCCAGGTGGCACTGTCCCGGGGGGCGGAGCTTTTGTCGGTGCCCCTTGAGGCCTGGGGCAGGTGTCTGTCCTCCCAGCCTCAGCGTCTCACCTGTAAAATGGGTGGAGCTCACTCCTCCTGGAGGGGTGAGGAGGGACTGGGACCAGGTGCGGACGCAGTCGCGGTTCCACGCGGAACCCCCTCCCCATTCG
Organism: Pedetes capensis; assembly: GCA_007922755.1. NCBI lineage: Eukaryota > Metazoa > Chordata > Mammalia > Rodentia > Pedetidae > Pedetes > Pedetes capensis. The sequence continues at coordinate 424,116 of VMDO01000027.1, read as the reverse complement.
CCCTGGGCTTGAATGAGCTCCGGCCCACGTTCAGAGAGTGAGCGCTGAGGTGGCCAACAGCCGAAATCAGCACCACCGCCTGCGTGCTGGGGGAGGGGCGGACACCGGCACCCACGCCTGGTGCCCCTGGGTGAGCGAAGGTGGGGGCGCAAGTTCCGAGAGGAAGTGAGAGGTACTCAGGCTGTGCCAAAAATTTATTTACAGGCGTGCCAAAAACTCCATAATGAAGATTAATCATATTCTAATGTGATCAATGGGCTGATATGATTACTGTCACTAAGGCCCACTGGCCAGACACCCCCTCCTCGTTTTGTTTTGTTTTTTGTTTTTTATATACGGCAGCGGATGATCCCAGGCCTCGCACATACTTTGAAAGTGCTCTGTACCACGGGGCTGTACTCCCAGCCCACTTATTATTTTTTTATTATTATTCATCTATATTTTTGAGTCAAGGTCTCACTAAGTTGTGCAGGCTGGCTCTGGCCTCGAACTCGAAATGCCAAGCATGCCCACTGCACCTGGCTTGGCCACCTTTTTTTGGTTTTTTGTTTGTTTTTGCGGTACTAGGGAGTTGAACCCAGGGCCTCGCGCCTGCATGCTCTGCAAGTGCTGGACCACTGAGCTGCACCCTCAGCCCATTTTTTTTACTTTTTGAGGCAGGGTCTCACTAAGTTACGCAGACTGCCTCTGATCTCGAACTTGCGATCCTCCCGCCTCCGCCTCCCAAGCCACTGGGATTACAGACGTGCCATATAATTTGAGGGAATCCCTTGTGACGGAGGCCATGCTGGGTTGCACTCGTGGCCAGATGGGGACTCCTTGGGTACATCCCACTATCTGTGGTCCCCAAATTCTCAATGCAGCCAAAGGAGGACTTAAAACGGATCGGACAGCTGGTGGGCATTCTAGGGGTTCTGTGCCAAGACCCAGACTCGGCCACCCAGCGCTGCAGCCTGGAAGGCGTGTGCCATCTCTACCAGCTCCTGACGCACCGCAAAGGTGAGCGCATGAGCGCCACGGCATGATAGCCCCTCCCCGACCACAGCCTCAGGTGGACCCACAGCAGCACCCCCGGACTCGGCCCTGATTGCCTTCATACCCCTGTAATAACCCCAGCCCCCAAACCCACTCAGACCCTGTCCCCAGCAGGCCTGACCCTGATTACTACTGACGCCCCCATCACCCCTGCCCTGCCCCCCAGCCCCAGGCCACCATTGCCCTGCCCTCACCCTGCCTGTCCTGGCCAGCAGGAGAAGCTTCGCAGATGGAATGGCAGACCCCCAAGGAGCTCTCCCGGCCCGGCACAGATGGAGCCTCTCTCGGGGGCAGTGGAGACCTGAAGGCCACTCCTCTGGCCCCTCAGGAGATGGTGTCCCCAAAGGACCGCATCTTCCAGCTGGGCAGCTCCCAAGCCATCAAGGTCAAAGCCCTCAGGGTCTGGGCAGGTGGGGTGGGGGCGTGGCCAGAGTGTGGCACCTAGGGGTGGGGCTAAGCTTGCTCGCTGTCTTCTGTGTTGTTGAGGGGCAGCCGGGCAAGTTTAGCAGGGAGCCAGCGCACATCAGAGACGCCTACTATATACCAGGGGCCTCATGGCATCCCACAGCCCTTTCTCCAGTTTTACCAACCTTCCCTGGACTATTCAGTGTGTCCACTCGTGCCCTGCCCTCTTCATGTCAGATAATTTAACAAAATTGGAACTTCAGCTCCTCAGTGGCACTAGCCACGTTTCCAGGGCTCAATAGCTCCCTTGAACAGAGGTGCGTGGCTGGCCCCCTCTGCTCTGCAGCCCGGGGGTCACTCCCCTCCCTGCCCCACCCTGCCTCTGCCCCTCCCCTCCCCTGCCCAGGTGCTCTGCAGTCAGGGCAGCCAAGCCAGGTCTTCCTCTGCCCAGGTACAGACAACGGATGTGTTGGCCACAAGGATTTAGATTTTCTGCAGTAAATTCTGATGGGCCTGGGCACTCAGGCAGCTCGAGGCAGCTGCCCAGCACACAGGCTTCCCTGGGCTGGGCCAAGGCCCGCAGCGACGCTCACTTCCCTTCTCCATCACTCGGTTCAATGCGGTTGGAGCGGACATGTATCGGACACCTATCATCCTCAGCAGACACTTGGGCTGAGACGCGGCTGTGACTGGGTGCTGACGATGCTGGGCAGCGCAGGTTCACGGAGCCTCAGTGTTGGGAGCTCAGGATGTCTACAAGGTGGTGACTTTTGCTGTCTGTATGGGGCTGAACCTTGGCTCGCAAGGCCCCCTGAGACCAGTGTGCTTAGTCCCTATTGGCCCCTGAGCCCTCCAGACTGAAGGAGGAGTCTCAATAGTGCCCAGTGAGGGGTCCTGGGGTGGAAGTGGCCTTCAGTAAACGCCTGTCAGCTCCAACCGCACTGAACCACATGATGAAGAAGGGAAGTGAGCGTCGCTGCGGGACTTGGCCCAGCCCAGGGAACCCTGTGTGCTGGGCAGCTGCCTCGAGCTGCCTGAGTGCCCAGGCCCATCAGAATTTACTGCAGAAAATCTAAATCTTTGGGGCCAACACATCCATTGTCTGTACCTGGGGAGAGAAAGACCTGGCTTGGCTGCCCTGACTGCAGAGCACCTGGGCAGGAGAGGGGAGAGGCAGAGGCAGGGTGGGGCAGGGAGGGGAGTGTCCACGGGACTGCAGGGCAAAGGGGGCCAGCCACGCACCTCTGCTCAAGGGAGCTACTGAGCCCTGGAAACGTGGCTAGTGCCACTGAGGAGCTAAAGTTCCAATTTTGTTAAATTATATTTGTTGTTTTTGTTAGGTGCCGTCGAGTCGGTATCTGACTCATAGCAACCCTGCATACAACAGGCGAAACACTATTATCAGTGCTTCTGTGCTATTCATAAGGTTTTCAATGGTGGATTGAGTTTTGGGAGGGGGTTGCCAGGTCCGTCTCCCAAGCCTACAGCACCTGGTGTTCCCAGGTGGTCTCCCATCCAAGTACTAACCAGGCCCAACCCTGCTTAGCTTCCAAGATCTGATGGGATCGGATGCCACAGGGCTATAGCTGCAGGCAAATTATATTTAGATAGATGTAAATCTCTTGTAGATTTAAATAGATTGGGTGGCAGTAGCCACAGTGTTGAGCAGCAATGCTCTAAGTCTTTGCAGAAGGTTCTGCCTGTGCAGTGACCTAACCCAGTTCCACACTGCCTGCCATGGAGCACAGATCTGAACCCCCAGAATCCCCGCCTCTCCCTGAGCAGCTCATAATCTGTTGTCAGAGGTGAGACCCAGCATTGAGGGGGGCTCAGCATGTGAGCACCTATCGGAGGGGAGGCTCTGCAGGGGCCTGGAGCCCTGAGTCCCACACCCAGCCTGGCCCCGTGCATCCCCACGCGGCTCCACGGCTGAGGGTGGCCCATGCCCCTCTGCAGACCCAGAGCTTGGTCCACGTGGCCCGGAAGATCCTTCACAGCTCTGAAGCTCAGTTTCTCCTTGATTGAAACGCTCTGAGGGGCCTGGGAACAGCCTCTGGGCTGAGGCTAGCGGACATGGACACCCTAGGGGCCAAGAGGAGGGGAGGAGAAAAGGCCACCAGGGCTACCACGGTGTTTGTCCCTGGAAGGCAAAAGCACCTGAGGCTTTTCGTTTCTCCCATCTCCTCCCGGGTCCCGAGGGCCACAGGAGTCCGCACCCCTCACCCGAGGGTCCCGAGTGAATTGTGTTTAGTATCTGTATGTGCGGCGGCGCCGCCAGTCCGAACATCCGGGCCAGACCGGGAGGCAAGCGCCCCACGTAGAGCTGGTTCCAGGTCAGGCCCAGGCACTGTGGAGAAAGGAGTGCGGGCCGGTCCTGTGCTGGGCCTCATGCCCTCCTTTCCCGCCCCTGGGCTGTGGTTGGCGCAGGGGAATGTGGACTCGATGAACTGCACGTGCTGGGCCCTGGGGGACCTGGAGGGGTGGGTGCTCAGAGACTTTGGGAGTCTGGGCAAAGGACAAGGGTAAACGCGGCGTGGGGGAGGCAGACGGAGGCAGGGGCCCCAGGTGACAAGGCGGCCGCCTCTCCCCCCCACAGGAGATCATGAGGCACCTCAGGACGGTGGAGCTGACCGACCTCACCTGGACGGCCATCGACAGCCTGGGCTCCGCCAGGCCCTTCTGCGTGCAGGCAGCCGCCGCCCTGCTTCTCTCTGTCGTCCAGGACCACGGGGCCAAGCTGGCCACTGTGAGGGACCACGGAGGGTGGGGCTGGCACGGGGCCAGGCAGCGGTCAGCATCCAGGGGCCGCCCCTGGGCCAGGATTGAATCCCTGAGGTTGGGCCCAAGGGGGCGGACCTAGATCCCCCTGGACCGCACCCAGCGGGATGACTGAATGGTGGAGGGCGAGGCTGAGCTGGGAACAGGGGGCCCGGGTGGCCTCTGCAAGGTCCTGGGCAGATGTGCGTTGACTGAGCTCTGCCCTCACAGGGGAATGAGGTGGGGGAGGCACAGAGCAGACCCTCAAGGACATTGCAGTCTGAGGGGGCCGCAGCACGGGCCAAGGAGGACAGGACAGCCCAGTAGATGTGGAGGCCGAGGAGTGGGCCTCAAAGGATATGGAACAAGGCCCAAAGTGGTAGGGGCAGGTGTCCGAGGCGCCCAGGCCTGGCCGAGGGCAGGGCAAGCCAAGGAGAGGCAGGGCTCTGGGCATCGCTGCTCCGCTGGGCAGTGCGGGCAGTCTGGAGCCCTACAGCGCCCTGAGGGCCTGGGACTCCCCTCCAACCCAGCGCCTAGGGCAGGGCTGAGCCTCGCTCTCAGCCGTCCCCTCCCCACATAGGTGGGCAGCATGGGCCAAGCTATCCACCGCTGCCTGTGCACCATCGGGATCCCCCAAGCCAAGGAGAACGCCCTGCGGGCCGTCACGCTGCTGGCCCGGAGCCACGCCCCGGAGCTGGTGGCCGCCTTCCTGGATTTCTCCATCCCCCTGGACAGGTGCGTGGCTGCACCCTCCTCTCCCCTGCCCCTGATGTCCAGCCCCCAGGCAGGGATCATGACCTCTGCCTCCTATCACCCTTCACTGCCCATTGTCACCCCCACACCTGTTCACGGACTGCAAGCCTCTTGGGCCAGGTGCCGGGGAGCCTCTGCCTGCCACCATCCTGCCCACACCCCACACGAAGCAGCCTCACCTGATGGTGAGGGGCCGCGACCCTGAGCGCTCCCGGCAAGACCCCTGCCAACCCCAAAGCCTCCTCATCCACCAGCAAACCCCGTCCTATCCCCTCCCCAAGTACTCTCTTCTCCAACCTGCTCTTCAAGGGCCCCGGAGCCACCACGTCCTCTCCGGTGGGGCTGGCTGTGCTCCCTCACCCGGAAGGTGGGCTGGGGTCCTCACTGCTCAAGGCCTGTCCTTCCTAAAATCCCAGCTCTGAGCCCCGTGTCCTCAGCCTGTACCACATGCACCCAGCCACCACCCAGCTGCCTTGGGGCACCCTGCTCCCTGGGGCGTAGCTCCTGCTGAGGGACACCCTCTCCCTTGCCGCCACCCTGACTGTGGCTGTTTCCCTTCCCTCACCCTGACTTCCACTTGGACCTCCTCTCTCCCCACCGCCTTCTCCTCCATCCTCCTCCATCCTCCCCCAACCACCCACTCCTGTCCATGGCTTGGTCACCCCACCTTGCAAGACGTCTCCCCCACCACCCATCTCTCACCCTGGGAGTGCACTCCCCTGGTACCCAGAAAGCCCCTTCTCTGCCCACCTGCTCACACCCCTCACCTGTCCTTACTCGACTTTTCCTTTCCCACCTGGGTACCACCACCCAGCATCACACCCATGCATGCCCAGGTCCTTGCTATCAGTGGTGACCTTGCTTCCCACTGTGCCAGGAACTTGGAAGCCCCCAGGAGAGAGCTCTCTCGGCTCCTGGCACCCAGAGTCCTTTCTAGGGATAGTTCTCATCTCCATATGGAAGCACTGTTGTTGTTTTTGTTGTTGTTGTTTGTTTGTTTGCTTGTTTCTATTAACAATTTCTAGTTTTATCTTCATTGTGATCTGCAATGCCTCTTTTAAACTATGTTTTGGGAGTGTCTCGTGGGTCCTCAAGAAGAAAGTCTATTTTCTATCATTAGAGTGTGGGTTTTGGTATATATCCACAAGGCTTATCTTATTGATTATGTTGTTTGAGTTTTCTACTTCCTTACTTAGTTTCCAATTTTCTTTCACTTGATTCATCTTGTACAGGGAGTATGTTAAAGACTTACTAAAGAAACAGATCTGTGCAGGGGGGCAATTCCTCTAATCCCCAGCATGCAGGAAGTGAGGCAGGACCTTAACTTCAAAGCCAGCCTGGGCTTCGTGGCAAGACTTTGTCTCAAAAAAAAAAGAAAGAAAAGAAAGGAAGGAAGGAAGGAAGGAAGGAAGGAAGGAAGGAAGGAGAGAGAAAAGAAACGTTAGTGTTAATGTGTTCCTGTGTACCCTTCCACCTCTTGTAGTTACTTACTTCATAAATGTAACTGCCATGTGATGTGGAGCATACATGTTCACAAGTGTTATATCTTGGTAAAATTGTATACATTGTGATTTTAACATTAAAAAGTCCTCTGCTTTGTGACAGCTGGTACTGTGGGGATTTTGTCTTTGGGATCACTACCCCCTGCTTTCTTACCCTTTTCCATTTTCCCAGTATACATTTATTCATCCTTTTATATAAACCTTTCAGAAGTCCTTGGCTTTAGGGATGCATCTTATATACAGCACATAGTTTGATCTTCAATTGTGACCCAAATTTTAAATCTTTTTTGTTAAGTGATTTAATCCCATTGACATTAATTAATATGATTGACATGTTCAGTCTGTCATAACATTTTGTAATTGTGCACATTTTGTGATATTTGCTGTATTTCTTTTCTTATAAAGAGTGTGTTCTTATTCTAGGTTAGGAAGTGTTGTTGTTGTTCCTGTTAGGTGCCATCGAGTCAGTATCCGACTCATAGCGACCCTCATAGGGTTTTCAATGGCTGACTGTTTCGGGATTGCCTTGGGAGTGGATTGCCAGGTCCTTCTCCCATGTTTGCATTGCTGGGAATTGAACTCGGGGCCTCAGAGACTGCAGTGCAGCGCTCTACCAACTGAGCTAAATCCTCCCAGCCAGGAAGGGTAGTGATTTCATTCTAATTGCTGCTTTTGTGCTCCTAGTCAACTCTGTTTTTTGATTCCATTTCATATTTTGGTGTTGGCGATGGAACCCAGGACCTCACGTCTGCTAACTCCGAGCTGTACCAGTGCACTATACCCCCCGCCTTCCTAACCTCTTTTAATGCCCTTCGTCCCTATTTTACTATTTACCCATTTGACATCTCGTTTGTTTCTGTTTGGTACCCTTTAATTCCTACCCAGTTTCTATTCAACAGTCAGATTATGCAACAGTCAGAAAATTCTTTTTGTGTCTCCCTCTCCTTTGACTTTTTAGTTGCACCTTGTCAAAATGTGTTAACATTTGCACTGGAGTTTTGTACCCTCTCTCCACATTTATTCCTGGCATGTGTGCCCCACACTTGTCGTCATCCCTGTTATCTGGACTTCTCTTAGCCCAGTGAACTTCATCCCACCCAGCAGCCTCCTCAAAGGTGACTGCTGGCTTCAGGATTCTTCCAGTTCTTTCATATTGACAGTTGACAGCTTGGCCAGATATAAAATCCTTGGTTCATACTTGCTACGTATTATTTGTTTATTTACTTACATACTTATTTAGTTTGTCTTTCTGGGGCTTGAACCCAGGGCCTCATGCATGCTAGACAAGTGCTCTACCCCTGAGCCACATTCTCAGCCCCTTTTGTGTTTTTTACCTTGAGACAGGGTCTTACTAAATTGCATAAGCTGCCTCTGGCCTCAAACTGGTGATCCTCAGCCTCCCAGATCCCTGGGATTACAGACATGCACCACATGCACCTAGCCTTTTATTTGTGTGTGTGTGTGTGTGTGTGTGTGTGTGTGTGTGTGTGTGGTTTTATCTGTTTGTTTCTGTTTTTGTTTGTCTTTGTAAATCATTTGATCTTTTTGCCTGGAAATCTTGAAGTTTGTTCTCTGTGTCTTTGAAATGCAATTATTTTACAAGGAAATGTTCAAAGTTCATCATTCCATGCTAATTTTCCCAAGTACCTGGTGTAGTCTTTGATTATATAATTTGGGGCATTGGGTTGTTGTTATTTCTGGAAAGTTTACTTGGTTGCAGTTTTGGTTTTTTGTTTTTCAAGAGGCTTTTGTTTTGTTTTATTTTGTTATCCTTATTTTTGTGGCACTTGGGGGTTGAACGAGGGCCTGCACATACTTTGTAAATGCTGTACCACTAGTCTGCACCCCCAGCCCCTTTTTTTATTTTTTATCTTGAGACCAGGTCTCGATAAGTTATGTAGGCTGCCTCTGGCCTCAACCCTGTGATCCTCCTGCCTCAGCCTCTGGAGCTGCTGGGGTCGCAGGTGTGTGCCACCACACCCAACTTGGTTGCAGCTTAAACATAGCTCTGTGCACTGTTGTTTTTCTTCCTCGGGGACTTCTGTCATGCCGATGTCACTCCTTCCTGGCTGTCTTGCAGTGCTGCCGCTTTCTCTCTGGCCCTGTCCCCTTCTTTCAGAAGCTCACTGCCATCTCGTGCCCCTTTTTCTGCCTCTCCAAAATTCCTCTCCGGAAATTTTCCTTTGAGTGTTACTTCTCTTGGCCACTTCTCAATGTCTTTTTCATTCCTGAGACAATTTTTTCCCATTTCTTTCCTGGGTTCAGTCAGCTCTCTCTCGGTTCTTATCGGAGGTTTGGTCTGGTCTGGTGTGGTTCTGGCCTTCTTTTAAATTGATGATGCGGGGTGGTTTCCAGATCCTTCGCTGCTCGTTTGAGCATGTTTAACAACATTTGGAATGAGTGTTCTCTTAGGCTCTTCTTTCACAGCATAAGTGTTCTTGGGGGAGCGTCTTCATTTGATGTGTGTTGATTTGTGTTTTCTGATTTTGTGCAATAACTATGAGTCTATTCATCTTATCCCCATTCGTGTTTGTGCTGTTGGAGGGTTGCATAGGATTTCAAGTTCAATGGCACCCTCTTCTGTCAGTACAGCAAAGGCCAAATGATTCAACTGATTTTTTGAAGGCAGGCACAGTGGCACACAACCGTAATCCCGGAACTCATGAGGCAGAGGTAAGAGGATCTTAAGGGTGAGGCCTGCCTGGGCTGTCCAGCAAGACCCTGTTTCAAAATAAAAACAAAAACGAATAAACAAAAGCCTTTTTGTTTAGGTAGTAAGCAAAAGAGAAAGAGTTTCGTGTCCTCCCATCCTTCTGGCCCTCTTTTCTCTGGAGGGCCCTAAATGTTTGCCTCTTCCCTCTTTCCTCACCGCCCAATTTTGAAAAGATTATTATTATTATAAGGATTTTTACATTTTGTGTTTGTTTGTTTGTCTATTTTTTCCCCAAAGCTGGGCATTTTGAAGGGCATACTGTTAAATCCCTTCCCTATGCTTGGTGCTCTGACCCCCCTAGGACTTTATTTTATTTATTATTTATTTATTTACTTGTTGTTGTTGTTGTTGGGTGTCGTCAAGTCGGTATCCGACTCATAGCGACCCTCATAGGGTTTTCAATGGCAGATTGTTTCGGGATTGCCTTGGGAGTGGATTGCCAGGCCCTCGTCCCATTTTTGTGGTGCTAGGAATTGAACTCGGGGCCTCAGAGACTGCAGTGCAGCGCTCTACCAACTGAGCTAAACCCTAGCCCTTTACTTACTTATTACTTACTTTATATATTTAAGACTTTATATGGATGAATCTTCCTGAAGATAATTTAGGTCTAGTTTGTGCCTTTTTTTTCTCCTCTCCTCTCCTCTCCCCTTCCCTTCCCTTCCCCTCCCTTCCCTTCCCTTCTCCTCTCTCTCTCTCTCTCTCTCTCTCTCTCTCTCTCCCTCCCTCCCTCCCTCCCTCCCTCCCTTTCTGTGCCCTGCTCTCTCCTTGATTGCTATTCCCTCCTCCCTGTAGTTTCTCTCATCTGCCTTTATCTGTCACATCGCCTTGAGGCAGGACACGGCGGGGTGGGAGCAAAAGGCTCCCATCTGAGGCTGGCATTTTCTCTCTTTTAACCTACAGTAACTGTGAAGTTGGGCTGGGGTTCAGCTCAGCTGGTGGAGTGCTGCTCCACACTCTCTGAGGACTTGAGTTCAGTCCCCAGCACTGCAAGGATGGGAGCAGGACGTCTCCCGAAACAATCACCAGCCATTGAAAGCCCGGTGAGGGTTGCTATGGGTTGCACCCTCCTCGGCACCTAACAACAGCAAACCACAATTGTGAAGTTTGGGCATCTGTTGAATCTAGGCTGAGGTCGTATTTTCTAAGCAGCTTTGCATTTCTTGCTCTGTGTTGTTTTTCAAGGAAAGTTGTGGACCTAGGCAGCAGGCACTGTCTTCAGCCACCCAGAAGTTTACAGCTATGTTTTGCTGGTGTTGAAATTTATATCTTAGTTCCTCAATTCTAAGCACATTTTTCCCATATTAACATTTATGAAATCAGGACGCATTTCACATCAGTGGGGCTTTATATCTGGGCTTATATCACTTCTGCCTGTCACTTGGACACCATCGCTTGTGACCACTTTAAATTTACCGGTCTGTCCTTGAGGTTTTGGGCCACGTTGGTGGTATGAATTCAGATTCTGTGGTTCAGAGTCCCAGGAGAGCCCCCTCTTCCCACCCAGAGTTCTGACTGAGGCTAGGAGGGGTCCTCACATTTTCTTTCTGCGAGGCAGGGATTCGTTTGCCTGTTTGTTTATTTGAATCACCCTTAAACTATGCACCCAGCTCTGTGTAGAGGTCCCCTGGTAGATTCCCATCGTGGGCAATATTTCTTTCCTGGAAGTCCATGTCATAGCCAGGTATGGTGGTACATACCTATAATACCATCATTGAACGGCTAGAGGCAGGAGGCTAGGAGTTCAAGGCCACTCTGGACTACCTACTGAGACCCTGTTTTAAAGAAGGAGAAAGATAGCTGGGTGTGGTGGCGCATGCCTGTAATCCCAGCGGCTTGGGAGGCAGAGGCGCGGAGGATCACAAGTTCGAGACCAGAGGCAGTCTGCATAATTTAGCAAGACCCTGTCTCAAAAAGTAAAAAAAAAAAAATGGGCTGAAGGGCAGCTCAGTGGTCCAGCACTTGCAGAGCATGCAGGCGCGAGGCCCTGGGTTCAACCCCCAGCATCGCAAAAAAAAAAAAAAAAAGGAGAAAGATAGTGTAATGGTGGTCTGTGTCCCAAAAGCACAAATAGAATTGTACAATATGTGTTCTTTGGGTATCTTCTTTGGCAAAGGGCCTGTGCAAGTATCCGATTTTTCTACTGTGTTGTCCCCCTCTCCCTGCTGGTGTCTAAGACTACTCCAGGCAACCTGGACACAAGCCCCTTCTTGACTATGTCCAAGACTTCTTTTCCCATGCAGCGGCATCCCTTTCTCCCCCTGAATGTCTCCTTTCGTGAGCGGGGGTGCTAGCTTACATCGTTCTCACATGCTGCCTTCTAAAAGTTCTCATTTGCCTATCCCGTCTAACTTTCCAGCCACCTGGACATGATTGTCACGTATGGTGTGAGGTAGGGCTCCATTTTCATTTAGCCGTCCCAGCATCATTGACCGAAAAGCCTACTCTGTCCTCACCACTGCTCACATCTAGTGCCTGAGGCTAGGGGCTCTTTGTGGCTCTCTGAACTCTCACACTACTCTACCTGTTCATCCCCAGACCAATACTCAGCATTACAATTCCTATGGGTAATAATTCTCCTCATCTGATACAGGCAAGCCTCGACCTCTGTCTTCCTCAAGATTTTCTTGGGCACTCTCAGCCCTTGGCATTTCTAATTAACTCTTAGAATCAGGTTACCAAATTTCCTTTCTTCTCTCTCCCCTTCAACTACTGTTTTTATTTTATTAGAGCTTCATTGCGGGAAACTGGGTGAGATATAACCCTTGGCTAGTGACATACTTTCATCATTGGTGTTTGCATGGCAAAAAGCTTAGTTATTTTACTAATGTTAGATACTTAGTTGCCTGCAGCTGTACCACTGTTACATCAGATCCTGTCAGATCCTGGAAGCTAAGCAGGCTTGGGCCTGGTGAGTACTTGGATGGGAGACCACCTGGGAACACCAGGTGATGTAGGCTTGGGAGAGGGACCCGGCAACCCACTCCCAAAAAACAATCAGCTATTGCCGGGCATGGTGGTGCACGCCTGTAATCCTAGGGGCTTGGGAGGTAGAGGCGGGAGAATCACAAGTTCAAGACCAGAGGCAGTCTGCATAACTTAGTGAGACCCTGTCTCAAAAACAAAAAACAAACAAACAAACAAAAAATCAGCCATTGAAAACCCTATGAATAGCGGAGAAGCACTAACAATAGCATTTCACCTGTTGTACACAGGGTCTCTATGCCTCAGACACCAACTTGACGGCACCTAACAACAGGAACAAGTTACTTAGTTACTATTAGCTAAGTTATCTAGTTCATCAGTTATTTACTTAGATTAGTAACTTTAATGTAGCTATTTACTTAGATTAGTGCTTATTTTTGGCAATCTAAAAAAGCCTTGTGTGAGCAGATGAACCTACCAGCCACATAACTTGGACATGGCCACACCCTCTTCCGGACACAGGAACCTGTCCCCCAGCTTCCAGCCCCGGGCTCACCCCATCTCGGGCGCATCTTCCTCTGCATATAGTTTGATTGTATCTCCACCTAGTCCTCAAAGTGTTTTATTGTCTTTATAACTTTACACAGTGTGATTTCATATGAATTATCGTTTTTAAATTTTCACAAATGTTTTATAATTTCATCATATTGATGGTCCCTTTTGGGGCTTTTCCATTTTTCTAGTGTTAGTACAGATTTTTGGAGAACATATTGTCCCCTATTGACTCTATTCTAATCTCAATCTCGCCACACCAAGTTTCTTTTGTCAGTGTTGCACGACACGTCTCCATTCGTGCTTCTACTTTGAACATTTTTACATTCTTTTCTTGCAGAATTTCCTTTCATAAACAGAATTTGGTTTTTTTAAGAAGCCAGACGATCTTTGTCTTTGATTGGAGTGTTTATTCCACTTACATGTAATATAACTGTCAACATGTTTGGAATTATATTTACCATGTTTACTCTTTCCCGGCCCAAAATAAAAAGAAAAAAATTTTCAAAATTCTCAGAGGAATTAGTGCTTTCCCCATTTCCACGCATTTGTTGTTCAAGCCCACATTCTTTGACATCTCACAAATCAACATCCATTCCTAACTGCCTACATTTTATGACTTCCTCTGCTCCTCATTCCTCTTTGAAACTTAAATCTTCTATCCAAGAAGATCTGTCTCCAGCCTGAAACATGTCCTTCAGAATAGTCTTAAGTTTGGGTCTGTTATTAACAAATGTTCTCAGTTTTTGTCAGAAATTGCCCTTATATCACCCTCAGTCTCAAAAGATACTTTTGCTAGGTATAGAAGTCTAGGTTGGCGGTGACAGTGGTCTCCCCATACCTCAGCTCAAAAATATTAAATGGAGCAGGGCGCGGTGGCGCACACCTGTAATCCCAGCGACTTGGGAGGCAGAGGCAGGAGGATTGTAAGTTCAAGACTGCGTAGGCTGTGTAATTTAGTGAGACCCTGTCTCAAAAAAAGAGTAAAAAAATGGGCTGAGGGTACAGCTCAGTGGTCCAGCACTTGCAGAGCATGGAAGTGTGAGGCCCTGGGTTCAACCTCCAGTACCTCCAAAAAAAAAAAAAAAAAAACCATTAAATGGAAAACTCCAAAGGAAAATCATTGTAAGTTTCTAATCGGGCACCATCCTCAGACGTGTGATGAAATGTCCCACCGTCTCCCCATCCAGGATGTGAGCCATTCCTCTGTCCATTGTATCCACATCTTATACACTACCTGCCTATTAGTCACACATCAGCCATCTCAGTTTTCTGATCCACTGTTGCAGTACCACAGTGCTGGTGTTCAAGGGACCCTTACCTTGGAGCCTAAAAGTACGTCACAATGCCTTTGTTACACACCTCACTCCATCCCGGCACATGAGCCTGTCTATCTCACAGCATCGCAAGGAGAAGACTGAGTAGGATACAAGGTATTTTCTTTTCTTTTTTTTTCTTTTTTTCTTTTTTTTCTTTTTCTTTTTTTTTTTTTTTTTTTTTTTTTTTTTTTTTTTTTTTTTTTTTTTTTTTTTTTTTTTTTTTTTTTTTTTTTTTTTTTTTTTTTTTGTGGTACTGGGGGCCTTGTGCCTGCATGCTCTGCAAGCGCTGGACCATTGAGCTGCCCCGCCAGCCCATTTTTTTTACTTTATTTTTTTGAGACAGGGTCTCGCTAAGTTACACAGACTCCCTCTGGTCTCAAACTTGCGATCCTCCTGCCTCTGCCTCCTGAGCCGCTGGGATTACAGGCGTGCGCCACCGTGCCCGGCTGAATACAAGGTATTTTGAGAGACCACATGCACATATTACAGGGTGTTTTTATAATTATTTTATTTTATTATTATCGTTGTTTATCTCTTACTATACCTAATTCATAAGTTGAACTTTACCATAGGTCTATACCTATAGGGGAAAGAGTATGATCTATATGTGGCTCAGTATTCTTCATGGTTTTAGTCACCTAGTGAAGGTCTTAGAACACGTGGCTTGTGTATTAGAGGGGATTTCTCTATTTTCTCTTAGTCTAACTTGGTAGCACATCCTTGTCTTATGGTTTCCTTTGCTGCTGTTGGAAAGTCAGCTGTCGATCTGACTCTTGCTCTTTGGAAGATATTGTGTGTCTTATTCTTTGTTTATACAATATTTTGGAGGCACAGAGGAGAATTGAGCCAGGCTGGCCTTGAAATCACAATCCTCCCGCCTCATCTCCCCAAGTGCTTGGTTTATAGCTTGCACCCCCGCGCCTGGCTATAATATTTTCTTTGTTGTTGTTCCTCTTGTGCATTTGTGAACCGGGTTGCGTGTTTTCCTGCCGTTGGCTTTCGCTCCTGTTGGACCAGCTGGTCCCCAGTGCTGCTACAACAAAGCTGCTCCTCGCCGGGTCCCCAGTGGCCTCACGTGGCTGAACGGCTGGCCATCTCTGTCTCACCTTGCGAGGCTGCCCGCAGAGCTTGCCTCAGCCGGCCACACTCTCCTCCTGGGAGCCCTTGTGCTCCCAGGCACCCCCACTCTCTCTCCCTGCCCCCTTCATTCTTGTGTACAGCACCTAGCATTCCCGGGACGACTTCCCGAGTCCCTCAGGCTGCCACTAGGTCAGGGATTTTTTGCTGATTCTGCCCCAGCCTGGGCCCCTGGGATGTTGCCTGCAATGCTGGCGTTCAGCCCAGTTGAGAGACGGAGGGGCAGAAGCCCCAGGAGCTGAGCAGACAGACCTGTGGCCCTCCAGACTCTTGCCCGCCAGAGGGTCCTCTCACTCTGGCCTCTTGAGGCAGTCATTACCCCCAACTCTGCAGTCAGCAAGCTGAGGCCCAGAGGGTTAAGTGACTTGCTCAAGGTTGCTCAGTCAGTGTGGGGCAGAGCAAGGACTTGAGCCCAGACTTGACCCGCACCCCTCACTCTCCACTATAGAATCTCCTGGAGCCCTCAGCCATGGGGTCCTCCCAGCACATGGCAGCCTGGACAGGTGGCCTCCCCAGGCCCTAAGGGCAGCCGCCTTGGGCCATCTGAATGCTCACTCAGCCCCTCCACTATGGCCCTGCTGGCCCCTGTCCCAGCCAGCTCCTTCCACCCAAGCCCCTGCCTGAAGGCCCTGGAGGCAGGAAATGGCCCTCTCAGTCACTTGACTCAGGCAGGCCAGGGTGCCCTCCCTCCCCCGGGCCTCACAGGTCTCACCCTCCGACCAGGGGAAAGGCCGAGGGTGGCCAGGCCTGACCTGCGCATCCAGCTCCCAGTAGCGAGGCTGAGCCTTGGTGGGGGCCAGGCCCTCTCTGCGAGCTCCAGGGTCCCCTCTGCAAAGCGGGCCCAGCATAACGCCCACTGCAGCGCTGCGTGCCAGGCTCAGGCCCAGCCGCCCCGGCCTGGGCTCCGCAGCAGGCACCTCGGCCCTGGGCACTGGGCCTCCTGGCCAAGCTGGGTGGCCCAAGCTGCCGCCCAGCCTCACGCCCCTCTCTGCCCACAGCCACGCCTTCCGCCTGTGGCGCGCCCTGGGAGCCGAGCAGCCCCTGAGCCAGCTGGTGCTGGCTGTGCTGCTGGCCTGGCTGCAGGAGCGGCCCCTGCCCACCCTTGCAGGCGACGGCAGCCCCCGCCCCACGGAGACCTCCCTGCGCTCGCTGGCTGTGAGTCTCCGCCCCCACATAGGCAGAGGGCGGGGCCGCGGGGATGCGGGGCTTGGCGGAAAAGGGCCTGGGGCAGCCCAGCAGTGGGCAGACCCAGGAGACCCTGCCCCAAGCCCAGTCCCCACTTCCTGGCAGGCCTCTGGGTGCCCTGCATAGCTTTAAGGGGATTTAGCCATCCATGTGCCGGGACCAGCTGGCACTGTAGGGCAGCCTCAGGGGGACGGGGCCTCAGTGTAGGGGTCAGGCAGAGGAGAGGGGTGCAGGGCTGAAGGCTGCTCCCAAGCTGGGGCCCTGGGAATCGTAGATTCTGGGGGAATCTTAGAGGCTGTCTCCTGCAGCACCCACCCTCCTTGTAGAAATCCCCTCCAGCTCTCCCCACAAGGACGGGCCCTGCTTGCATACCCCATCGGACAGGGACCTCACCTCCTAAGGCAGCCGTAGCTCTTTCCCTTGGCTGGACTCCACCAAGGCAGTAGCTTTGCCCTAACCCTGCTTAGAACTGTTTTGTTCAGGTCTGGGAGTTTGAATCCAGGGCCTCACATATGCTAGGCAAGTGCTCCACCACGGAGCTGCACCCCGAGCCCTTTCTATATTTTTTATTTATTTTTTATCTTTTTTTTTTATTTTTATTTTTTTGTGGTACTGGGAGTTGAACCCAGGGCCTCGCACCTGCATGTTCTGCAAGTGCTTGACCACTGAGCTGCGCCCCCAGCCTTTTTTTTTTTTTTTTTTTTTTTTTTTTTGGAGACAGGGTCTCACTAAGTTAAGCAAACTGCCTCTGGTCTCGAACTTGCGATCCTCCTGCCTGGGCCTCCCAAGCCGCTGGGATTATAGGTGTGCACCACCGCGCCCAGCTTGTATTTTGTATTTTGAGACATGGTCTCACCGAGCTGTACAGTTTGCCTCTGGCCTCGAACCTACAATCCCCTTGCCTCAGCTTCCTGAGTCACGGGGATTGCAGGCATGCACCATGGTGCCCAGCCTACTGGGACCTTACCAGGCAGAATCCAGGTCCCAAAAGCCTCCTGAGCAGCCGCCCAGCCCACACAGATGCTCCTCCCCAGCCAGATCCCCCAGATAAGTAGCTGCCTGCATCCAGGATGCAGTGACACTGAATGTTGGTGGCAGGAGCCCCCCACACCCTCTTTGCCTGGTGCCCCCACCCCTTCTCCCCAGCCCACCCAAGCCCTGGGCAACCCAAGCCCTGGGCAATGCCAGCCCTGAGCAGAGCAGCAGCCCCTGCCAGGGTCTATAAAGCACGGCATGGGCAGAGCCATGGTAGGCGGGGGCAGGACAGCCATCCTGTGTCCACATGACCCAGCCCCTCTTGCCCTTGCCATTGCTGCTTATTGCGTCCCCACACCCCAGAACACTCTAGACCAAATGCCCCTCAGTCGGGGCTGGCCTTGGGGCTGCTCTCGAAGACTCTGGCTTGAAGGGCCTTTGTCCCCCAAGAACTCATCCATTAGGCCCCTGCTGTATGCAGCCAGTGCTGAGAATGCGAGGGGGTTGCCCCAGGACCCCACCCTCAGGGCCAGGCCTGAAGCAGATGACCCCTTAGACAGTCCCTAAGTGTGGAGGGCTGGGGCTGGGATTTAGCTCAGTTGGTAGAGCACTGCGCTGCAGTCTCTGAGACCCGGAGTTCCATTCCCAGCACCACAAAAATGGGAGAAGGGCTTGGCAATCCACTCCCAAGGCAATCCCGAAACAGTCAGCCATTGAAAACCCTATGAGGGTTGCTATGAGTCGGATACTGACTCGACGGCACCTAACAACAACACAACAAGTGTGGAGAGCAGACGGCAGGTCTGGGGCGGGCCAGGGAGGCAGGGCCCTGGGGCACTGTGGGAGTTCTTGGGGTGCAGCGAGCACCAGGCTCAGTGCAGCCAGGGGCCAGAGCAGGAGGCCCAGAGGCGCAGGGAGAGGACTGGGCTGAGGTTTGCGGGTGGAAGGGACCAGCCAGAGGGAGCAACAGCATCTGGACACTTGGACTTAGTCCTCCAGGCCTCTGAGCAGGGAGGGACAGGCATGGTCAGTGGCGGGTGGGCTCAGCACCCCTGACCGGGGACCCCAGGGCTGGGGAGCCTCAGCCCCTCCTCCCGCACAGGCCATGAACACACTTCACGAGCTGCAGTTCGCACGCGAGTTCAAGAAGGCGGTGCGGGAGGCCTACCCCGAGCTGCTCCTGGGCCTCCTGACGCAGGTGCACTACGTCCTAGAGCTGAACCTGCCCTCGGAGCCCCCGTCCGGGCAGCAGGCCCAGGAGGCGGCCACGCCCAGCCCCCAGAGGTAAGTCTGGGGCCTCCCAGGCCCAGGCGCCACACACCCAGAGGCTCACCGCAGCAGGAAGGGGCTGCCGCCTGCCTGAGGCCAGAGGTCTCAAACCAAGGCTTCCTAGAGCTGGGCGCCTGGAAACCACGGGGAGAATTCTTCCTAGCTTCTGCCAGCTCCCGGGGCTCCTGTGATCCGGGACGGTCCGTGGCTTGCAGCTCTAGGCCTCGGACCTGGGCCTCTGCTATCACAAGGTGCGCCCTCCTGCCCATGTCTAAGTGTCCCCTCTTAGAAGGACACCAGTCCTTGGGTTAGGGCGTCGCTGATGACCTCACCTCAGCCTGATCGCATCTGCAGGCTCTTTCCAGAGAAGGCCAGGGCTTAGGACCCCACCTGTCTTTCTTGGGGGCTACATTCATCCCAGGCAGCCAGGACTCCAAACATGCCCTGCAGAGCAGCTTTGTTATAGCAGCACTGGGGACCAGCTGGTCCAACAGGCGCTAAAGCCAACGGCAGGAAAACGCACAGCCCAGGCCACAAATGCACAAGAGGAGCAGACATTTCTCCAATAAAGAGATCCGAAGGGCTCAGGAGCCCACCAGGCAGGCTCAAAGCAGAAACACCACGCGCCACGTCACACCTACCAGGATGGCCATAGTCCAAGAAACGCAAGATGACAAATGTTGTTGAGGAGGTGGGGTGCCGCTGGTGGGCATGGGAAGGGGCACCACTGCTGTGGAAATGGTGCAGTGGCTCCTCAGGGAGTCGGACGGGCCACTGCCACCCGGCCCACCAGCTGGCACGGACAGGCACGTGGACAGCCCGGTTCCTCGTCACCACCACCGAGGGTGCCTGGCCGCAGAGGTGGCCAGGGCACCCCTCTGAGCCTGTGTGCTCCCTTCAAGGACCTCAGCACCATCCTCCCCACGGCACAGATGGGGCAGGGAGGCTCAGAGAGCCTCCGAGGCCTCCCCGGCCACAGGGCGCTGGGCTGGGCGGCAAGGGTGTCTACCTACCCCTTGCTCCCCTGCAGGTGGATGCCTTGGCTGTTTCCAGGGACCCTCCCACGTGTTTGCACAGTGTTACGGGCAGTTGCTCACCTGACCAAAGTGGACAGACCTGTGTGGACAGGACTGTGCCATCCTCAGGCCACAGAAGGGCTGGCTGCCTCGGCTTCCCCCTGCGCCCAGGCACATCTTCCGCAATCCAATGAGCAGGTTTTTAAAAGGCTCTTGAGCTCACTCTTTTCATTTGTTTGTATTACGGTGTGCTTCGTGCAATTTGTCAGTTTTAACGGCTCTCCCCAAGGCACATCACTGAGAAACACACGTCACTTCTCATCTCGCCTCTGAATTCCAACGCGCATGAAGTTCCTTTTTGATTCAGATCAGCCGTGCAAAATGCATGAATCTTCCCTAATAAGCTAATAAAACACTCTTCCAAGAGAATGGGAGGGCAGGGAGAAGGTACAGACGCGCTGCTTCCATCTGCTCGCTCCCTCCCCCACCCCGCCACGCCCATCCCCCAGCACCCACCCCTGCAGGTCTCTGCTCTCCTGTCACCTGGCAAGGTCCCCTCCTGAGGCCTCCCACCCCACTCTATAAGCGTTGTCACCATCTAACACCTGGTATCTGGGGCTTTTCTCCTTCCTTACCACCTGCACCCCAAAGCAAGCGGTCCCAGGCGGCAGGGATGTCTGTCTCTCCCAGGATCCCCATGCCCAGGGGCATCTGTCTGTCTCACAGATCCCCATACACCAGGGATGTTTGTGGGCCTCACTTGGGCTCCTCCATGCACTGGTGATGTCTGTCTGTCTGTCCCTTGGGGCCTGCAGGGAGCTCTCTCCTGGGTCTCCAGCTGCAGCCACCCTGGCCCTCTCCACCTCTCCTCTACTTCGCCCCACTGGCCCCTCTCAGGACAGGTCCTCCCCAGCATGGCACATGGCTCCAGTGGCCACTGGACCAGAAATTCTCACCCTGGACACAGTCCACTGGTTCCCATTGGCCCAGCTCGGGTCACATGTTTGCCCCTGGGCCAATCCCTTGGAAGCAGGGACACTCGAGGCTCTGATTGGTTGGGCTTGATTCCCAGGCACCCTGGAGCCAGGATGGGACTGTGCCTCTGTTCTCCAGAGGGAAACTGCCCAACTGGGACCACCTTAAAGGGGTCCAGGCACAGCCACTCGGACAGAGATGCCACTCAGCCATCAGGAAGAGTATGGAGGCCAGAGGCCATTCCCTGGGCCTCAGAGAGTGAAGACATCACCCAGGTGTCTTAGGGTCTAGAGTCTGGCAATGTGCTGATGGCCCTGTCATGGGGTGGGCGGGCAGAGGGGAGGCTGGGTACCCACTGCCAAGTAGCATGCTATCTGTGGGTGCCCAGCAAGGGCTTGGCCCTGGATGCTAGGTAGCAGTCACGTGAACCTTGAGGCAGGTGGGACTCAGTCTGGGCCTCTGAGGTTCTGATGTCCTGCTCAGTTGGCCCCAGCGAGTGACGCTTTGGGCGGGGCACCCCTCCCCTGGCAGGGCCGCAGCAGGTACAGAACCCTCACTTGCTTCCTTAACTCACCAAGACCCTTTTGAATCAGTCCTCAGCTGGCTCCTCAGCCAGCCAGTGCCCATCCTGCCCTGCAAAGTGCTTCCCACTGCTGTGCCTTCACCCATCGTGCGCGGGCTCTCTCTAGCTCCTCTCTGGATTTCAAACTCACTCTGCGCCCTCACCCTCATCTTGACCTCAGGGTTTGCGTCTGTCCCGCTGGGCCAAAGGGACAAAGGCTCATGATAAGAGAAGAGGAGCGCTTCACATCCATGAAGATGGCTACTACCAGAAAATAAAGCAGAGCTGGGCGCCGCGGCACACGCTTGCAATCCCAGCGACTTGGGAGGCTGAGGCAGGAGTTTGAGGCCAGAGGCAGCCTGCATAACTTAGAGAGACCCTGTCTCAAGATAAAAAAATTTTAAATGGGGGCTAGGGTTGCAGATCAGTGGTCAAACAACTTGGGTTCAATCCCTCAGTACTGTAAAAAAGAAAAAACAAAGCAGAAAATACCAAATGTTGGCAGGATGTGGAGAAACTGAGACCCTTGTGCACTATTGGTGGAAAGATGAGACGGAGCAGCGGCTGTGGAAACAGCGTGGCGCTTCCTCATGGAAACATCTATGAATGGTCCCCCATCCCACTTACGGATTATTCCTGAAAGACTTGAAAGCAGGGTCTCACACGGATCCCTGCAGACCTGAGTTCATGGCTGCCTATCTACAGTAGCCAAAAAGTGAGAAGGACTCCAGTCTCTGACAGCCAAGCATGGCCCGTCAGGCCACAGGGTCCCACCAGCCTCAAGAAGGAGAGAAAGGCAGGCACGTGGGACAACGTGAAGGAAGCTTGAGGACCTTATGCTGAGTAAAATAAGCCAGTCATAAAGAGACAAACACCGTAGGGTCCCATCTGCACGAGGCCCCTCGGAGTCAAGTTCACAGAGGCAGGACGGCATGGTGACTGCCAGGGAGTTTGTCATTCATGGGGACAGAATTTCCATTTGGGAAGAAGGAAGCCTTCTGGGGCTGGATGGTGGTGATGGCTACACAATGTCGTGGATGTGCTCCATGCCAATGAACCGTACGCGTAAAAAGTTTTAGAACGGCAGATTGTGATCTGGAGCTGTAGAGCGAGGGAGGTGGAGGTGCTGTCGGGTCAGCCGTCTGGGGGCCGGGCTTCACCTCCTTTCTTTATCCCTCGGGACCAGAGCAAGGAGGCAGAGCAGCTCAGGCACAGGGAGGGCATTGCTAGGATGAAGGATGTCATGACCTTGGGGGCAGGAGATGGAAGGACAGTGCCCTCGGGCCAGGCATGGACCCCCGGGGCTCCTCTTCATCCGCCTTGGGACTGCACATGAATTTCGTGTGTCCCTGGGCTTTGCCGGGAGTCCCAGGGTGGGTTTCAGGTTGAGGCTGCCCGGCTCCCCAGATGGGTGTGACTTCTCCCCAGAATCAGGCAGGGCCTCCGGATAATGCTCCAATCAGTTGACAGTCGTCCCTCCAGAGGCCCTGCTGTGCCGACAGGGACAAAGCAACCATGAAGGACAAACCATCACGATTGGCCTCAGATGCCCAAGACCAGAAGCTTCTGGAGCCTCAGAGCGAACAAAATGCCCTCCTTCAAGTCTCCTTCTCCGGACACCATCGTCACTGGGTGGCTGAAACCAGTGACCTGGAAAATGTGGCCTCTTTCTAATGGCACAGCATGGGGCATGACGCCGAGCCAGCTGGCGTTTGGATTGGCACCAGCGGGGACGGCCAGGATGGCATTGCGCCCTTTGACACGTGATTTTGCAAATCTGCTCCAAAACGTGCCGATCCAAGCTGACAGCCTGCGTCCAGGGGGGGCTCACACGTCCAGGCGCTGCACTCACGGTGACCAGGCCAGGGGCGGCCAGGAACGGTAAAACACGCTGCGGCCGCCATGTGCTTCTTGGGCCGTGTCCCTGCCTATACCACATATGTCTGGGTTCTGCGGTCAGGGTTGCTAGGGTTGCCCTGCAGGGGTGACAGTGACCTGGCTGTGCAGGTTTGGAGCCAGGGTCCTGGCTCCGCTCCACATCTGCTGCCCTTGGCCAGGCTGTGTGACTAGAACAGGACACTTGACCTCTCTGGAGGGCATCCTCTGTCGAAGGGGCAGCTCACAGTTGCCCAGCAGCAGACATGCACACAGCGGCGCCCCACATGGCATTCTTCATCACGCGTGGGTCGGGCCATGTGCACCTGGTCTGTCCGTGTCATTGGACGGCAGGGGAGCCTCCAGTGTTGGAGAAGAGCCCTCTCTGGACTCCCATAATGCCATGCGCCCTGGCTCTCCTCCTCCCCCGCTGCCCGCCCTGTGTTCTTCGCCTATATATAAACTCCCACACCCTCAAGTCTCAGCCAGGACCCTCTTACGCTGGGTCTTGGGAGATCACAGAGCCCCAGACGGCGCTGGCTCTCTCCAGCCCCACCTGGAGCTCCTGTCGCTGTCTCCTGCAGGGGGCTCCAAGGCCACTCGTGGTTGCCAAACCAAGATCCAGCCTCCCCCCGGGCTTGGTCCTCCCCTTCTGTAGAACGGCCCCTCCAGTCTGCAGCCCAAGCAGGGCCAGGTCAGGCTGGGCTTTCCCATGCCAGATGCCTGGCACAGCCCCGCCAACCATAGGCCTCAGGTAGCCGGGGAGGCAGGCGCCACAGCCAGGATGGGGGCCAGAGTGGGCCCTTCTACCTGCGGTGGCCAGGCCCCCCTTCCCAGGGGCAGGAGGTGGTCCAGGGGCCTCCATGGCCCTGGGCAGAGCCTGACCCCACCCGCTTGGCCACAGTACATCGCTGGAGGCCCTGAAGAGCCTGCTGTCCACCACGGGGCACTGGCATGACTTTGCCCACCTGGAGCTGCAGGGAGCCTGGGGTCACTTCACGTCCATGAGCACGTTCCCGCAGGCCGTGGGCCTCCTCGCCAGGTACCAGCAGGGAGGGGCCAGTTCCAGGCCCCTGGGGTACAGGGGCCTGAGGGTATGGAGCACAGTGTTGGGGCCCACAGCTGTCTGGACGATTTGTAGCCCCGATTCCCACGTGTGCACCCAGTGGCCCTTGGGCATAGGAAGGCACATGTCACCGCCCCCATTCCAGGCATAGGCACTTATAGCGTGTAGGAGCAGGCTCCTCCCAGCCCACCCTGGCCTGTGGCCTACAGGGACAAGGGCCATCTGTGCCTTGTGTGGTCTCCTCTGCACCCAGCCCAGGCCTGGCCCAGAGTGCATGGCCGGGAGTGCAAAGGGAGGGGGGCCGTGCTCCTACACATGTAGGCCCGGCCACCTTGGGTGGTGGCAAGAGGTGGACTCTGGGCAGGACCACAGGGCCAGGCCCCGCCCCTCCCCCAGGGCCATGGTGCAGAACCACTGCAAGCAGATCAAGGCGGTCCTCAGTCACGTGCTGCCTAGCCTGCAGAGCCAGCAGGAGCGGGACAGGAAGGCTGCCATGCTCATCCTCACAGAGGTAGGGAGGGTAGGGGGGCAGGAGCCGCAGAGCCTCCCAGACAGCCTGAGCCCCCAACCTCCAGCCTCCTCAACCCCAACCCCTGATGGGCGGAGGCCACCCAGAGAGGCCTCCCATGCCCCTCCTCACTCCTAGCTCTGGGGCTGCCACTGGGTCCCCCACCTCTGAGCCCCGCTCAGCCTGTGGCCTTGGGGGACCTATCTTTCCACTTCTCCCTCCCCACGAAGGCCCTGCGGTGTTTTGGGTTAGACTCAGGCAGATCCAAATTCACTTGTTGCCCTGTCCTGCCCTGGTGGGATCTGGGGTTCCCACCCCGGGTCCGTGAAGCTGCAAGGGAATGGCTGGAACAGGACAGGCGCTGGTACTGGCCAGCTTTGCCACCCTGGGCCCTGGGTGGTGGCAGGGCTCAGGGATGAGAGATTGTCACCACTGTCACTGGCACCGAGCCAGAGCCTCGGGCTGGCTCCCACCCAGCCAGCAGGACTTCTGGGCCCCCTCCGTGGGATCCCCATCCCTGGGTGCCCCACGCACCAGCCTCTACCTCACTGGACAACTTCTCTGGTCCTCAGTTTCCCCCACTGTCCATGGAAGGGCTGGACCACACAGGTGTGAAATGCTGTGAACCCAGGACCCCAGGGGGTGCTGGCCAGGCCCCTGCCCAGCCCCACCCAGACCCTTGCCCGCGATCCCAGGAGGGGGTACCGCCTGAGCGGCCTGCCCTCGGGGCCCCAGTTCCTCTACAGCCCGGCCCTGCTGGAGGTGATTTCCAAGCAGGCCGCCCTCACCATGCTGGCACAGGGCCTCTGCGACCCCAGCCCCGAGGTGCGCGTGTTGAGCCTGCAGGGCCTCGGAAACGTCCTCTTCCACCCAGAGAAGGTAAGGGCCAAGGGGCGCAAGGCTGTGGGCACCAGGCTAGGTTCAAATCCCGGCTCTGTCGCTTCCAGGAGTGTGGTGGGGACCCCTGACTCCTCCTCTCTGGGCAGAGGTTTCCTCATCTGCAGACAGGGGCTTGTTGTGGGAGAGACAGAAGCGCCTCTTTCCACGGACATGGCTCCACCATGGAGTTAAGAGTAGTTAAGAGTAGACTCCGCCCACCGAGGGGAGCCAGTCCTACCGCAGACCCCCAGGTGCCCGCCGAGGAGCCAGCCAGGTGGTAACCCATGCCCGGCCCCAAGAATGACCCTGAGGATCATGGATTGGTCCCCAGCACCTCACTGGCAACTCATCATTTCCACTCCCGACCCATTCTGCCCCGTCACTACAACAACCCGCATCCCATAATGGACGGCTGCAGGCTGGAAGGCCTGCAATGCTGCCTCTGGGGTTCCCCGTCCCCAATGCTGGCCTTCCCCATATCCAGCCCGCTCTGGCCAGGCCCTAGGTTTGCCTGGCCGTGGGCTCCTAGGGCACCACACCCTGGCTAAGAGCAGAGGCCCTGGGCCAACTCCCACGCCAGCGCTCTGGCAAACAAGGCCTTCTGCGCCCAGGCCTCAGCCTCCCTACCTGCAAGGCAGGCGTGGGCAGCCATGAAGGCCTGCAGAGACAGTGCCAGCCAGGGGTCTGGCTCAAGCCACATGCCACCACAAGCAGCAGTGGCCTCCTTTTGAGGCCCGCACCCTGCCTGGTCCTGACAGGTAAAAATGCTGAGCTAGACGGGGGCGTCTCACTGATCAGTGAGTGAGACCTTCTCCTCCATTCACCCTCCTTGGGGAGGAAGATGGCCGGCCCCCATTCTGTTGCGACTGGTGGAGGGTGTTACAAACATAAAGGCTTTCGGGGTCTGCAGGAGAAAGTGTGGTCATGGGAAGGCCACGAAGGGACGGCTTCCAAGGAGGTCCCAACGCCATTGGACCACCGGCCGACTTCACTCGTATCCTCTTCAGCTTATAGGTCTCCCTGTGGTTAAGAGTAGACTCCACGGCCGGGCGCGGTGGCGCACGCCTGTAATCCCAGCGGCTCGGGAGGCGGAGGCGGGAGGATTGCAAGTTCGAGACCAGAGGCAGTCTGTGTAACTTAGCGAGACTCTGTCTCAAAAAGTAAAAAAAAAAAAAAAATGGGCTGAGGTGCAGCTCAGTGGTCCAGCACTTGCAGAGCATGCACGCGCGTGGCCCTGGGTTCAACCCCCAGTACCTCAAAAAAAAAAAAAAAAAAAGTAGACTCCATTAAGGTCACCATGGTCAGCACAAGCCCTTTGCCCTATACATGACACCTGTTGTTGATGATGTTGTTGTTGTTGTTGTTGTTGTTGTTGTTGTTGTTAGGTGCCTTCAAATCAGTATCCGACTCTTAGTACCACTAGTACAACAGGAGAAACACTATTGTCAGTGCTTCTCTGCCATTCATAGGGGTTTTTTGTTTTGTTTTGTTTTGTTTTTGTGTGTGTGTGTTACTAGGGTTTGAACCTAGGGCCTCTCACCTGCATGTTCTGCAAGTGTTGAACCACTGAGCTGTGCCCCCAGCCCTTTTTGCTTTTTTTTTTTTTTTTTTTTTTTTACTTTTTGAGACATGGTCTCGCTAAGTTACACAGACTGCCTCTGGTCTCGAACTTGCAATCCTCCTGCCTCCGCCTCCCAAGCCGCTGGGATTACAGGCGTGTGCCACCACGTCCCGCCCTTCATAGGGTTTTCAATGGCAGACTGGTTTTGGGGAGTGGGTTGCCAGGTCCTTCTCCCAAGCCTACAGCACCTGGTGTTCCCAGGCGGTCTCCCATCCAAGGACTAACCAGATCTGACCCTGCTTAGCTTCCAAGGACTGATGAGATTGGACACCACAGTGGTACTTAACAACGGAGAGGGCATTTGCACATTGCTCTGTCCACCCACCCATCCACCTGTCCACCCACCCATCCACCTGTCCACCCACCCATCCGCCTGTCCACCCACCCATCCGCCTGTCCACCCACCCATCCGCCTGTCCACCCACACATCCACCCGCCCATCCACTCATACACCTACGCACCTATCCATCCACCTGTCCATTTATTCCTCCATTTCCGCATCCCCCCCACCCATCCGTTTGTCCCTTAGGTCTGTCATCTCGCTCACTCTTTCACTGCTTCACGTGCTCACTCTCTGCTATTTATTCGTTCCCTCACAAGTCCCGTGTGTTCCCTCATTCATTCACTCGCTCCTGTGCTCACTCCGTGCTCAGCCCCCTCTGAACCTCCCCCTGCTGCTCTCCCAGGAAGGCGGTCAGTTCAAGCCTCCATGGGCCTCCTCTGAGCCCTGCAGTGAGTGGGGCTCTGTAGGGAGTGGAGTAGGCAGAGCAGGGGTTGCAGGGGTCTGGGGAAGGGGAGTGGTTTCCTGCCATGGACTGGCATCTGCACCAGGGCAAGGGGGAGGGCAGACCCTTGAGCACCTGCCCTGCAGGCTTCCCTGGCTGTTCCGGGGCGATGACGCAGACCGCCCTGCTCCCACTGGGCAGACATCCACATGCTGTGCGCTCCTCCTTCTCCTCTGGCCCCTCCCAGCAGAGTTCCATTCCTCCCCGCCTGCCCAGCCAGCACCCTGGTCCTGGCACACTGGCTGTACCCATAGGTGCCTAGGGAGGGTGCACTGCTGTCAAATGACTCAACTGGTGAAAATGAATTTAATATAAAACCAGAGTCTAGGAAACCAAAAGCATGAGCTTAAAACTTTCCTAAAAGTTGAGCCGGGTGCGGTGGCCCACGCCTGTAATCCCAGCAGCTCGGGAGGTAGAGGAGGGAGGATCGCAAGTTCGAGACCAGAGGCAGTCTGCGTAATTTAGCGAGACCCTGTCTCAAAAAGTAAAAAAAAAAATGGGCTGAGGTGCAGCTCAGCGGTCCAGCACTTGCAGAGCATGCAGGCTCGAGGCCCTGGGTTCAACCCCCAGTAACACACAAAAAAAAAAAAAAAAAAAAAAAACTTTCCTAAAAGTTGTAAAGATCGTCCCGGTTTCCGTACAAGTCATTGATAAGGGACCCAGCAGAAGGAAACAGCCATGTTGCTTCCTGAAAATCCATCTAGAAAGTTCAGGGGTGGGCCAGGCGTGGTGGCGCAAGTCTGTAATCCCAGCGGCTCAGGAGGCAGAGGGAGAAGGATCACAAGTTCGAGACCGGAGGCAGTCTGTGTAATTTAGCGAGACCCTGTCTCAAAAAGTAAAAAAATGGGCTGGGGGTGCAGCTCAGTGGTCCAGCACTTGCAGAGCATGCAGGCACAAGGCCCTGGGTTCAACCCCCAGTACCACAAAAAAAAAAAAAAAAAAGAAAAGAAAAGAAAAAAGAAAGTTCAGGGGTGCACTGCTGACAAGTGGAGCAGACAAACTTGGCTGACAGTGACTTTTTAAAAACTCTTAGAGCAGAAAGTGTCAAAATGGAACACAATGGTCACTTGCAACCTAAAGGTCTGCACACAGAATCCTGGTCAGGGGAGAGACCAGTGACTTCAGTATGTGCAGCTCGACTGGCCTGTTCCTGGTCCAGCCCTGAACCCCACTGGGCCTGTGGGGTGCTGGAAATGGGTGTGAGGCAGGGTGGCGGGCAGAGGAAGGGAAGGGGCTCAGGGCTGAGAGGAGGAAGGAGCTGGGACGCAAGCGGTGTTGGGGAAGCTCATCTCCCTCAGTTCACCCTACAAGGTGCCCCGGTGGCTCAGGCAAGGGAAGCCCTGGCCAAAGCCACACGGTTCCTGGTGGGCAGAGCCTGACAGGACGCAGCTCTGAGTCGGAGGAGGAGTGGGTGGGATGGAGATGGGGGCACCGAGAGGCAGGGCGCAAAGCAGGCGCTCCAAGCTGCAGGGGGCAGGTCCTGCGCCCTCTGCCCACCGCCCCACTCCTGCAGGGAAGCCTGCTGCAGGGGCAGCTGCCGCTCTTCCTCGAAGGCCTCTTCCAGAACAACGAGCCAGTGGTCGCAGGCCTCATGGGCACCATGTCCGAGGTGCTGCACCGCCTGGGCACACAGGGCGCGGGTGCCCAGAGCCTCCGCGTCGCCATCAACGCCCGCTCCTTTTTTGACGACGTGAGTAGGGGACAGGCGGGGCTGGGGCTCCTGGGGTTCCTCCTGCTTGGGCGCCCTCTGCACCTCCTGCAATCCCAGGAACCACCCCCACCCCGTGCGCCCTCTCCCTGCGGACACACACACGGAGCCCAGGGGAGCTGTGTGCGCAGACCGCGGTCAGGTCTGGCAGGTGTCCACCAGGTGGCGCTCAGTCCCTCCATGTGGCTGAATAGTGCCAAGTCCACTGTCCCAGCCCCTCAGACCCAGTCCTACCGCCTGACTTCACAGACCCCTTCACTCTGTGACAAGCCACAGTGTTCAATGTAACTGCAGTCCTTTCACCGGAAGATGGGGAGACAATCTGCTCCCCGTTTGTTGATGACAGAGGTCCTTGGGTGCACATGTAGGTCTGAGAGACAGTGATTTTGTTCATGAGGCAGGTCTGGGCCATAACCTTGGGCCCTGCCCTGCAGCTGTAGCTAAGGACATGCAGACTCCCCATGGAGATCAGAGCCCAGATGAAGAGACCCATTGTTGTTGTTATTGTTGTTAGGTGCCGTGGGGAGTCAGGCTCATAGCGACCCTCATAGGGTTTTCAATGGCTGTTTCGGGATTGCCTCGGGAGTGGGTTGCCACGTCCTTCTCCCATTTTGCGGTGCTGGGAATCGAACTCGGGGCCTCAGAGACTGCAGAGCGGTGCTCTACCAACTGAGCTACATCCCAGCCCCGAAAAGACCCATGGAGGGACTCAAAGGTGGGGAGTTCTGGTGCCCCTCTGAGTGCCTGCCTTGCAGGAGCGGGACAGGATTCGAGCAGCAGCCATGGCGCTGTTCGGGGACCTGGTGGCAGTGATGGCAGGCAAGAAGCTGAATGGCCTCCGCACCCAGGTGTGCCAGAGCATGGTGCCCCTGCTCCTGCACCTGAAGGACCAGTGCCCAGCGGTCGTCACGGTCAGTGCCCACCCTCAGCCGGCAGCCCAGTGGGCCTTTGCCTCCACCAGGGGCAGGGCAGGCAGATGGCAGTGGGGCCGCCCAGAATGAGGGCCTGTGAAACAGCAGGGGGCAGCCGAGGGGCTGGCCACCCACACGCACTCATCACCTCTGCTGCTTCCCTGCACGCACATCACGCACACACGCACACGGCGAGGCCGGCTCTGTGGGCCACATCTTTCAGCACTGCAGGCTGCAGCTCCCAGCCCGGGCATGTGGAGGGGACAGGTGCTCGCTGAACCCCTGGAATGTGGCCCGAGCCCTCCCTGCCTGCTGTGCTCAGCTGGGCTGGGGCCCCCCGCCCTTGGGGAAACGGACAGCAGCCACCAGCTCCAGGGCTGCCGGTAGACCAGCCTGGGACCTGCGCATGGCGCTAGGCAGGCAACGGCAGCTTTCTGACCCCAGCACAAAGGCTGCTGGGGGAGAAGTGGAGGCCCCGGGCTCAGACATGTGGGCGTGGGTGGCCCTGCCCTCGTGACCCTCCGCTCCCCTCCTATGGCTGTCCCTGCAGCAGGCCAAGTATACCTTCTACCGCTGCGCGGTGCTGCTCCGCTGGCCGCCGCGACACACCCTGTTCTGCACGCTGGCCTGGGAGCGCGGCCTCAGCGCCCGCCACTTCCTCTGGACCTGCCTGGTGAGGAGCGGGGTGCAGACCCAGGGGAGGGGCCGGCTGCACCTGCTCACTCCCCTCCAGGCCTCCACTCCAGTGACCAGCAGGCTCTCCTCCGGCAGATGGCCCAGAGCCAGGAGGAGTTCAGCATCCACCTGGCGCAGGCCCTCAGCTACCTGCACAGCCGCCACCGCCACATCAAGACGTGGGCCGCACTCTTCATAGGTGGGCGTTGGGTGGCCAGGCTGGGAGTCGCTACCTGCCCAGAACGCCCGCCTGCAGGAGAGGAAAGGGGGAGGGGCTCTGCAGCGGAGGAGGTGGAGGAGAGGGTCTGGGCCCTGGGAGCCCTTGCCCCTCGGCCAGCTGCGCTTGTCCTGCACAGGATACACCACCTGCTACCACCCCAAGGCCATGTCCCAGATGGTCAACGATGTGGACACCAAGCTGCTCTTCTGCAGTGAGCAGCCCCTGCCCCAGACCCTCCCCAAATCCACAGCATCCTAGCGCAGCACGCTCAAGCCACTCCACAGATGGCAGGACTCAGCCCCAGAGCACAGGGCACCCTCCCACCCTTCCCAGCCCGGCGCCAGCATCAGAACAGGGGCCAGGCCTCCTGAGCAGAGCTCTGTCCACCTCAGGCCCCTCCCTGGCCACTCCCACCGCACTGCCTGAATGGCACAAGGGCTCCACGGGTGGAGGTGGAGGGGAAGAGAGCCCTTGGGGAGAGGTGAAGTGGGGAAGTGGGGCCCTGTCCGGCCACCCTGCACCCAACCCACCTGGCTGCAATGGGGGGCTGTTCCCAGGGCCAGGGTCACCCCTGACTTGTCTCTTCTCTCCTGGAGCTTTTGAAGATCTCAAAAAAGACCCGGAGCCTGGCATCCGGGAATTTGCCACCAGACAGCTGTCCTTCCTTCGGAAGGTGTCCGCCACACCCCAGAAATGACTCCAGCGGTTCTTCCCACCGCCCCCCTTCCCCTCCCAGAGGATAGCCCCGCCCCACCGTCCACACAGAGCTTAACCACATCACATTTTTCCATTTCAAAGAAAAATCTAGATTCAACAAAGAAGCCTTCCATCTGTGGGCTCCCTGCCCATCCTCTAGGGGCCCCTCCATTCCGGCCAAGCCAGAGACAGGGTCAGTGGAGAGGGGTGAGCAGGGTGACCTGGGAAGCCTGAGGGAGACCCGCAAGCGGCAGCGGAGGGGGGCTCCACAAGACCTGGCCCAGGCCACAGCGCCCACGGAGTGGTCCGGCTGGGGAAGGTGGGGGAAGGGCCCCCAGCCAAGCTCCTACTGCCTGGGGACCAGGTCTCCCTCCACGCCCACCTCCATCCTCCTCAGTGCAATCAGGGCTGGCCTGGAACTGACAGGAAGCCCAGCCCAGCCAGGCGTGGATGAGCTGCATGCCCTGAGGCAAAGGTCTTGGCTCTCGAGGACACAGCTGTTCCATCTGTAAAATGGGTATTAACATCCGTCCAAGACCCTGGAAGGGCCAAGTCCAGGGATGGTTCCCCAACCCACAGATCCCCCTAGGGACCCCACTCACCCCTCACCAGGTCCTTCCCCATCTCAGCCTCAGTTTTCCCACCTGTGGAATGGGCAGACAAGCCTTTCCCATGCCGCTGGGTCCAGCGCTGTCCAAGGAAATCACCAGCAGGCCGGCCCATAGGACCCCACTGGACCAGGTTCCCCCAGGCCTTTCCAACCAGTCTGCCCACCCCCAGGCCCACACGGACCTTCCCCACCTGGGCTCTGCACTTTCCGCCCAAGCACCTTTTCTGCCTCGGCACCCCATACCACATCTGCCAGGCCCAGCTGAATCCCTGCTGGACAGAGCCCCCTGGCCCAACTGGTCCATCTCCCCAAGCCCCCCACACTGCACTGCTTGAGGCTGCAAGCCTTGAATAGCTGACTGAGAAATACAGCAACCTTTTGCAAGTGTGTTGCAGGTGTAGTTGAGTTCCATTCCAGGAAAGGAGAAAAGAGACCCTGGGTTGAGCTGGGGTCTCCACCCAGGAGCCCGGGATGGTCAGGCTATTGCCCGCCCCCTCCGTCCCTTCCTTTCAAGCAGAGCTCCCTGAGAGGGAACTGCAGGCTAGTTTCACCTTTTTGCATGTCCCCACCCTGTCCCATGGCCTCACAGGCACCTGCCCCTGCCCCTCCCCCCTCCCATCCCCAGGCATGAGCCCTGCCGCCAGAGGGTCCCCTGCATCTAGTCTGGCAGGTGCCAGGACTGACCCGGGAAGGGCACTGGTGTCCCCTGGGGTGGCCTTTCTGGATGCCCTCCAGCACCCTGTGGAATTGCTTAGGTAAATTCTGGGGCTCAGTGTCCCAGACGGCGACTGGGCCACCCCTTGGATTCTCAGAGTCTGTCCCTCATCCAGAAGTGGGAGGGGGGAGCGTTGATCAGGTGCTGAGGGACAGGCAGTTTCTCGGGACTCAGCATACAGTTGTTGTTGTTAGGTGCCGTCGAGTCAGTATCCGACTCATAGCGACCCTCATAGGGTTTTCAATGGCTGACTGTTTCGGAATTGCCTTGGGTGTGGATTGCCAGGCCCTTCTCCCAGCATACAGTAGGTGCTCCGTTATGGAATGTAGTCACAGCATTTGAGGCCAGGCCCAGTGGAGCATGCCAGGGGAAGGAGAAACAGGGTCTGTGTCGCCTTTGGCTCCCTGCCAGAGCCCCAGCAGAGGCACAGCCTGTCCCAGGACCCGTACTGCAAGGTGCAGGCAGAACCTCACCTGGGGGACGAGCTGCCAGCAACTCGCCTGGGGACGAGACCTGCCTTCCTGGGAAAGGGAGGGACAGTGACTTCTGGGTGCCCAAGGCCCATGCAAAGCGGGGAATGGTGGGAGAACACAAGGCAGGTTGGTGGGCCCTGCAGAAGGGCCAAAGGCAGACGGCAGGTGGCAGGTGACCTAAGCATGAGGTGTGGCAGGAATAGAAGGAAGGAACCAGCAAAGCCGGCAGGTGGTGTCCAGAGGTGGAGTCCAAGCCTGGGGTTGCAGACGGCACCCACGCCACCACACAGCCAGCCAGGCCAGCCCCAGGCCCTCCCAGTGGGGCCCTGCCCTGTGCGCCCTTCCTTGGCCACACAGGGCCAGCCTCAGCTCAGCAACCACGCACACGAGCACAGGCACAGCGCAGTTCAGACCTCAGACGAACCTGGCCGCTCCCACATCACAGCACCCCTAGGGCCCCTCACCCCTCCCCAAGCCTCAACAGCCCCTGGGTGTGACTTGTCCCTTCTCTCCTCCCCACTCCCCCCACTGGCTCCTCCTCTGGTCCCTGGAAGCTGAAATGATATGTGGCTGGAGCAGGACAGGGGGCCACCACGCCAGACACAGAGCCCTCAAGTGCCCAATGCACCCCATCCTGCCCTGCAGAGGGCTGACACTGGTGACCTAGCCTCCCCTTCTTACGTCCCCAAAGTAACTGGGCAGTGCAGTCCAAGGCCTGGTTCCACTGTATGGGTCAGACTTGCAGGCCCAAGTCAGAGTGTGTAGGGCCAAACATGGCCATCAGAGGGCGCCAGAAGAGCACACAGGATCCCCAGCTCCCAGAGTTGGGGGGAACAGCAGGACAGTGGCCATCCAGGGCCCCACGGCCTCCCGGCCACTCCCGCCTGGTCCTGCACCCACTCTCCACACACAGCCACGGCTCCTGTTTTATTGCCTGTGAGCGCCCAGAGCATCAACCGCCCCAGGATCGGATAAGGTGCCGAGGACAGGTCAGGGTGAGGGGCCGCCCAGGAGGGACTGGGCCAGTGGTTAAAAAGCACACCGCCAGCAACAGGCAGGCCAGAGAAGAGGCCTGCGGCAGGGGGTGGAGCAGGGCGGGAGGGGACTGGCAGGAGGTCCAGGGCAGAGGGGCCTCGGGCCTCGGAGACGGTCATAGGCACACGCGGGCAGAGGCGCACGGAGACAGATGGAGAGGAAAGAGGGCACGCGTGGCCTTCGGACTCCTTGCCGTGGATGTGCCGAGGCACCGGCCGAAAGGCGGGTCAGGCCGCCGAGACAGAAGCCCCGGGTGGGCGTGGGTCGGGCCCGCCGGGTCCTGAGCTACATCACGCAGCACCTGTTCCTGAGTGCGTGTGGGTCTTTGAAGCGCAGTCTCTGCTTGGGCCTGTACTTTTCCAGGTAGGTGAGCTGCTTGCTGTTGATGGCTCCACGGCGCTTCCTGCGGAGACGTGGACAGGCGGAGGGGTCATCGGACCTGGGCTGGCCACCTGGCCTGCACCATGGAGCTGGGGGCCCAGGAGGCCGGTGCGACTGGAGCAGGTCCTGGTGGCCAGTGGAGCCCCCAGGTCCTGACTTGGGCGGAGGTGGCCACACAGGCAAAGCCACCCGTGGCCAGGGCTTACTGAGTGAAGCAGGGGAAGAGAAGACGAGGCGAGGGGAAGCCAGGGCACAGGCCGGGCCCTCATCCTGGGCAGCCAGCCCCACCTCAGACCTACACCAACGTGCAGAAAGAACACCAGCGTGTGCGGCCGTGTGTGCGGGCCACTACACGCACAGGCGTCTGGGTGCCTGCGTGGCAGCATGCAAGCTATGTCCCGGTCCCCGCTAAGACACCCACTCCCATGTCCACACAGGGCCGGCGATGTGCTGGTGGAAAGCCTGCCTCAGAGAGAGATGGCCGCACCCCACAGAAAGCCAGCTTGGGGTGGCACAGGGGCCCCACTCCCAGCACGGCCATGTCACACGCACGCATGCGCATGCAGCCTGCCGAGGGGCGGTGGTCCTGCCATTCCTGCCCACTGAGTAGGCAGACAGGTACCCTCCCCAGGGAGGCCATCACAGGACAAGAAAGTGCTGGCCCAGACGCACGCAGAAGGGCAGGAAGGGACAAGCTAAGGACGTCAGGCTGGGCAGTGGACACTGGGGCTACGAGGCCGTCAGGACCACAGGGCTGAGGACCTTGGGGGCAGCTCAAAAGACACCACATTCACCAGGCGCAGTGCTGCACGCCTATAACCCCAGCAGCTGGGGAGGCAGAGGCAGGAGGATTGCAAGTTCGAGACCAGAGGCAGTCTGCATAACTTAGCAAGACTCTGTCTCAAAAAGTAAAAAAATGGGCTGGGGGTGCAGCTTAGTGGTCCAGCACTTGCAGAGCATGCAGGTGCGAGGCCCTGGGTTCAACCCCCAGTACCGCAAACAAACAAACAAAAAAAAACAGACACTACGTTGGTGTCCCTGGACATGGCTCCAAGGGAGGAGGCCTTCCGGTTCTTGCTTTCCACTGAGAAGCAGGACTAGGTGTCCTGGGGGTATCGGGGGCGTTAAGAAGACAGGGTCTGCGGAGGGCAGGAGGGACTCCCTTGGGGAGCAGCTGAGCTGCTGTCCTTCCCCTGCAGCAGATGTCACAGCACAGCCTGGGGCCTTGTCACGGCTCCTGGGCCCTGGTTCCTCTTTCCCGGAGCCAGCCCAGGACTGGCCCAGCCCCTGCAGACCCGCACAGCCTCGGACCGAGGGAACTACACCACAGAGGCGCAGGGCAAGAGGAGGCCTCAGCGACAGCCTGGCCCTCACCCAGCAGCCAGGATGGGGCACCCAGCCCCCCACGCGCTCCCGACCGCCCCCACACCCTGGCCACTCACTGCCGGATGAACTGGATGGCGTCCTCATATTTCATCCCACTCTCGATGAGGGCCAGCGCCACCAGGACCGGGGCCCTGCGGGTGGAGGGCACAGCGGGGTCAGCGGAGCCTCTGCACCGTGTTCCTCCCAATTGGCAGGCTGCTGAAGATGCAGGGCCTGGGGGTCTGCGGGGCCGACTCCCCTGATTCCCTAAGCTCCCCCTGGAAGGCACAGACTCAGACACGCCAGCCCAACTGCCTAAGTCCACATTCTGGTTCCCTCCTGCCCCTCTCGCACAACCTCAGGGGGTTGGGACAACCTCTCTGTGCCCTGGGTTCCTTGTGGGTAAACTCCCGGTGGGAGGGCTAACCAAGGGTGCAGAGGCAAAGTGCTTAGCTCAGGTGGGGCCTGGATAAGGGCTTAAAACACACAGGCCGTGAACCCCACCTGGCTGGCCCGCCCTCTGTAACGAGGGCTCCCACTGCCTGGCTCATTCCAGGCCAGTGCAGGCTGCTGCGCCTGCTCCCTGCAGGGGTACCCAGCCCAGCGGAGGCGTCTATGTGTCTGGGGAGGGGATGTGGCAGCTCTTCTCCCACACAGTTCAGGGACAGCCTCAGCCACACAGAGGGGAGTCCGGTCAGCCTTCAGAAGGACTCCCTCCCTGCCAGGCTGTGGGAGGACTTGTCTGGGAGTCCTAAAACTTGGGGCACTGCCCTGGGGAACGGTCACGTGCACGAGAGCCAGCATCAGCCCAAGCTCAGGCCCCACCCCCAGCCCAAGCCCCGCCCCCAGCCGCAGCACCTGCCCCGCGCCCCGCCCGCAGCTCACCGTCCCAGACCCGCCACGCAGTGCACAGCCACGCAGCTGCCGGGGTCATCGCAGAATTTGGCTCTCAGCAGGCTCAGCCAGTCGTCCACCACCTTGCCGGGCGGGGGCGCCCCGTCGTCAAAGGGCCAGTCCTGGGGGAGAGCCGTCTGAGGCGCAGCCCTCAGTGGAGCTCAGCCTCCACCCGAGGGTCTGCCCAGGCTTCCTGCCCACATCAGCGGTCCCTTCTCCATGGCACCTCCTGGGTCCTCTCCTGCCTTTCTGAGCAGAGTCCCTTCTGGAACCCCACGGGCCCAGAGGCACCCACAGCCTGCATGGCAGCATGCAGGCTGTGTCCCAGTCCCCCCTAAGGCACCCACTCTGTGTGGCTCCAGACTCACGGCCCCTCCCCGCTCCTGTCCTAGTGCTGGGGGCTGAGGCAGCAGACCCAGGGTCTGCCCCTGCGGTAACACACGAATGCCCCCCACACCCACCTGTGTCGCCACCCCCAGTGTGGCCACACAGCCCAGGAGAGGCCGCAGGGAGGACGGAGAAAGGGGACGGAAAGGGTGATGCCCACTTCTGGACACTGGACTGTAAACACCAGCCATACCTGGGCCTTTCCGGTCACTCCCGGGGGCCAATGTGGTTTTGGAAAATGAGCTTTGCCCCGTACCACCCCCCAGCACCCTGGCGGGCAGAGGCCAGTCTAGGCAGGGAAGGGACTGGCCCAGGACACAGCGCGGGGAGGACAGTGATGCCGCCACCTTCGTGAGGTGGATGCACGGGGGGCCCAGGGGCTGGTCCACGTGGTGCCTGCTGAGACTGCAGGAGGCAGCACGGGGTTACCTCAGCCTCCCCTGCGTCCCAGCAGGGCAGCTCCTGGCAGCAGCCAGCCAGCGAGGCTGCCTGGACCCTCATCCAAACCCCTCCTGCTGCAGAGGAAAGTGAAGGAGGCCGCCGTGGCGCCCACTGCCAGGAGGTGCTTAAGGACCTTCATCTCACAGCCTTCCAAGCCCCCCATACACACACAGTGAAGACCCTCAGGCTCAAAGTGGCCTGCCGGGCGCCACAGCTGGGCAGGGGCAAGGGCAGGACTCAGCCCAGCCCTGGCTGAGCCCAGAGCACCAGCTCTTCCCAAGGCTCCACACTGCCTGGCAGTGGCTGCCTCGGGTTTGATGGCACGGGAGACAGGAGATCGAGGCCCGGCCCAGCTCCCTGGGAGCCGGGGTCCTCCAGGCAAGCCCTGCAGGCCTGGTTCTGGGGTCCCAACCCACAGAGCTGCCCCATCCTCCACCTAAATTGGGTCCCCAGGGCCACAGGAGCCAAGGACACGGCCCCAAGGGTCCCTCCCATGGCCTCGGCAGAGGGTCTCTCTGGGGATGCACTGCTGCCTGGTGACAGGGCCCCAGGCAGCAGGCAGAGACGCTGAGAAGTGGCCCCTGGGACTAGGCCAGGCTCACAGGAGTCAGGCCGTCCCGGCTGCCTGAGGAGATCTGGCCAGGCGCCTGCTGTGCCTTGCACCCCATCTGCCCAGTGCGGGCCACGGTCTCCCCTAGGCGGGGCTGGGGGGTTCAGCCCTAATCCCCAGTGGCGCATGTGCCAGCAGGTGGGGGACACCCCCAGGGGGCCCCTCCTCCCTCTGGCTATGTGGCTGCAGAAAACGCCTGACCCCAAGCCTCAGTTTCCCCAAGATGGAGCCACATGGGGGCTGCAGGCTGCTACAGATCTGAGACTGGGTGGTGCCTAGGAGGACCCCCCAACAGGCAGGGAAGCCCAGCTCCCAGGAGCTGAGTGGCCAGAGCAGCGAGTGTGCGCGACCCCTGCTTCATAGGCCAGATCTGGAAAAGGTGTGTAGAGGGGGTGACGCTCTCAGGGTCACAGGCCCCAACACCCTGGCCTCACCCAACGTGCCCACACCTGTGGCCTGGCACAGACAGCCCGGCGGATGGCAAGTGGCACTGAACAGGCCCCATGTGCTGGCCTCACAGGGAGGCCCCAGACCCCCCGCCCAGCCCCCGCGTCCCCGAGTCGCACGGCCCTCACCACCACAGTGATTCCGTCCTTCTCCAGCGGGGCCTTGTCATAGGTCACTTCGCACACGCGCACGACAGTGGTGGCCCCATACTTCTTCAGGTCCTGGCAGGATGGGAGTGGGGGGCTGAGCAGGGGCTCCCACGGCACAGCTGAGCCCCGCAGGCCCCCGGGGCAGGCCTGTCCCCGAGACCCCGGAAGGTGGGGCCCTGTCCCCAGCCTCCCGGGCAGGACTGTCTCTTCACCAGAGAGGAAGGCTCTGGGGACCCTCAGTGCCAGCCTGTGGGGCTCCGCCACGGGAGGGGTGGTGTTTCCTGATGCTTCGGGTGCCTGTCCCTGTCCCAGCTGGAGAGGGCACCCCACCCACATTCCCTGTGACCCACAGCTCAGCGCCCAGGATGCAGCCCCTGCCCGCAGCCTCCCACCTCTGTGACGCTCGGGACCCCAGGGTGCCACAGCAAGGCCCCACTTTCCAGACAAAGTTGGGAAGACCCAGCAGGGGCAAGATCTCAGGCCACAGAGGGCTCTGCACCTGCACAGTCGTCCAGGCCCGCTGGCACGGTGGTACCCACGCAGGGGTTTCCCATCTCTGACAGAGGGGTAGGGGCCTCAGAGCAGGCAGGGCAGCCCCAGGCAGGGCAGGTGACAGGGAGCCAGGTCTTGCACACTGGCAGGGAAGCCCCACACTGCCCACACGAAGGCCACCCAGCTCACAGCCAGACACAGGGTATTTATACCCACAGGCCGTGAGCAGGGCCAGCGCCCACCCCCACCTTCTCCCGCAGATATTTTGGGAGTGGTGAGGAATCCCTGGGCCTCACCGGTCATGCAATGGGGACACTGAATGCAGCAAAGCTGGGACTGGACTATTCTAAGAGTACAGGGAACAGGAGGGGCATGCTGGCCTCTCAGGCCAAGGGACACCTCGGAGTTCCTCTATGCCTTCAGAGGAGGAAGCTCTGGCCCAGGTCAAGGCTGAGCGGACCCTAGTCACACACTGAGCCCTGATTCTGCTCATACTGACCCTTCTCACACTCTTATGCCTGACTCTGCTCATACAATGAGCCCTGACCCTGGTCACTGAGCCCTGACCCTGGTCACACACTGAGCCCTGACCCTGGTCACACACTGAGCCCTGATTCTGCTCATACCGACACTTCTCAGGCTCTTAGTCCTGACTCTGCTCACATACTGAGCCCTGACCCTGGTCACACACTAGGCCCTCAGCTGGTCACCACTGAGCCCTCTGGTCACACACTGAACCCTCATACTGCTCACATCATTAACCCTGACCCTGCTCACACTCTGAGCCCTGATTCTGCTCACACTCTTAGGTCTGACTCTGCACACACACAGCCCACACCCTGCTCACACTGAAATCTAATCCTGGCCACACACTTGAGCTGATTCTGGTCCCTGAGCCCAGACCTGGGTCACACACTGAGCCCTGATTCTGCTCATACCGACCCTTCTCAGGCTCTTAGCCCTGACTCTGCTCACATACTGAGCCCTGACCCTGGTCGCTGAGCCCTGATCCTCGTCACACTCTGAGCCCTCACCCTGATCACACACTAGGCCCTCATCTGGTCACCACTGAGCCCTCTGGTCACACACTGAACCCTCATCCTGCTCACACCATTAACCCTGACCCTGCTCACACACTGAGCCCTGACTCTGCTCACACTCTTAGCCCTGGCTCTGCTCACACGCAGCCCTCATCCAGCTCACACTGAAATGTGATCCTGGCCACACACTTGAGCTGATTCTGGTCCATGAGCCCAGACCCTGCTCACACACTGAGTCCTCACCCTGCTCACTCTGAGCCCTGATC
Source organism: Pedetes capensis (assembly GCA_007922755.1). Classification (NCBI taxonomy): domain Eukaryota; kingdom Metazoa; phylum Chordata; class Mammalia; order Rodentia; family Pedetidae; genus Pedetes; species Pedetes capensis. The sequence goes on along the minus strand of VMDO01000027.1, from coordinate 382,790 downwards.
TTGCTCACAGTCTGAGCCTTAATCATGGTCACTGAGCCCTCATCCTGGTCACACACTGAGCCCTGCTCCTGGTTACACACTGAGCCCTGGTGTCATAGTTTCAATCTATAAAGTCCCCCAAAGGCCATGTGGTTGAACATTTGGATCCTGGCTGGTGGCACTGTTTATAGAGGCTAACTGAGCCCTTGGGAGGTAGAATCTAGCTTAGCGGAAATAGGGGCGGGGCCTTGGAAGCTTTCATCCAGGCCTACAGTTACTTCTGGTCACGCTCTCTGCTTTCTGTCTCTGATCTTCCATGACATAAGGTTCTCCACCACAGGCCCTGCCTTGCCTGCCCTGCCTGTACGGACGGAAGTCCTCTAACCCTGAGCTCCCAATAAATCTCTCCCCCCATAAGTCCATTTTGGTCCGATTCCCTGTGACAGTAACGCACGCATCCACTAGTCCACCCAGCTCTGACTGCACACTGAGACCTCATACTGCTCACACTCTGAGCCCTACCTCTGATCACAGACCAAGCACTGAGAGTGGCTTGTGCCCTGACCTTGGTCACACCGTCACCCCTGACCCCGTCACAGGTTGGGTCCTCAGCCTGGTTGCATGTGGCACACTGGCCCTGCTCTCTCACAGGTCCCACTGTTATCAAAAGGTTTCTGCTGTGCAAGGGGCTGCCATGGCCTGCAGGGCACCCAGCTCCGTGCCCAGGCTCCCTGTGTGCAGTGCTCTGTGCCGTGATGAAGACAAGCTCATGGTGCCTATCTCATGCTGCAGGGGAAGGAGCTCGAGGCCACGGCCTGCAAAAAGGCCTGCAGTCAGCCCAGTGAGTGGCCCTGCTAGGTCTCCTAGCAGCTGGGAGCCCCACAGAGGCTCCTCACAAAGCCGCCTGGCCACCTCTGGGCCCTGTAGACGCCCCTGGCCCCAGGTGCAGAGCTGTGAGCAACAGGCATGACTGCCTGCCGCCTCTCCGCCATCCTGGCGCAGGATGCCCGCGCCTGGCTGACAAAGCAGGATGGGCCACCACGCTGTCAGTCCCATCCCGCCCCCCGCCTGGCCACTCACCTCGATGAAGGTGCTGAGGGTGGCGTTGGTGGGGTTGTGCGTGATGAGGAAGCGCATGTTCCTGTAGCACACCTCCACGGGGGCCGGGCGGTTCATGCGGGCCATGCCTCCTCCCGGGAGGCAGAGGGCAGGCCAGCCAGGAGCTGCGGGGACCCCACTAGACCCCCACACTGAGTCAGGCAAGATCCCCGTGCTTGTCCAAAAAGAAACAGTTTTTTAAAACCTCGTCCCCACGCCTCGCACAAATATTGTGCAAATATCTGGGAGAAGGATAGAGAGCTGCCTGGTGTTCTGATAATTAAAAACGAAAACCCCACTCGGAAGAAGGGGAAAAAGAACAAACGAGCAGCCCGCAGGACCACGGGCCAATCCTCAAGCCCCGTCTCTCAGAGAGGGGTGGTCATAAGGGGGCAAAAATAAAAATGACAACCCAAGAAACTCAGCAAAGAAAACCGGACAACCCCAAGGCAAATCAGGCCGCTAAGCCGCGTCCAGTGTGGCGCTGTCACTAGAGACACCCGTCCGCATCAGTGGTCGGCGAGCGTCTCCTCCGCTCAGAGCCCGGCCCCAAGCCCCCGGGGCCAGAGGACAAGTGAACTTGAACTGAACCAACCACAGCAGCCACAGGTGGCAGCTGTGGCGGGCAGGATGCCTCTGATGTGCTGGGGCTCTGTCACGTTACCCCATCAGGGAACGGCAAGTCCCAGAGTGGGGCGTGGGGCTCAGGCGGCAGCGCTGGCCCCAGGCCTGGCAGTGGAGGCCATGGGTGGGTGAGGGCAATGGTGAGGGCCAGGGGGGCGCGGTCCTCCTCAGCAGCAGGTGCGGTGGTGATGCTGGGAGGGGCAGGGCTCAGAGCCGCCCCCGCAGGGCCTCTCCATCAATCACAGGATGGTCCTCGGCAGGCTCCGTCTAGGGGCAGGAGAGAAGGAAATGAGAGGTCCTCCTCAGGCCTCAGGCTGGGATTTAGCTCAGTTGGTAGAGCGCCACTCTGCAGGTCTCAAATCTCTGAGGTCTCGAGTTCGATTCCCAGCACCGCAAAAATGGGAGAAAGGACATGGCAACCCACTCCCAAGGCAATCCCGAAACAATCTGCCGTTGAAAACCCTATGAGGGTCGCTATGAGTCAGACACAACTCGATGGCATCTGACAACAACAACAACAATCTCAGGCCTCAGCTGCCCCACGTGAGAACACAAGGCAGGCCAGCTCCCGCCAGGGTTGCCCCAGACCCCTGGGGTGACAAGCGACCATGCCCAGTCCTGGTGCAGAGAGGAAGGCAAGAAGAGAAGGATATCAGGGTCACACCCTATACTGAATCCTGACAAGCAGAAAAAAAGGTCCATCCGTGGCCGCAGCAGCAGAAGCTGGGCCCCCTGAGCCTCATCCTTGCCCTGCTGCCAGTGGCCGGCAGACATCGGCCCCCAGCCCAGATCAGCGACCCTTCTCTTCTTGGACTTGCCGCCCCCTGCAGAATGTCCGAGCCCAGGTCATTCTGGAGCAGCTGACCTCAGTGAAAGGTACCCAGGCAGCAGGTCCTGCCCGGGGCGCTGCGGGCGGGGAGTGGCCCCAACTGCCTCCCGGGCTTTCTGCAGCCTCCTCCCTGGCCGGTCTCTGCCGCCGCCCACGTGGAGCTGGCCAGGCATGGGAAGTAAACAAGCCACTGTGCCCTCCAGGCGCTCTGAGAGACCACAGACCACAGGCCAAAGGGCCAGCTGCCAGGCGCATGCCAAGGGAGTGGCAGCGCAGGTGGCCAGGAAGACAGTCACACCGACACTGGGCCCTGGGGAAGGACACTGCCGGTGTCACAACACCAGCCACAAACACCTCCTCCCCCAATTCCCTCCCCCTCTGCATCTAAAGGCTCCAGAGGTCCTAGCAAGGGGTCCCAGGAGCCTCCAGCCCCTCCCACACTGTGGAGGACAGGAGACCTTGGTCATGTCCCTGGCCTCTCTTGCCGGCCTCCCCAGCTGTACAATGATGGCCAAACCAGCTGCCTCTGCAGTGCCTCGGGCTGGGAGCCAGTGTCCCCAACCCTCCAGCCGCATGCCACAGCCTCACCTCTGTGCCCCAGGCTCCTCCCAGCCCCTCACCTGGCAGAGTCCTCCCTTCACCCACCAGCCCACTGCCTCTCACCTTCTCCCCTCTCCAGCACCCCTTCTCCGGCTGCTCGCCACGCAGGCCAGGCACCCAGCCTAGCCCCGGGGGCTCCGGCCTAGGCTGAGAACACCTGTAGCCTCCTCACTCTCCATCCCCCACACCCCGGTGACAGCCCAGCAATCAGCTCAGGGCAGACCACGTCTCACACCCTGTTCTGACCATGGTCCTGGGAGGGTAAGGACAGCCATAGGTGGGGGATGACCCCAAAAAAGGGGAAGAAGATAGAGAAAGGACCCCACCTAGGTTCAGCCAGCCAGGTCCCCAAGGCATCTGTCCTGGCGCAGGTGAGGAGAGCCAAGGTGAGGAGTCCCGAGGCTCACAGACACCTGGGCCTCCCGGGGCCCGCACCCCGGCACCCTCGTGTTCACACACGGAGGAAGGGAAAAGGCCCGTGGAAACCGCAGGGCTCCACTCCAGGGGCCTCCTGAGGGGCTGGCCTCCCATTAGCCCCTGTGGCTGGGGACCAGGAGACTCTGAGGCCCGGCTCTACTGCCCATAGCACTGGACAGGTCCTCAAGGCTGAGGGCCGCTGGGCAGGGGCAGGGAGCTGAGACACCCCACATTACACCCCCCCACTCGAGGCTCAAAAGTTGTTACTGGCTTGCAAGGACCAGGGGTTAGGCTGGGCCAGGCCAGGGCCCAGGGGTGAGAGCCCAGGCCAGAGCGGGTCAGGGGTCCAGGTCCAGGTTAGGTCAGGCTGAGTAGGTGTCTTGCCACACCTTCCACGTGCCTCCAGTCTGGGGCCCACCCCCGGTGAGGGCAGAGCAGTGCCCCAACCCTCCAGCCCACCTGTGGAGGCCCATGAGAAGTCCAGACGGCAAGGGCCAAGGGGACTCCAGGCGGGAGAGAGGGCAAGCTGCCCCCAGCTCCGACCCAAGGCCACGGCTCCACCCACCCAGCCACCCATCTGCCAATCTCAGTAACGACAAGAGTGGGCAGAGGCCAAAACCCCCAGGGACAGGCAGGGAGCTCTCAAGGAGGCCACAGCCTCAGCTCCCCTGGAGGAGACACACAGGCCCCCCCCAACCCCTTTGCTGAGTCCAGTCGCTGTTGCAACCTCTCACATCCCCAGCACGCCCACTACCCATGCCCAGGGGACCCCCTGCGTGCCTGAGACCCCTTCCCAGTGTCCTCCCCTTCCCAGATTCCAGCTCCGCCTCCTCTGGCTGGTGCCTGGGGCCACTGCTGTTCCCAGAACCGCTATCTTTCCAAGACCTTTAAGGGAAGACCATCTTTGTCCCTGCTTGGCAGATGAGGAAACCAGCCAGGAAAGATGGAAGGACATTCTCTGGGGCCTGGCCAGACCGGGCGTCCTGCTAAGTAGGTTTCCTCAAACTCAAGCCTAGGAAGCGGGAGCAACACAGAACCCTAGGGCAAGGAGGAGTCAGAGGGGCAGGGAGGCCACTGCCCTCCCTCCTGTGGCGGAGCCCATCACGGAGTTTGAGCCCAGCAGGCTTCCAGAAGGACCCCTCTCCGCACACGGGACGCTGTATTGGCTGGGGTGGGGAGCTGGTGGCCCCTGGTCTGCTGGGGTCCCAAGACAGGACGCCTGGACCGTGGTGGGGCTGCGATGTGCGACGGGGGAGGGGCGGCGGTGAGGGGCGCTGTGCCCAGGCCTTGGCCTGCTCCCCACCCAGCCCGCAGGGCGCCGCCTGCCGGGGCGGGGCCGGGCGCGGTCCGGAAGGGTCCGAGTGGCCGGAGTCCCCGCCGCCCACCGCGTCTGCGCTCGGCTCACCCGCGCCCGCAGGCGTCCCGCCGCCTCCATCCGCCGACCGGCCCAAGACGCGCGAGGCGCGCCCTCCGCAGCAGCGCCGGCTCGCGGGCGCCTGCGGCCCGGTTATTTATAGCGCCCGGTGTCACGTGGGGGGCGGTGACCGGCTGGCGACCCGGCCCGCGCACCTGCCACCTACAGATTGCGCGCCCTGCCCACGGGCGAACAAAGGGGCAGCGGGCGGAGGAAGAGGAAGCCCGGCAGGCGCAGGAAGGGGAGAGGCCGGGCCGCCGGGGCCCCGTGGCGGGCGGGCGGGAGCGCCGCAGTCTACCTGGGCGGGGCCTCCCTGGAACCTTCTGGGGCTCCCCGCGGCGGGTCAGGCTGTCAGGATTCCCACGCCAGAGTTGTGGGGGGGGGCGCCCCGGTCGCTGCTGACGGCCAGAGGCGCCCCTGCCTTTGCAGACCCCCGGGCTTCTCCACTGACCAAGCACCTGCCGCGGGCCACACACTGCCGTCCTCTCGCTCAGTCTGCACAAACCCCTGAGGGAGTCCCCCAGCCGACAGCTGAGTGTAGGAGCACCCCAGGGTGACAGAGGCCAGCCAGGTCCAGCCGAGGCACTGTCTCCAAGGGGCGGCGCGCGTGACCCTCTGCCATGAACCCTCCAGGACACTCCCAAGCAGAAGCCTCCCCCGTGTTCCCAGCGCCCCAGAAACACGGCTTCCAGACACCCCGTGCTTCCCAGACCAAGAGCCCCAAGGGGGGAGGGCAGCATCGTGGCCAATTGCATACCTGCCCTGGCCCCCAGGCCCTCAAAGCTGGCTGGGGTAGGGCGCACAGAGCCCCCAGCACCCGGGTCCCCAGAGGCCCTGCCTTGCTGGGAACCCAGCTCAGAGCCTGGCTCCCACACAGACGCCAGGCCCCTGCAATCAGGGCTAAGGAGGGGGATGGGCAGGGGAAGGCTGGCCAGGAGCCATCTGAGAACACACCCCCTTTCTGCCCCCACCTCCCTGGAGAGCATCCTCATTAGCCAGCCAGGCGCAGGCGCTGCCAAGCCTACCACTCTCCCCTGCTGCCACCCCCCCCCAAGGAGGGATGTTTGTGTCCAGGCTGCAGAGCCCCACAAGGCCCCACCCACCAGGCCCCTGCCTGCCCCTCAGGAGCCCCATCTGGGTGAGCTCCCCACAGGGCCTGCTCAGGGAGACTGATTCCAAGGGTGGCCTGGCTCTGACTCCCAGTCCAGGGCTCCTAGCTCTCCTGCTTGCTGTGGCATCTCCCCGCAGCACCCAGGCAGGAGAGGTCAGCTCTGGGCATTCATTGCCCTGCCAGTGTCCCACCTTCACCGCCTTCTGTCAGCACCGCACCCACCAGCAAGGCACCTTGGCCACGTGGTATTAATAAAACACAGCAGCTGTGCCCGGCGCGGTGGCGCACGCCTGTAATCCCAGCGGCTTGGGAGGCAGAGGCAGGGGGATCACAAGTTCAAGCCCAGAGTGAGACCCTGTCTCAAAAAGTTAAAAAATGGGCTGGGGGTGCAGCTCAGTGGTCCAGCACTTGCAGCGCATGCAAGCGAGAGGCCCTGGGTTCAACCCCCAGTACCACAAAATATAAAAAAATAAAATAAAAAATAAAACACGGCAGCCCAGAGCTGTCGAGCAACTTGGCCAAGTCACCCAGCCAGGAAGCAGAAGGGACCACAGCTGGGGATTCACTGAAGCCCAGAGACCCTGCCCGTCCTACCCCCAGCCCTTGGGAGTGAGCCTGGGGCCAGCGGCCCCACCACCACCCCACTTCAGCTTCCTGCTCTATTACAGGCACTCTTGGTGAAAGGTCCCAGCAGGTTCTGCCATGCTGTCCCCCTTCCCTGGCCAAGCGTGGGGGCACCTGCCACGGCCGGCAGGGCCCCAAGCCTTTCGGGGAAGTCTATTTATATCGCAGCAGGAACCGTTCCTGGAACCCTCCCAGAGTGCCCGTTGCTGGGGGCCAGAAGGGGAGACTGAGCCGGCCTCATCTCCTGGAGCCCCAGAAGATAGTACAGGTGCCCTCACATCCCTATACCCCCAGCACCAAGGGCACGGCCCCTCACTGACGAGGAGCCCATGCCTTCCCCTCTTCCCTGGCCACGGGCCCTTCAGAGCGGCGCGTCCCAGTCCCAAGGAAAGCACCCCTAACCGAGGAGGCCCAAGGCCTCCCACCTCCCGCAGAGGCCCTGGCACCGAGAGGGCTCCCACTTGTTTGTGGAAGGAACAAATGACCCAGCGTTCCGGGCAGAGGTCCAGATCTGGAAACATCCAGAACCCATCATGGGATCCCAGCACTCGAGGTCTGGAGGGACCTCAGAGGTCACCCACACCACCTTGTCCCCAGCTTGGCCCCCTCACAGGACGGAAGCTCACCACACATTGGCAGCCCTGGGCCTCCCGCCTCTGGGCAGCTCCCCAAGTTGTCGGTCCTCTCGAGTGCTTCCCGGGCACCCATAGCTGGGCTGAGGACCCGCAGAAAAGCCTCCAAGCAGAAGCCCAGGGGGCAGGTGTTCTGGAGGGCAGGGTAGCCAGGAGGTGGCCCCACAGGGACGCGGACCTCCTCCTGATGCCTGGACTGACCTGCTGCCCTTGGCTCCCTGTGCACCCTGGGGCCACAGCCACCTCTGGAAACAGCCGCACCACGAGAGAGGGAGGCCACCTTCCAGGGCGGAGCCGGCCCCCAGCTGCTCAGGAACGCCTGGTTTCCACGTGGAAGCTGGCTGGGTTTCCAGGGGGGAGCAGGCACCTGTTCTCCAGCCAAGGGTGTAGTGACCAGAAGCTGCAAGGACGCTCCCATAGCTCGCGCCCTCATCACCCTCACGCCCTTGTCTGACTCGGCAACCGGGCAGCCTGCTCATTGAGGCCCCTCTCACAGGTTGCTGGTCACCGGCAACGCTCCATGCAGACCAGGGGCTGACTGCCGCTTCTACAGGCAGCTGAGCCCCAGGCTTCATCACGAGCCAGGCGCAGGGCTCTGTGGAGGCATTAGAGCACCATGGCAGCCAGGTGAGGCCACCGGACTGGACATCAGGAATCTCCAACCCTGGGGCCACTTGAACCCTATGAGACCCACCCCGATGCTCCCTGAGCTCTGATGGCACCAGGTGGACCTGTCCCCGGGGTGCCTAGGACCACCACTGCCCAGGGCACCCTGCCCTCTGCCCATACCACCCCCAGTAGCCCCCAGACAGCGCCAGCTGGGTGCCTTCTGTCCCTCACAGCCTCCCTACTCCATTCCAGACCTCAGAGTCCCATCAAGGGGGAGGGGATCTAGGCACCCCTCATTCCTTCACTCGTGCAACTCCACAGGTGTGCGCTCAGCACCTCTCAGCGCCAGGCACGCAGCTGCGGTTAGCGGATATGAGGTCGACCCCACAGGACAAGCTGGACCCTGCCCGTCCCTCCTGCCCTCCCAGGCGGGGCTGCCCCAAAAGCCACCTCTCACACCCCCACAGGCGTGGAGTATCACCGGTTCCCTAGGAAGGAAGGGACATGTAGGAAGTGTAAGGAAGTGTAGACGTCACTACTGAGTTGGGGGCCACTTTACCCCTGGACCTGAGCCCCTCAAAGAGCCCCCACACCAACCTGCCCCTCAGCTTCCCAAGCCGCCATGTACAGGGCTGGATGGCGTTCTCTTTGGGCCGCCCCTCACAGCTGGGACCCCCGCCCCCCGGACCTGGTGGCCCAGCCGCAGAACTTCCCCTCACCTGTCTTCACCCTGCGGCAAGGCCAGTTCTCCTCCCTGGCTCCTCCTGCCCCCCAGCCACCTTCACACGGCGGCAGCAATGGCTACCAAGCAAGCACCTGCTTCCCAGCCCCTCTCCCCGCACTTCCTCCCACCCCACGCAGCCCAGTCCAACTCCTCCTGCTCCCTTCCAGTGCCCCTTCCTCAGGAGAGCTTGACTAACCCGGTGACCTCAAGCAGGGCCTCTGTGCCTCGGTTTCCTTCTTTGTAAAACCATATAAGAGCCAGTGCCACAGCGCACACCTAGAATCCCGGTGACTCAGGAGGCTGAAGCAGGAGGATGGCGAGTCTGAGGCCAGAGGCAGCCTGCGAGCTTAGCGTGACCCTGTATCAAAACAACAAATAAAAATGCCAGCGCGGTAGCGCACGCCTATAGTCCCAGCGGCTCGGGAGGCACAGGTGGGAGGATCACAAGTTTGAGACTAGAGTGCATAACTTAGTGAGACCCTGTCTAAAAAGTAAAAAAAAAAAAAAAAAGGGCTGGGGACGCAGCTCAGTGGTCCAGCACTTGCAGAGCATGCAGGCACGAGGCCCTGGGTTCAACACCCAGTACCGCAAAAATAAACAAATAAATAAATAAATAAGGAGCAGGTGGCTTCAGGCAGAGGCTGGGTTCACACCCCAAATGTGACCTGGGCCCTCAAGGGGGAAACATACTAGAATCCCCGCAGAGCCCTGATGGTAGCTGGCACCCGTAATGCCAGCTGCAGCTCAGAGTTTAACCCGTATCTCCCTTACCCCAGGCAGGCACGCACTTGCTTTCACGGAGACCAAGGACCGAGGAGCCCTCGTTCACACGGGGCCAGACAGACAGGCGGGGCACGGCACTCGTGTCCCGCTACTCTGGAGCCTGGCCAGGGCTCTGCCCTCTCCTGCCCCAGGATCATGCAGCCCAGACCAAGGGAGGTCTCCACACACAAGGCTGCGGAGCAGGCAGAGCAGAGGGCAGGAGAACAGCTCCCCAGGGCGCAGCCACCAGGCCCCAGGAGCCTCCCTGGCCTGCATGTGGAGCTCGGGGACCCTGGCTTTGCACAGGATTCTGAGCAACCTAGACGCCAGCGATCCCTGGGAACCTCGCCTCCCGGGGAGTCATTAAGCCCCAGGAGGGAGGGTGATAAGCTAAGCTACCTTGGCAATGAACAGTAACGGTTGCTCTAGAACGGACAAAGCACCTTGACCTCAGCAGAGCCTAAAGATTGCAGGGTCCAGCGGGTCCTCGATGCTAAGGCTCCTATTTACTGGCAGGCCTGGGGGCAGGGCGAGTAGGCGGCTCCGAACCTCCACTGCATCGCCAGTCTCACATGCCATGGGGCCAAGGAGGCATCTCCGGGTGGATATGCAGCTCAGAGGGCATGCTCAAATCCTGCGTCTCACTGAACGGTCATGCCAACTCAGATCCGGGCCAGCTCAATCCCATAGGCCTCCAAGGGCACCTGGGCACAGGGTGACCCAGGATAGCCCTGTGCCTGTCCACTGTCCTGGAGTAACTGCTCACTGAATCCCTCAGTGGCAGAACTAGTGATAAGTGGCAAACTCAGTTCTCAACACAGGCCATGGGAAGAGGGATGGGGGGATCGGGAGAACCAGGCTGGACTCCACCCACCCACACGGCCTCAGTCTCTGCGCTGCCCTGTGACCCCATCCCACCTCCTGACGGTGCAGCGGGCACAGAAGTGACAGAGGTCCCTGTCCTCAGGAGGCACAGGGGCTAGCCCACCCTGAGTCTCCGGGTCCCACAATGGGGAGGGCACGGGCACACAATCTGCAAAGGGCTGGGAGGACAGCCGGGTACCTACACTGGGAGCTTGGGCTCTGCAGGGAGAAGGTTCAGCTCTGGCCACTGGGCGGCGCCCTCCCCCACCTGCCCTGGGGAGAGCCAGGGAGCGGGAGGCCTCGCAGCCCCTCCCTCTGGAGTCTGCCCCCCACCCGCCCCTTACCCAGGGCCTTCGGGGCGACACTCACCACCGGGTCCTTTGAGCTCCCGCCGGGCACCGTTGGGCCCCGCTTTATCCCTCCGCCTCCTGGTGCGTCAGTGGCGGAGGCGGGAACTCAGGCAGGGCAGCCCCGGGATCCCCTGCGCGGCCGCGGGGCAGCCCGGGTGGGTGGGGTCCCGGGGCTCAGGTCCGCGGTGCCCCTCCCTCAGTGGGCGGGGCATGGGCGGGGAGCAGGCGTCCCCGGGGACCTGTGAGAGCTGCGGGCAGAGGGGACGCGCAGGCACCGCCAGCTGGCTGGGACCGGCTGTGGGCTCCGGGGTCTCTGGCCACCCGCTCGCCTGCTTACGCAGGGCGAAGAGGGCTGGGGCCAGGTCCAGCCTGGGGACCTTGCTGCCTGCCAGTCTTCCCAGTAGGAAGCCCCACTACCCCCCCATGCACAGCTGGGACCCCCAGCTGCCTCAGGCAGCCGCCGGCTGAGAGCCCTCCCTGCCCCCGCCCGCCCTCAGCTCCCCCTGGGTCCCATTTCCTCCTCGAGGAAGCAGAGGCGAAAGTGAGCCAAAGGCTGCTCACCCATCCCAGCCGGGCCAGGACCCCCACCTAACTCCCACCCCAAGCCCTAGCCCAGTTCCTTCCGCGGGAAGCAGGGAGGTTGTTCCTGCCTCCCAGGGCCGGCCACTTGCCCCTCCCCCAACAGGATGCTACCCCAGCCGCAGGACTGATAGGAGGACAGCTGTGGAGGCCCTCAGGCAGGGCTGTCCCTGAATTGGACCTCCTGAGGACACAGAGGCCACCCGCATATCACGCATGTCCACGCTTCCCAGAGGGCACACAGCTCCTAGCCTACGAGGGACCCCATTCCAGCCACCATACAGCTGCCACGAAGCTTGCCACCCCTGCCCCACACCCTTGTCCACGTCAGTCTGCCTGTGGACAGCCCACCCCAGACGGAGGCCTGTCCCAAGGGCATGGACCAGGCCCCCAGCACCTCGGCCAGTGTCCAGAGCCCTCCTTAGCGCTGAGCCCATCCACCCACCTGCTCCTCAACGCACCTGGAGTGGCCCCTGCCAGGCACCGCGCCGCACCCTGCTGCTGCCCAGCTGTGACTCCTGCTGGGCCCTCCCTCACTGCCATCCTCCCTCCTGTCAGGACACCTCTTCCAAACTCCCTCCTGGCCCTCGCTGGGCCAGCCTCAGAGGCCAGGTCTATCTGGATCACACACCCCCCCCCCCGCTGGGTGCTTCTGCCTCTCCCTGTCGGAGACCGCAGCCCTCAAGGGTCAAGGCAGAGAAGGGGACAGGACAGCCCCTGCTGGCGGGCAAGTCGTGACTTAGACTGAGAACCCAGTGTGGACACAGGCCAGTGAGGAGCTGACACACATGTCAGGAAAGGGGTGGCCGACTCGACACCTGTGCCAGAAAGGGGACCCCCCATGCCCCGCAAGGCCCACCAGAGGTCCCAGGCGCGTGCAGAGCCCGCCGAGTCCTCCATGTTTTCCGTCCACACCCCTTCCATCCTGCCGGCCCCCACACTGCCCAGACATCATCCCCAGGTGTTTTGTGCCCCTTTCTGAGCTCTATGTCCCTTGGTATCTGGAGGGGTGGAGCCCTGGGTCAACGTCACTGTTGTCCCTGATCCAATCATGACTCCGTTTTAGAGCAGCCGAGCCTAGTCCTGGATGGACACGCTGGCCTCACACGTGCTCCCAAAACCACACCTTGCATACGTGCAGGTGCCCAGGCCACGTGCAGAAGAGGGAACCCGAGTTCTGTGGCCCTGGCGCCCCGCACAGTGCCCCTCAACCTCCCCATCAGAGGTTGGCCTGGGCTGAAGCGCCTGCAGGTGCCTGCTTCCTCCCAAGGGCCCTCCCCTGCCTGCAGCTTTGGTCCTCACGCGCTGGAACCGGTTTCTCTCTCTGTCCCGAGAGTTCAGCAGGTGCTCTCCGTCAGAGAGCCCAGGGCTCTGGTACGGAGACGCTGCCAGGGGCTTCCAGCTCCCAGCCTGTGACTCTGCAGGGCAGCGCACTGGGTCAGGAGCTCCACAGCTCTGGGCGTCTCGAGTGAGCCCCGTGTGCCCACGGTGCTGCCGCTTTCCTCCCAGGAACCTGTGGCACTGTGCCACCCAATCTCCAAGGCCCCGAGGCCAGTGCCCAGCAGTAGGCGTGATGTCCCAGCAGGTGCGGAGTGTCTCAGACCCACTTGGAGCTAATGGCCCCTGAGAGGGCTGGGCTCTCCGCGCCCATGCCCCTGCCAGGAAGAACACAGGGGCCCAGCAGAGGCCCCGAGGCCCACCTCCCCCAGCTCACCAGGCAGCCCCTACCCCTCCAGTGTCACACACACTGGACCATGCGGGGCACCTCAATGGAACACAGGGCAGGAACCTAACCCGCAAGCCAGGCCGAGGAGAACCACGTGGGTTCCGTGGCCTGTCATTGCCTCTTGGTGGCTAGGATTCGACTGCCAGGAGAGTCCTCCCCAGCAGCACCAGTCAGAGGCCCTGAGGGTTCCCCGCAGGCAAGGAGACGAGACTGACACTGAGAAGAACCCAGTGCCACCCACAGCCCACGCCCGCCAGGCACTGAGACCACCCTGGGCTGCAGGGGCCTCTGCACCCTCCTGGGTGCTCAGGGGCCTCGAAGCCACCAGTGCCCTGTAGAATCAGGCCTTGCCTCGTGACCTGGACCTGGCTGTCACCATGGCTGAGACGGCACCTGATACACAAGGTTCAAATGTACCTGCTCTGCAGAAAGGATCAGTCCGTGGCTGGATTCCACAGGCCCACCTGGGCAGAGCCCCTCTGTGAAGAGCAGCCCCAGCCCCTCCTCAGGACTCCTACACAGGACGGGCGGCCGTCAGCATGCAGCCAGTACCAAGCGGGCCAGGAGCCCCTCCCTGTTGCCACCCTCAACCCCAGGATCAGGCTCAGATTCTCCCTGACACCTCCTCGGAGGGGGAGCTCTGCCCTTGGGCAGGGAGCCCATACCCCACTCCAACCCCTACCCAGCCACCAGCACTCAGTTGGGAGGTGCAGAGCGAGGCTGGCCTGTCCCTCCGTGGTAGATGCCGTGGGGCATCGTGGTATGCTAGCCACTTCTAGACCACACCTGAAGCCACGGTGCTTCGTGCACCATGCTAGCAGCAACATACACACGCCCTTGTGGGCATCACAGAGACTGTGCTGCTAGAAGTCAGGTCCACGAGTCACCCACGCTCACGTTCACCTCTGGCTACTGTCCTGCTCCCCACCTTCGTCGATGCCAGGACGTCCTCTCCCTGGGCCCACCTTCCAGCCCCAGAAGTGAGGGGAGGCCTGAGGACCCCCTGTGTGCTGGTCTCACATGGCACCCTCAGCACAGGCCACGGCCCCTCATCCACTGTCAGAGCGGTCCTGGAAGGCACCGTTACCCCCCGAAGGGACGAGGAGACAGGCACGGGCCATGCTGTCGTCACAGCTCTGGGGGCTGAGACAGGCTGCCAGCCAGCCCAGGTGGCACCTGCTATGCCTTTTCTCCCTAAAGCAGCAGAGGCTTCCAGTTCACATCAGGGCTCAGGAGAACCCGCCCAGCCCCAGTGCCCACCTCACTCTTAGGGACCCCCCCACCCCCAGCCCACAGCCCAGGGCCCCCGGGGTCAGGCAGGCAGAAAGGGGCTCGAGCTCTCAAAGGGAGCCAGGGCTGTGGGCCAAGGCCACGGGACGCACGTCACAGGGCCTGCAAAAGCCGCGGGAAAGCGCTCTGACCTGGCCTTCGGAGGCCACACCCCAACCAGCCCGCCCCCCTCGCAGTGAGAGGCCTCGGCCCAGCGCACGTAGGCCTCTCGGCCCGCCACTGCCAAGCTGGCCGAGAAAGGTCATGGCTATTTCTGGGCTGGTCTGGTGGCAAGACGCAGCCCCCTCAGCCCACAGAGCCAGGGCACAAGGGGCAGCCGAGGCCCAGCGAGACAGGTGCGCCCCAGAACACAAGGTGGGGGAGCTGTGGGGCCACGGGTCCCCAGGATGCCGAGGGCTGCCGGGGCCGGCGATGTGGGCTGACGGGGGCTTTCCCCTGTCACGTCTGCCTCTGCCTTGCCGTTTTAGCCCCCGGCCACTCTGTGGGGAGCACAGCAGCAGTCCCAGGCCCCCCAGGCCTGGAGACAATGGAGTGAGAGGCCAGCAAGACGGCTCCGAACCCGAAGACACAGAGAGGGCAACTGGTGGTAGCAGGAAGGCCCCTGGGTCCCCGGGGCTCCCTTCACCCTCTGAGTCATGGCTTTGCCCTTGACCTGGCCAACATCAGTGACCACCTGAGACAAGAGACCCTAAGCTCTTCCAATGGCCCCAACACGGATCCCTGCTCCAGCCCAAGCAGATGGGTTCCCCAGGGTGCCCAGGGTGCCATTCTGGCACCAGGCTTCCTCTGGGACCCCCTCAGACTGGACAGTCCTCCAGCAGTGCCTGGGGCTAGGCAGGAACCTGGGTCAAGGAGGCTCCTTTCCTGCAGGACTTCTCAGAGCCTTTACTCACGGCATGGGGATCCCAGGGGTGGGGCAGCCAGGGGTGCTTTCCAGAATGACTGTGAGACCCCGCACTGGCAATGCAGTACCTCATGGACTCTACCTCGGTGAGGGGGAGGCTGGGCGAGGCCACTGCTTGCCCCAGACTCCACGCCCAGCCCAGGTGGGCAGCCGAAAGGCACCAGCCACAGCTCACCACTGCCCCTCCCATGACCTGGCCAGCCCTGCCGAAGCCATCAGAGCCACCATCCCAGGCAGACAGCAGGAGTGGGTCACTCAGTGGGTCCTGGGAGGCGGGCAGGGGTCCGGGTGCATTGCTTTGCCCATCTGAGCCCCTGCCGGGCTCTTGGGAGACAGAGAGAGAAACCGGTTCTGGCCTGTGAGGATCAAGGCTGCAGGCCCTTGGGAGGAAACAGGCACCTGCAGGCACTCGCGAAGCGCGGCGCCCAGGCCACCCAGGCCACGCCCCCTCCCTTGCCCCCACTGGGCACTGCTGTGGGTGCCCAACAGGGGTGGCACACGGCACCACCCCCAGGCCTGAGACAGACAGGAAGCCAGGCACAGAGGGGCCCCCAGGCCTCCCATCCTGCCCCCAGCACTGGGAGCTTCCACACGATAGCCAGGGACCCCCGGGGACACACTGGGTGGAGGGAGGTTCAGACAACAGGGTCTCTACCCTCTGTCCCAGTACCCTGAGGCCGGACACAGGGCCAGGAACCTTGGCCCACTTGGCAGCGCTGTGGCCAGGCCACTCCCATGGGGCGGATGGACTCCAGGCTCCCAGGCCTCCTCTGCCAGGGCCAAGCCAGGCCTCAGGAAGGCAGAGTTGGTCAGCAGCTCGGGGGCCGCCGCCCTCACCACACTGGTCCACAGCCAGGCCCTCGGGACAGGCATCAGAAGCAGACACTTGTCCGGACCACCAGAGGACAAGGGGGACAGGTCAGCTGCATGGGAGGTGGGGGGCACTGCACACAGAGGCAGCCCTGTCCCTGGGCTCCCCCTCTGTCCTAAGCCAGAGCCCCTTGTGGGACTCTGGGAGAGCAAGAGCACAAGAGCCTCAGCCTAGTGCCCAGCACTGCCCAGTGCCTGCCAGCCAGAGCACCGCAAGGGGGCCAGCGCCGTCCTCTAGCCCAGAAACCCTGGGCAGGGCCAACGACACCTTAATCGGTTTTCAGACTCTAAGCGCCTGCTCCATCAGCGCCAGGCTGTTTTAAAATCTCCTCACTGAGGTGGAATTCCAGTAACATGAAATGCACCATCCTAACCATGTGAAGGGGCTGGGATTTAGCTCAGTTGGTAGAGCGCTGCTCTGCAGTCTCTGAGGTCCCAAGTTCGATTCCCAGCACCGCAAAAATGGGAGAAGGACATGGCAACCCACTCCCAAGTCAATCCTGAAACAATCTGCCATTGAAAACCCTATGAGGGTCGCTATGAGTCGGACACGACTCAATGACACCTAACAACAACCACCATTTGAAGGGAGAAGGACCCAGCAACCCACTCCCAAAAATCAATCCGCCATTGAACACCCTCTGAACAGCAGAGAAGCTCTGACAATAGTGTTTCGTCTTTTGTACACAGGGTCTCTATGAGTCGGATACCTATTTGACAGCACCTAACAACAACAGCCATTTGAAAGTGTACAATCCCATGCTCTTTAGTAGATTCACAGGGGCGTCGGAAGGGACCAATCCCTGGAGAAGGACATCATGTTTGGGAGAGTGGTGGTTCAATGACAAAAGGAAGACTCTCACTATATGGATTGACATAGTGACTGCAACCATGGATTTAAGCCCAAAAAGGATCGTGTGCCATATGGTGTCAGGTAGAGTTTCATTCTGTTGTACATAGGGTGACTATGAGTTGGACTTCACTCGATGGCACTGAACAACAAGGGCATACAGTCATCACCACTATCTACTTCTGGTGGCCCCAGCTGGGTATGGAGGTGCACGCCTGTAATCCCAGTGACTCAGGAGGCAGAGGCTAGAGGACAGCTTTGAGGCCAGAGGCAGCCAGCGTAATTTAGCAAGAACTTGTCTTAGGATAACAAGGGCTAGGGGTGCAGCTCAGTGGTAATGCACTTGCCTAAAATGTGTGAGGCCCTGGGCTCAACTCAGTACCACAAAAAAGTTAAAAATAAATAATAAAAAGGGGAGACCCTGTGCCCGTGAGCACTCACCCATGCCCCTGGCCTCTGGCAAGCACTGATGGGTTTCCAGTAGCAGTGGATGGGCCTGTTCTGGGCATTTTCATGCAAAAGGGGTCGCTCCCAAGGACGCCCACCACTGGGCTTTCTCAAAGGGGCTGCTGTTTCCAGCTCTGCCCTGTTCCAGCCTGCCAGTGCCTCCCTCCTTTTACCGACTGGTGATTCTGCCCTGCAGGGGTGTGCCACGCTTCTCTGCTCCTTGGTTGGGGACGTTTGGGTCATCTCACGATCTGCTTTAACTTCCCCTCGGGGACTGAGCCAGGGGCTACACTGGACATGGCAGAGGCAGGGGAGTGGGCGTGTCCTAACACGCACACCACAGTTCTGCTGAGACCCGGGGGCACAGGAGCGCTGGGGCCCACTGAGAGGGATCTGAGGAGTCCAGGCAGGAGTATGGGCCATGGTGAGCCAAGCAGGGCAGCAAAATCCCATCCACACCCGGGGGCACCTGGTCAGGCCATTCCTGGGCCTGGTGGGGCTGTGCCAAGCTGCCAAGGGAGGGAAGGGAGGAGAGAGGTGCGCTGGGTTCCAGGCAGGGAACGCCACAGGGACCCACAAGGGCCCAGCCCACTCCCATGGAGGACCCAGAGGTGAAGACGGCCTCCGAGGGGGCCTTCGGGACAGAAAAGGTTGATCGAAGCACTTTTAAAAGGTAACGCATAACCCTCACGCAGAAGGCGAGCCCGGGGCAAGGATTTATTTTGTTTATTTGGACAGCACCCTCGGGAGGCAAAGCGGGTGCCTGGGAGAACTCGGGGCCGATTGTTTACGGCTAAAGGGCAGGGAGCACGAGCTTAAGATGGGAAAGGAGACTCACCCGTCACTGTCCCTCAGGGTGACGTGCTGTCACTCGGGAGTCTACTCAGCAGGCCTTCGCAGAGACCGGGCTCTACTGGAGGCCAGACAGTGGCACGGACCCCTGTAGAGCCGGGCTGTCCTTGGGCAGTCCGCTCACCTCACCACAACAGGACACTAAGGGACACAGTGTTCCCTCTGGCCTTGACAGATCCGAGAGAGGAGGGGAGAGTGGATGTCCCAGGGGCAGGCACAGCTGGAGCAAAGGCCAGGTGGCTGAAAGCTGAGGCAAAGGAAGGGAGCACCGGGCGACGGAGAAGGTTGGCCCAGGCCAGCCCTTGGCTCTCGGGTCTCCATCGTCCCAAATCCAGTCACGGGGTCAAGAGGAAGGTGACAACG
Source organism: Pedetes capensis (assembly GCA_007922755.1). Classification (NCBI taxonomy): domain Eukaryota; kingdom Metazoa; phylum Chordata; class Mammalia; order Rodentia; family Pedetidae; genus Pedetes; species Pedetes capensis. The sequence continues at coordinate 364,272 of VMDO01000027.1, read as the reverse complement.
CAGAAAATACCTAGGACCTCAGGGCGGGTGGAAGAGCAGGCACAATGGCTGACCTGAGCCCAGGTTCCTGCAGCTGCTTCCCTAGAGCAGGGCCACCTAGGGTGACCAGGAATCTGAGCGTCTGCATGGACCCAGCCCCCGCCCCCGTGTCCTAGGCATCCCTGCGGTCCCCCTGCGCCCCTGTCCCCCACCTGTCAACACCTGAGTCAAATCATGACCGCCTCTGCTCAGACCCTTCAGTACTGACCACCCTGAAGGCCCCAGGACCTGAAGGCCCCTCTGACCTCCGACCCCCTTACCACATCGCCTCCTCACTCTGCACCCATCTCACCTGCCTCCCAGCTATTCCTGTAACTTACGAAGCACAGTGCTGCCTCCGGGCCTTTGCACAGGCCCTGCTCTTGGCCAGGAGCTGTCTCTGCCCCTCCAGGGTGCCTCCTTCTCATCACTCTGACCTCAGCGCTGTGTCCTCTGGGCCACCTCACTAACTACCGCCAGCACCTGGCCCACCGGCTCCCACCCAGCCCTCAGCCTCACCTCACCTCCCAGCTTGTCCAGCTTGCACCAGCTTGTCCACCCCTGCCCGCAGTGCCACCCTCATCTGCCTGGTTCTCAGCAGACACCGCACACAGTAGGTGCTCAGTAAAGGTGCAAATGCATTTAACTGCCCTTTGAGAGGGGGGCCTATCTGCATGAAGTTGATGAGGTTGGGCCAGGATCCCCAGCAGGCCTGGTCCTTCCCACCGAGTCCCCCAGGGGTTGGGGACCAGTTCCGCAAGACAGTGACCAGCGCACCTCAGAGGGTGGACCCAGAGTCCCTGCTCAGAGCCTCCTGGGGAAGGCAGGCCCCCACCTCAGAAACAGGGGTGGGGCTGGGCAGAGGAAGGAACAGCTGCTGGGGGGCCCTCGCCGAGACCACCTGGGGAGCGCCCCAGGAAGACAGGACAAGATCAAGCACCTGGAAAGAACCAAGGCCACTTATGCACGGGTGACTCAGGGGCTGCAGAGCCAGGAGGCTGGGAGCACAGGACCGAGGGGCCCAGGGTCCTCAACAGAGACTGGCACACCAGGCGTGGGCAGGGCATGGGCCCGTCCCCATGGGCGCCTGCACACCCTGGCTGCTGGTGTCCCCTTGAGGACCGTGGGCAGCAGATGGGGCATCGACTGATGCACCCCAGGGTCCCCAGCCACACGCACAGGGCCAGCCGAAGGCAGGTGTCAGCCAAATCTTGTGGAGTGAGGGTTCCTGGCTTTCTCTCTCTCTCTCTCTCTCTCTCTTTTTTTTTTTTTTTTGTGGTACTGGGGTGTTGAACCCAGGGCTTTGCGCTTGCATGCTCTGCAAGTGCTGGACCACTGAGCCGCACCCCCAGCCCATTTTTTTACTTTTTGAGACAGGGTCTCGCTAAATTACTCAGACTGCCTCTGGTCTTGAAGTTGAGATCCTCCTGCCTCCGCCTCTGAGCTGCTGGGATTACAGGCGTGCGCCACCATGCCCAGTGCTTTCTTTCTCTTTTGTTTTGGTTTCTGTTCTGGTTTGAGGCAAGGTCTCACCGTGCAGCCCAGGCTGGTCTGGAACTCGCAATCCTCGTGCCTCAGCCTCCAGAGCACTGGGGTTACAAGCGCTTTTCTGCCATTTTCAACTGCTGGTAGTGTAAACATCGCTCGTGGGGTGCTGCAGGGAACTCTCAGCAGCATTTCATGGGTTCTGGTGGTGCTGTGTGCCCTGCATGTGAACCCCGGGCAGCCCCACATGGTGCAGGGGCAGCGCAAGGCCAGGGCTCCCTGGGGATGGAGCCCCCAACCCAGCACAGACATTCTGAGCCATGGCTCTGGGTCCACCCAAGAGGCACGCTGGTCACTGACCGGCTGAGCCCTGAGTGCCAGGCGCCACAGGGCGCTCTGCAGACTTGCTGCCCTCCAAGGCTGCCGTGGTCCCTGCTGTGGAGGAGCAGTGCCCGTCCTCTTGCTCGTGAGTTCAGGAGGACCCCAGGGTGCCTACGCGGGGCCTCTGCATCCTGCGTGCGTCCTGCACCGGCCTGGGACCCCTCCAGCCTCCGTTCTGTCCACCAAAGCCCACCTTTGTGGAGGTGCACTCCACAGTCCACGCGACCTGAGCACCAACCACGCACGTTGGCTGCGCTCGGGCCCAAGGCCGCTCAGGAGGAGGCTCGGTGTCCGGGGTGACAGTAAATCTGCCTGTGGCAACCAGGCGCGGAGTTCCTGGGACCAGACTTCCCGGGACCGCAAGGCCCACCAGAGCACAAAAGGCCCTCATCTGCTGGAGAACCCCTGCCCCAAGGGCCCCTCCCGCACAAGGGGACCCACCCGCAGGGAGGGGCCGAGGGCAGACCTTGTCCTGCCCACCACTGAGGCCACTGTGCCCAGGAAAGCAAAAGCGAGAGGGCTGACAGGGCCCAGCCCCACACCCTCCACCCGGGGCCCCAACGCATCTCCCATTTCAGCAGTGTCTGCGCACGCAGGCTGCCACACTGGGCTTGCTCCCTTCAAGCTCCTCGCCTGGCTACGCTTTTTTGTCTTTTGGTGTTTGGTTTGGTTTGGTTTGGTGGTACTGGGGGGTTGAACCTCGGGCCTCACACATACTTTGCAAGGGCTCCCCCACTGAGCTGCAAGCCCAGTCCATTTTCTGCCTTTTATCTTGAGCCTGGGTCTTGCTAAGCTACGCAGGCCGCCCCTGGCCTCAAACTCCAGACCTCCTGCCTTTGCCTGGGATCCCTGGCATGCGCCACCTTGCCGGCCCTGGCTGGCTTGGACCACGGCAGTCCTGGGACATGCACAACAGCTGGGATCCACTTAGTGTCTCACAGATAGCGAGGCTGATGCAACTCAGGCCAGGGGACCCTGGCTCTCCCTGTCCGGCCTCTCCAGCCCTCTGACAAGGGATGCCCTCCCCCCGGGGCCGCTGGGAGGCTGACCACAGAACGGCACGTCCCAGGGACACAGTAGGCATTTTGGGACCAGCCAGTGACCCTCTGGGACACTCCGCCTCTGCCGTCCTCCCCCACCTGTGTCCACTGGCCGTCCACTCCCGCCCAGCCTGGCCCGCCCACCAAGGTCCCTAAGGGCCAGCCTGTGACCACCAGGGTGCCCCTGGCCCCCGCCGCAGCCTGGTTCTCACGCTCACTTCCTTGTGCGCAGGGAGGGGCCGGGGGCCGCTGGTCCAGGGAAACCCCGCCACCATCTCAGGCATCACAGACTGGGCTTCGCAGGCCCATGGGCCCTGCGCCAGGTCCTTCCACAGGGAGAGGGGAGAAAGGTGGGGGAGGGGAAGGAGCCAGGAGTTGGGGGTGGGGGAGAAGCTGAGGCTGAGGGGGTTGCTCCGCAGCCTCCCCACGGCTGGCTGGGGCAGGGATGCTGGCCCTGAAGCCCACCCACCTCCCGAGACAGGAGACAGGCGAGCGCATAGGCTGCAGGTCCCACTGCGCTCAGAGTCCCTCCCGGGGCCTCGCAGGCCCAGCTGGCAGCGTCTGTGGGAACAGTCTCCGGACCTCGATGGCCACGCTTGGGGCAGTCAGTGGGCACTGGGGCTGCCGCAGAGGTCAGAGCAGCAGGACATGTCCCCGGGGTGGAGGCCCAGGCTCCTAGGCTGTCCAGCGTGTCCAGACGCAGGGCTGACCCGGGGGACGGGGGGAGGGGTGGAGAGCGGATCCCACAGGACCACTGGACCGGTGCCACTGGTGCCCACGGACCCTGCCAGCTGGACGTGCCCACCGCTCCACCTCCCCACCCCGGCCTGACCCTCCACCCCTGGGGGGCCTGCCCAGCCCCAAGGCCCCACCCTCTGGCTGGAGCCTTGTCCCTACTCCCTTCTGACCCTCATCCTCTTCAGGCCCCCTCCAGGTGGTCTACAGCAGAGCCCTCCTGCAGACCCCAGGACCCCACACCCACATCACACAGACCACCCGGGCTGAAGCCAGAGTGCCCTCATCTCCGCCGACACTGAGCTGTACAGGCCTCATCGGGGACCCATGGGCATGGGAAGGTGGCTGGTGGTGGGCAGAGGGACCCTCGGTGAATGGCCGTCACGGCTCCGGCGCACATGCCACAGTGCCCGGCTCCCAGCCCTGCCCAGCTTCACTCTCCCAGCTCCCTTCCCCCACGCTCCAGCGGCAGACCCCAAGCCCCTGGCTGAGCTCACAAGCCCAGGGCCCCTGGGGACAGCCCTTCCGGTGACTTCCTGCCAGGGAGGTTGGGGGAGGGTAAACAAGACCTCCAGATGACTTCCTGCGGCTGGGCAGCCGTGGGAACTGCCGGCCAGTAAGCCGGCGGCAGCCACCACAGGGCGGTGGGAGCAGGGGAGGCCCGCAGCATCCATCAGCAGGGGCCTCCCAATGTCCCCAAAGAGAACTTAATGCCCCCATTGACAGAGGGGGAAACTGAGGCCCAGTTACCCCAGACACCAGCAGCAAGTCCTCCTAGAACTAATCAAATGCCGCTGTCACTTGCTGAGGATCCAGGAGCCAGCAGCTACAGCCGCCCCTCTCTCTGGCCTCATCCGTGGACAAGATGACCAAGCGCTGGCTCCAGGCGGCCCCATAGGGACACATGCAGAGATGCCAGCAGCGCCAGCTTGCCCTCCATCCTGCACTGCCACTTCCCACTCAGGCCACGTGCAGGTAGCTAGCCGCAGACAGCAGCTTCTCTGCCAGGGAAATAAGGTGGCCACGGCAGTCACCATCAGGGTACCTTAGAGAGGTGCCCTGGGCCAGTTCCCACCACCAGCCCCAAAGGGCTCAGCAGGCCACTATGGGCCACAAGCTCTAAGAAGGGCCTGCCTGCACCCACCTCATTAGTCCCTGCACACCATGATCCCTCCTCTGCCCAGAAGCCCACGTGATTACCTGGCAAGGGGGGTCCCCTTCCTGCCACACCACAACCTCCAAGTTTTAGGGACACCCGTTCCAAGAAGTCCTGCTAGCCTTGGGTCCCCTGGGATCAGGACCCTCCATCCCTGCCCATCTCTACCCCCAGGGAGCCAGTGCAGACCCGGACAGCCCCCTAAGAGGCCCAGGGAGGGGGCAGCAAGGCCAGGCCAGTCGCCTGCACCCCCACCCCACTACACAGTGGCCAAGACAGCGACCCTGGGGTGGCAGGGCGAGGGCCCAGCAGTATCGGCTCCCTCTCCGCTGGCCGGAGGCCGTGCCGATGGGACCCAGAGACCCTCGCGGGTGCCCAGACGCGGGTCCCTGGCTGTTCAGCACCTCCTTCACAGGAACGCACCATGATTAGCAAACAGGGCTCCATCCAGGCCTGGGGCCAGGCCAAGGGCGCCATCAGGTGAGGACCCGTGGTCAAGGCCACGGAAAAGCACAGGTGAGCTGCGGCCCTGTATGTGCCGTGGCCCTGTCCTGTGGAGCTCAGCGTCCCTCTGGAAGGTGGGGCCGGTTTAAACTTCCACACGGAACGCACCCACGTCTGCAATCCGAACAACCACACACTGGGAGCCCTGCCGCTCCTCCCTGACCTGAGCTCTGGGGCCAGGTGGCAGTGCCACTGCAGGTGCCCAGCTGACCCCTAGAGCACACTTGGCAGGGGCACCAGGGCACCCACGATGGCAGCTCCCAAAGTTACAGGTCTGGGAGGGAAAGGGGCTGCAATCCGGTCTGAACACAGGCCTCAGGGCTCACCCACCGGGGGCCAGCTCTCACACTGATCTCTAACCCGGCAGCTGAGGGGACCGGGGCCCCTCCAAGCTCCCTCTCTCCAGACAAGAACATCGAGGCCCGGGAAGGACAGGGCAGGCCCAAGGTCAACCAGAGAAGCCGGCAGAGCCAGGGCTGTTCCTCACGGCTCCCAAGGGCCCAGACGAGGGGACAGGAAGGTCAGCGCAGGGAGGGGCCGCCGGGAGCCCTGGGCACCCCCTGAGCTCTGCATGGCAATTCCCAGCAGATGCTGGGCCTCTGGGCAGCCAGCCAGAGACAGGCCGAGCCCTGAAGGAGGGGCCTCCGCACTGACCCCAGGCAGGGACGTTAAAGCAGAGCAATGTTTGCCTTGGCAGGGACCCTGGGGCCGGAGCCGCCTGGGGGAGAAGAGGGGCCGGCAGGTCCAGGCACTAGCAGATGATGCCCAGGAGGGCGCAGGAGGAAGGGGTACCCGGTAGACACCAGGCGGGGTCCACGTGCCCAGCAGCAGGGGCAGTGATGGCCCAGCCAGGTAGGCAGCGACCTCGGAACCCAGTCCAGCCTCTTCCAGGAGGGCCCTGGGGCCAGAGTGCGATGTAAGCCCTGGCCCCATGGCAAGGGGACAAGGCAGGCCTGCCCACCACCTGCCCACCTCCTCAGCTGGGCCAGTCCTGGCTTTGGGTCTGGGGAGGGTGAGGCAGAGACCACGGGAACAGGCTCCAGCGCCTCCTGGGGAAGCGGACATGCAGAGAGCCGGTCCGACCCTACCCTTCACAGGGGAAACTGAGGCCCAAGAGAGGAGCCTCCTGACCAACAACTTGTCACCAACCATGGCGTCCCCTGGACTACCCAGGCCAGAGTGCTGGGGAGACTGAGGCAGGCAGCCCAACCAGGTCCTCAGCACCTTTGCCCCCATTTTGCGGCTCATCCGCCCCTGAGCACAGACCCAAGGCCACCAGATCCCCATGCCTGAGCCTTCCTCCAGCCACCCCAGTCCCGGGACCACACCCCCCAGGAATCTGGTCCCCAAGGGCTCCCACCATCCCTATTCTAGAATATTCTAGAATACTCTGTGGCCCCTGCCACCCAGTTCCTAAGATGAGTCCCCGAATGGAAGCTCAGCCTCCTGTAGCCTGGGGGCTCCCAAGCTCCCATCCAGTGGCCCCTGGTTGCCTGTTGGGCTCTGAGGGGTGTGACCTCAAAATGCTCACGCAGTTAGGGGTGCTTCCCAGTCCACAACCACTGCTCTCGTCCAGCCTCTCATGTGCAGGTACAGAGCAGGGCTAAGCCCACGCCGAGGGCCATCCATCAGGGCACCCAGGCTCTGACCACCTCCCAGACCCTGCCTGCTGGCCCACACGGCCTCTCGCACCTGCTGGGGCCCAGCAGCCCCTTCCCTACGCCCCCAGCCCCACTCGGCCCTGACTCAGACTTTGACGTGGCACACAGGCAGGGCCTCCTTCCCGGCTCAGCCTGCACCGGCCGTCTAGGGTCCTGTGTCCCATCTAGGACTCAGCCACATGCAGCAGGCACACAGCAGAAAGAGTGAAGGTCAGCGCTCAGCAGACCCAGGGCAGAGAGGGAGCTAGCGTGCCAAGGCCTGCAAACCAGCAGCCGCAGGCGCCATGCCCCACGCAGGTCTGACTTCGGGGTAACTATTTCCTGAACCCCCTCCAGCCCCAAAGCCACAGGACACCAGCATCATCAAAGATCGCTGCTTTTTTTTTTTTTTTTTTTCAGTACTGGGGATTGAACCCAGGGACTCTCGCTTGCATGCTCTGCAAGTGCTGGACCACTGAGCTGCACCCCCAGCCCATTTTTTTACTTTTTGAGACAGGGTCTCTCTAAGTTACACAGACTGCCTCTGGTCTCCAACTTGCGATCCTCCTGCCTCCGTCTCCCAAGCCGCTGGGATTACAGGTGTGCACCACCACTCCCAGCCAAGATTGCTGCTTTTAAGAGACGCTAGGCGGCCCCCCTCACTGAGGTGCTCAGGCCGGGCATCCACCGTCTAAACGTCACCCCCACCTGTCTCGCAAAGGCTCACTGGAGACAAGTGCCCAGGCCTCCCGCTTCCCCAGAAGGGCTCCTCAGCCTGCCCAGGGGATTCCAGGTCCCTGGGCCCCCCGAGCCATCCCTGCCAGAAGCCACATGACCCCGGGAGGTGACAGCACCCCACTGAGCGTCCCCTTGTGGTGGGGATCACCCAGGACAGCGTGGATGCAGGGCCTGGCATGGCCCAGGTGCTCTGCACACCCCGGCAGATGCCTTCCCAGAGCCTCAGTTTCCCCACCTGCAAAGCAGGCCACCACCCCTGCCTTCCTGAGCTGCAGTGACAGAAGACACTCCAGCCCCTGGGGACGTGGCCAGAGCTGCACTGGACACAATGGCCGTCCCCTGAGCCATCAGAATCCACCGGGCTTCCTTGCCAGGACAAGGGCAGGTGGGAGAGGCTGAGCTCCCGGCCTCCATCAGGGGGCGGGCGGCCCACCCACTCAGCAGAACACGTGGCAGGCGAAGGCAAGGTCCGGGGGGACACGGTCTGTGCTGTACGGTCCCCTGGGTCCTCAGTGGACCTGGGACACGTGTGTCACCTCACTGGCTCAGCACACTCAGGGCATCAGCTATGCACTGTCACTGTCCCATAGGACAGAAAGGACACTGAGGCTCGCAGGTGGCACAGCCAAGCCAGCCCTGGCTAGGGCCAACTGCCCGGCCACCTGGAAGCCCCAACCTTACTGCATTCCCTCCTGGCGGATCACCAGCCGGAGTGGCCTTTACCCTCCAGGCGTGCAACTCACGGTGCGTCCGGACCACCTGCTCCTCGGGGCAGGGCCCAGGCACACGGTGGCTGCTGGCGCTCTGCGGGCTCCATGAGCAAGGAATGCCAGGCCAGCTGCAGACCGCCCACCTGGTCACCCTGGATCTGCTCCTCCGAGGACCACCACCCAGCTGAGGGGACTGCCCCGCCCTGCCCGCTCACTGACCATCCCAGAAAGGAGGCAGGCAATGGTGCCAGGCAGCATCCACACCCCTGCCCTTCTGCTGGCAGAGTGCCCTGGGCACGTCACTTTCCCCCAGGAACCGAGCACGAGGTAAGAGGCAGCAAATGCCATTCAGAGTGTGCCACGGACACCAGGAGCTGCTGAGGAGGGCCACCCCCCGGGGCCAGGCCTGTGCCCCCTGAGCAGGGTGGGGAGGGGTCAAGGGCACACCAAGGTGGGCAAAAGGTTGTTGTTGTTAGGTGCCATCGAGTCGGTATCCGACTCATAGCGACCCTCATAGGGTTTTCAATGGCTGACTGTTTCGAGATTGCCTTGGGAGTGGACTGCCAGGTCCTTCTCCCATTTTTGCGGTGCTGGGAATTGAACTCGGGTCCTCAGAGACTGCAGCACAGCGCTCTACCAACTGAGCTAAATCCCAGCCCTGGGCAAAAGGAGGCAGTGCCTTACCTGCCTGGCCAAGGTCATGCCAGGGCTGTGGCAAAGACCACGCTGCCTGGCTTGGGCCCTCACCTCGGAGTGACCCCGTGACAGGAGCACCCCAGGACTGGGTGGGGGCCTGGAGAGGAGCCAGCGACCATGGGAGGGAGAAGGACAGGTGGGGGGGCAGGAGGGCCCTGGGCTCTGGGCCCCAGGGAGGGCGGAGCCCCCAAGGGGAAGCCGCCGTGCAGAGCCGCCCTCAGCATCTCTCCCAGGGGTCCTGGAGGAAGGCAAGCGCTGACGGTTCCCTCCCAACACAGCTCAGCCCCCAGGCACACGTCACACGAGGTGGCCAGCAGAGCTCCCGAGCCTCTGTCCTGCTCTTCAGCCCCAGAATCTGCCCCAAGACCACCAAAGACAGGGGGTGCAGCCTGGCGGGGAAGATGCTGTCCTTAGGATCCAAAAGGCCACCATGCCTGGGGCACGGAGCAGCCTGTTCCCCTTCTGAACTGTGGGTCCCACAGCAGCGGACGCCCAGCCTAAGGGGGTACGGCGAGGCGCTGCAGGCATTGCTGAGCCACCCACGATAGGGGACATCCAGCCCCTTTACGGGGTGAACGCCCATGGAACCTGCGGCTCCCACAGGACCATTACGGCCCTAAGTATCCACCACCCAGGCCATGCTGCCCTGTCCATTCCACAGCAGTGTGGCTCTGCCTGCACCACCGGTGACCCCAGGACCCTTGCCCCCCCCAGAGCCCCATCCCCATGGCGCGCACCTGTCCAATTGAAGGACATGGGGCAGGCTCCAGACATGTGCGCCATCAGCCCACGCCCACACACCAGGTTCCTGGCCTGCCTGGCACACTCTCACCAGGCTGCAAGGCCAGGCAACAGCATCGCCCCGACCCCAACCCACCCCAGCCCTGTGCCTCCCTCGCCCAGGGCCCCTGCCAGGTGGTCCCACAAGGCCTGTCCGGGCTGAAGGACAGAAAGGAGCCCTCCCACCATGCACCAGCACCACCAGGGGGTGATCTCCCATGGGCTGCTTCTTTTTTTTTTTTTCTTTTTTTTGCGGTACTGGGGGTTGAACCCAGGGGCCTCACGCCTGCTTGCTTTGCAAGTGCTGGACCACTGAGCTGCGCCCCAAGCCCATTTTTTTTCTTTTTGAGACAGGGTCTCGCTAAGTTATGCAGACTGCCTCTGGTCTCAATCTTGCGATCATCCTGCCTCTGCCTCCCAAGCCGCTGGGATTACAGGCGTGCGCCACCGCACCCGGCCCAGTTCTTACACCTTGCCTGCCAGGACCTGTCACTCCGTCCACTGTGCAGGTGCAGAAGCTGCAGGTGGAGACCCTGAGGATTCGGCCCAGCCTTGCACCGCTGCCCTCGCAGGCTCTGGGACTCCACTGCAGGCAGGGGGTGCAGCAGGGACATGGAGGGCGGCCAGTGCCCTGGGTGGTCTGGGAAGGCTCCCTGTAAGAGGTGGTCCAGAAAGCAGCTGGCAGAAAGGGCAGCTCCCAGGAAGGGCCAGCTTGCACAGCCAGAGGTGAGAGCCACCACGTATCACCTGGGTACAACGCTCGGGTTCCGGCCTTGGGGAAAATAGTCACTGCTCCTCACCAGTGCCAGCCCCAGGAGCTCCTGGCTCTGCCCCCCAGGGCAAATGCCACCAGGACCCCAGCTCTGAAAACCTCCCAGTTCACACACCCTGGCTAGAGGCCTCTCAGAGCCACCTGGTCACCCTCTGGATGAAAGGCCCCAAGGAGATGGGGAATGGGACCACAGTTCGTCACCTGAGACCAACACTGGGCTACCCGACCCCAGGGCAGGTAGGTTGGCAGTGCCCACACTGCAGGAACCGGCCAGTGCTGTGAGTCAGCGTTTTGTTTAGCTGTCACCAGCTCCCGGCCTGATGTCCTCACGCCCATTTCCCAGCCCACCAGCCCCGGTGTCTCCAAGACCCCCGCCGTCCCCACCACCTGCTTGTCGGCAGTGAAGCCCTGCTCCTGCCTGCCAAGCTGCCTTCAGCCAAGTCCTGCGCTGGCCAGGAGATGGGACAGGCTCACTGCAGGGCTGGGGAAGACGTCCTCGAGGGCAGGCTGCCTGAGGCCCAGGCTGGCGAGCACCTCAGCCTCCTGCACTTCCTCCGTCACAGACACCGCCTGGGGCACCCTCCACCCCGCCTTCCCCGCCAAGCACAAGTCCTGAGGCTGGGCCCTCGTCAGCCACCTCCAACCCAGCACCAGGCCTGGCTCGGAGGAGTGCTTGGCCGACATCTGGAGGTGGCCAGGGGTGGCCAGCTCCTGGAGGGGACATTTTGGGACAGCCCAGGAGTCTCCAGATGATCAGAGCAGTCTCTCCCCGTTAGCGCCCACAGCAAGGGTGCCGGGGTGGCCTCGGCTCAGGCCGCAGGCTCCAAGCCTCCCCCACGGACTCCGCACAGCAGCACTGGTGTGGCCTCAGGTTGAGCGGCTGGACTCAGCTCCACCCCTCTGGCCCTCGGGCTCCTCACCTGAGAGCTGACGTTCAGCTTGGCCCTGCACAGTGCCGTCAGGGCCTGCGGGCCCTGTCCCCAGAACAGGGCCCCACGGAGTGCGCACACTGCCCTGACCCCGGCACCGACCCTCAGGTGCGGAGCTGACTCCACAGCCGGCAGGCAGGCGGGGAGAGGCACAGCCTGAGTCACTATGACCGCCAGCTGCCCTGGGGAATGGGGATTGGCAAGCCTCCCTCAGTGACCAGGCCCTGGCTTCAGGGTGGCGGGGACTAGGAAGTGCCTCACCAGGACAATGGCCACTGTGTCTGACTTGGAGCACAGCTGCTACCCAACCAGAGACCCCCGAGCCTGTCAGGAGCCAGAGCGGCACCTGGGACAGGGTGCTGACCTGGTCTGCAGCCAGCACTGCCCAACACTGGCGTGGTCTGAGCCAGGACTGGTCCCGGGCTCCAGGCGTGAGGCTTGATAGCCACATCCTCCAAGGAGGCAGGGAAGCCGGCGGGGTTCCGTGCCCCCAAGGCATGCAGATCAGGAAACAGGAGTGAACACAGCAGAGCCAGATCCAGGGCAGGGCCCTGGGTTGGAGAACGCGGGATATGAGTTGCGGGGCTTCTGCGCCCCTGGAAGGGGTAGCCGGTGGCCCCTTCCAGCCACGGCAGCCCAGGGGCTCGCACAGGGGAAACGGCGGGCTTCGTCCCCAGGCCCTGCCTTCCCGAGGCTCACAGATCCGCACGTGGCGGCCACCAGGCGGCTGTTCACGCCACAGCGGCCGCAGGGCGCAGGCCCGGGTGGGCGCCTGGAGGAGGCGGGGAGGGAGGCAGCGGCGCGTGCGCGGCCCCGCTGCGGCGCCTAAGGCAGGCGGCGGGCTCGCGCGCGGACGGGACCCACGCGCCGGCTCCAGGCCGCGCGCCCCGCGCGCCCCCGCCCGAGCGGGCGCCGTGGAGACTGACCTGGCGGTCCGGGCTCCGGCGCCGGCTCGGCAGGCGAGGGCTCGGGACGCGCGTGCGCGCAAAGGCGCGGCCTCGGCGCCGGCTCGGGGCGCGCGCCCGGCCCGCCGGTCACGTGGGGCGCGGTCCAATGGGAGCGCCCCACGCCCTCGGGCACGCGCGCGCCTCCACTCCTGGGAGGGCGGAGGCGGACGCTGCAGAGGGGTGCGGGGCGGGATTGGGAGGTGTCGCGGGAGGAGCTGCGCACCTCAAGTGTGAGCGGAGAGGGCAGCCTGCGCAGACAACGAGGCCAGGGTTTTCTCCAAACTTCTGGATTCCTTAGTTTCCCCGTAGGCCGACTGGCTCTGAATCCCCCGCCCTCAGGAGGCCGGGGCATGGAGCATCGAGGCCGCAGTCACCCAGCGCGGGGCCTTGGGGTCAGGAGGAGTGTGAGCCGTCCCTACTGAGGGGGTTCCAGGCCATGGCTTGGGGTGCGCGATGGGCCCCCTGAGAGCCGCCCGCAGGAGCGCGTTCACAGTGGTGCTGGGAAGGGAGGGGAGGCCAGCGGAGGCGGGATCTGGCCCTGACCCCAGGGGAGACTTCAGGGTGCTCCCTGAGGATGAAGGAGAAGAGTGCCCCACCTGGGGAAGCCGGGGGCCCAAGTTAGCCGAAAGTCCAGTGGTGGGGTCTGGGTGGTCCAGAACAGGAGGAGCAGAAAGGCAAGCCTGGCCCTTGAAGGGCCTAAGCCTACGTGGCCGTGTCTCTTCCTGCCATTCCCTGGATCCTGCCAGGCCAGCCAGTCCCCAGCTGCTTCTCCCTGCCTCCACTTCCCCAGAGAGTGCCCTCTCATCCACCCACCCTCAATGGCTAGAAGGACCTCAGAAGATGAAAGTGAGAGCTCCCTCTCCTCTGTGCAGCGGCCTGCAGGGGCACTGACAAAGGCAGAGACCCTAACGTGCCCTGAGGCCACTGAACTGGGCCCCTCCCCATTCTGCCTCTCTGCTGTAGCCTCACAGCCTGCTGGGTGTTCCTCCCAACAGACCTCAGGGCCTTTGCACTTGCTGTTCCTTCTGCTCGGAAACTTGCCCCAGGCCATCCCACCAGTCCACCCTTTCTGTCATGGGGTCCATCTGCTGCCACCTTCTCTCAGCTCCTCCTCATTCTGCTCCACTGTGTTCTCAGCTCTGCCAGAAACTCCTCGGAGCAGCTGTGCACACACTGATAATGGTCCAGATGAAGACTCCATCTGGTTTATCCCAGCTGTGTCCCCTGCACCTAGATTGGCCTGTGGCACCCAGCAGGTGTGTGTGCTAAATCTTGGGCAGGTGGGTGGGCAGATGGTATCCAGAGGCCCCCATTTCCCTGACAGCCAAACAGGGACCGGGGTGGCTCAGAGGACCAAGCCCTGCAGACCGTGGGTCCAGTCTCAGTGCATCAGCATTTTAATCCCCACACAGCCCATGAAAAAAGGCCTGGTGTTCCCCATGATTGGCAGATGAGACACAGAGAAGGCAAGCAACTTCCAAAGATCACCCAGCATGTAGGGAGTAGAACGGGTCCGGGACGCCCGTGTTTACCCACAAAGCTGGGCCCCTGTTCATGGTGTGTTCAAGCAGGGATCCAGGGGGAGTTGGAGGGATCATCAGGGGTGCATCAGCACACCGAGGTCCCGGGAACGGACACCCACACTTCAGTGCTCTCGCAGTCGTGAATTCTCACCCCGAGGGTTGTTCACGGCCTGGTCCTTCAGGGGGGCTGCTGGGCCACTGGAGTAACTGATTTTTGGTTTTTTGTTTGTTTGCTTGTTTTGCGGTACTGGGGGTTGAACCCAGGCCCTCGCACTTGCATGCTCTGCAAGTGCTGGACCACTGAGCTGTGCCCCCAACCCATTTTTTTACTTTTTGAGACAGGGTCTCGCTAAGTTACGCAGACTGCCTCTGGTCTCGAACTTGCGATCCTCCTGCCTTTGCCTCCCGAATTACTGGGATGACAGGTGTGCGCCACCTCGCCTGGCAAGTAACTGATTTTTAAAGCGGTGCAGCCTCATCCAGGCTTCCCAGCACTTACCTCCGCAGCGATCTAGTCTCGCCTCTCCTGCCGCAGTCCTCGGGGGTCACTGTCACAGCCAGCTCTGCGGGAGCCCAGGGGCTGGCCTCTCCCCAGGCTCTGGAAAGCTGGATTCCTGGCATCCAGTGGGCAGGTGGGAGCCAGGAGCGCCCCACTTGTTGGCTTCCAGTCAACTCCTCGGGCAGTCACTGGGCATCAACCACAAGTGAGTGGGACCTGTGGGCCAGGGGGAGCTGAAAGGAAACCCAGGCTTCACTCAGGAGCGGCGCTGGGGCTCCAGAGCAGGCTGGTTCCGAGAGGGGAAGCAGAGCAGAGGAGGCGACGGCAGAGAGAGGGAGAAGCAAGGCCAGGCTCCTGCCCCAGAGCCCCCGCTGTGAGCAGGAGGGGGGTTCCCAGGAGAGGACCCCACCCCACCCCCCACCCCCAGTCCTGGGACCTGGGGAGGGAAGGTCCAATGAGCTGAGGCCCGCTGCAATGGCAGGGTCAGCCGATTAGCTCCGAGGAGGACAATGACGAGGTCAACGCTAAGTGGATTTCCGGAAAGCCGCCTCTGGCTAGAGGCCTGGCCCCACAGCAGCAGGGTCACGAAGGAGGGGACCGGGCTGGGGGACCGAGGTCCAGACCCAGGGGTGGTGGTGGGCTCATGGTGCAGGCAGCAGCTCTGGAGGCTTCCTGGCTGAGCCGCACCATGGAGCCTCTCTGATCTGGCTGAGTTCTCTGGCCGGCACAGGGGGCACAGTAACCGTTCTGACCTGCACGGCCAAGGAGAAGTCTAGCGCATGGTTGTTTCTGCCAACCCAGAGTGCGTGCCCTATGGACATCTGTGAGGAGTGTCCCTCCAGAATCTTCCTGGAGTTCTGAGGGCACCCAAGAGCGGAGGGACCAAGAGGCTGCCGGTTAACGTCCCGTCGAGTGAACCAAGCTGGGCACGGGGCACGTGGACAGCATGAGAGTAGCAGAGGCGCCAGTGCGCCAATGCTGCCGTCACAGCGTCTCAGCGCCCCGGTTTCAGCCTCAGCAGCAGAGACCATTCTGGGGAGGCCAGCCTCTCCTCACCTGACAGTGGCCACCAAGCCCTAAAGGCAGATGAATGACCCCAGGCCAGCCCCCAATGGTGGGGGAAGCCAGCAGCAGATACCCCAGCCTTTTGTCCTGCAGACGACCACCCTAGGGCATCCAGGACCCGTGGCAGGAAGTCCTGAGAGCAGCTAAGACCTCAGACAGCACACCTGTGTCACCCCAAATAAACTACCTGTGGCCAAGTCCCATCCCACCAGACTCTTTCCCCAAGGGGACCAACATAAGCAGCCTCGTCCCACACAAGAGGCAGAAAATGAGCTGGAGGGACCCACGGTCTTGAGAACGCATAGGAAGGGGCTGTGAAGGTCCATCTTCCTGTTGCTCATCCTTGGCCTCCCATAACGAGGCTGCCACTGTGGCAGTGAAGGACGGTGAAAATGTCATTTGTGTGTTAGGCATCGGGTACGCGTGCTGGGAAACGAGCTGCCTTGAGGTAGCGTAAAACAGCGACAGCCCTATCCTCGGTGCGTCTGTGGGCAGGAGTTCCCGGCGGCCGAGCGGCGCACTTCTGGCCTGGGGCTGTCATGAGAGGCAGATGGCCCGGCCAGGGGTACGGTCACCTACCGCCAGCTGGGCTGGGGACCGGTTTTCAAGCTGGCTCCGAGTCCAGGCTGGCCAGTTAGCGCAGGCGTGGCTGCCCCTTGGTTCTCCCTCGTGGGCACTCTCTGGGGCTGCGTGGGGTCCTCACCACACAGGGTCAGCGTCCCCGGAGGGCACAGTCCAGGCGGACAAGGCGGAGCTGCACAGAGCACGTGATCCAGCCGTCCCCTCGGGGGTCCCTGTGGTCGCATCGGCAGCGCTGAGCCAGTGTGGGAAGAGAGGGCTGGGCAGTCTCCAGGGCCTGCAGCCCATGCAGGCTGCCAGGAGAGCAAGTGCCGGGTCCCTGTGGGAAACCAAGGTGCTTCCCTCCCAGGCGGGAAGGGGGAGGTGGGCCAGCTTTCAAGTGGGATTTCTGAGGCCACCAGTGGAAACCATGTGGGGTCTGGGGGCCACCAGAGCTGGGCCCCTGCAGAGGGAGGAGGGTCCCAGCTCTGCCCAGAATTTCCAGCCCAGTCTTCCTTGCCAGCTTAAAATCCCCCTGCCTCCTGCTACCGCATGCACTTGACAGATGTTCACTGAGCACTTGTGCCAGGCTGCCCTGGGTCGGGGTGCAGATCGGGGCCAGGGAGCCACTCAGATAGTCAAACCCCAGGACAACACGCAGGCCCGGGCTGGGGCTGCACGCCTGAGGCAGAGGCCTCCTGGCCCCGGGACACAGGAGAGGAGATGTGAGAGGTGGTGTAGTCTGTGCAGAGGTTGGATGTGGACAGAGGAGGCCTGTGTGCAGCGGGCGGAGGGCCGGGAGTCAGCAAGTCCCACGTTCCCAGAGTGCGCGGGGCCAGGCAAGAGCTAGGGGTCGTGAGCAACCACAGTGCCTGGCTGTGGCCAGCTGCGGCCCCACTTCCAACCCTGCTGGCCAGGAGGCAGGGTAGAAAGACAGGGGAAACGTTGTGGACATGGGGACGAAGTGGGTTCTCTCACCCCAGGGTCTGCTCTGAGTCTCATCGGCCAAGAATTCCAGCACAACCGAAGAGAGAGAGCGAGAGACAGACAGACACACACACACACACACACACACACACACACACACACACACACAGACACTGCTGTGAGAACTGCCTGCACAGAACCCAGGGCTTCCCTAAGAATCCCACCAAACCAGACCATGGACTCTAATTAAAGTCAGCAGACCTAAGTCATTTCCTTAAGACTGGAGTAGGAATTTGCGCGACTTTCTCAATGTAGGCATCTTAACCATGCTCCTTTTCCAACCTGTAAATCTACACCAGACACCTGCTGGGTCCCGCTGAGGGATGTTACCTCAGGACCCCCAAATCACACATGCACCCACTGTGAAGACACCTCGGTGACTCTCTCTCTAGATGCCCGCGCTCGCTCTGGAGTGTGGACGCCTCTTTCCTTTACCTAATGAACTTCAAGTGGGGCTGGGATTTAGCTCAATTGGTAGAGCGCTGCTCTGCAGTCTCTGTAGGTCCTGAGTTCAATTCCCAGCACCACAAAAATGGAAGAAGCGTGTGGCAATCCACTCTCGAAGCAATCCTGAAACAATCAGCCACTGAAAACCCAATGAGGGTCCGTATGAGCTGAACACAACTCGATGGCACCTACCAACAACAAACGAACTTCAAATTGCTTCACTCTCTTACCGACTCTTCCTAAACTTCTTTTTTGCCATAGAGC
The DNA here is from genome assembly GCA_007922755.1 of Pedetes capensis. Taxonomy (NCBI): domain Eukaryota; kingdom Metazoa; phylum Chordata; class Mammalia; order Rodentia; family Pedetidae; genus Pedetes; species Pedetes capensis. The sequence continues at coordinate 346,398 of VMDO01000027.1, read as the reverse complement.
CAAGGACCCAGCATCTCCCCTTGAGCAGGGGTCCTGAGAAGGGGAACTCGTCAGGGCAGGCAGAACATTGAGGTATGGCACCCCTAAACCTACTGACGACCTGGCACCTGCTAGTACCTTTGGTCACCCCATCGCCCAGAAGACCCCACGGAGGAGCGCTCCTGTCAGTGAGGAGGCTGCGAGACCAAGCTGTCCCCTAATCTGGTGATGCCTCCTGGAGGGTTGGGGTGGAGCCAGCCAAGACAGGGGCCAGACATGCTGCGCGAGCACCCCCTTGTGGCGCCTGCAGGCATGGCCAGTCGCACGGGGTCTGTCCAGTGCCGGCTTCAGTACCTGCAATCTCCATCAGGCAGGGCACACTATTTCTGAACAAGAGCCCTGTGGTTCCGTTTGGCACCGGACCCATGTAATGATGCAGTGGTCCTGCCTGTGGGCCCTGGCAGCCCGCTCACACCTGCTGAGGTTCAAGGAAGATGGCAGCTGAGGAAGCTGGTGCGGGGTCCCTACAGCCACCCCACTCAGGATGAGAAGCCAAGGCACAGAGAGCCACAGCCCAGGTCTGGCTCCTCGCCCCCACCCCAATGCCCACTGCCGCAGGTGTCGACAGAGACCTGGGCCTGCTGACCCTGTGCAGAGCCCGAGGCAGGAACCTTGCTGGGTCCTCGGAGCCTGGGCACATTACTGACCCAACCAAGCGCCTCACAAACACAGCACAGCCAGAAGTGGGGTGCCCAAGTGTTGGAAGACCCCCTTGTGGGCCTCTCCGGGCATGGTCCAGCCCTCTGCACCCCAGGGTCCCACAGGACTGGCCTACAGTAGATTGTAGGGAGCGAGAGGGACAGAGCCAAGCCAGGCATTGGGTGCCAGGGTCCGCCTGGAGCAGGCGTGGCTGCTGGCAGGTGCCAGGGAGCTGGCCAGCCATGCCTCTGCCCTCCCATCCACAGAGCCCGTGACCCTGGGAGAGGCCCCCTCAGTCCCCGGAGCTCCTGGGTGTCAGGAACTTTCCAGGTGCCAGCTGGAGGCCCCCTCTTTTCAGCCTCCACTGTAGGCAGAGCCTGTGCCAAGCACTGCCCACCCGCCTGCCCAGCCACCAAGGCCTAGAGCCAACAATGCCAGGTGGCCCTCACCTGAGCACAGCCCATGGGCCAGGGCCTGAGGCGGGCATTGAAACAGGCCTGGTGTCCCTTGTAGAAGTTGGGGGGTCAGCGTCAGTGAGAAGGGGGAGGAGGCTCTCAGGGGAAGAGACAAGTGCAGGGGGCTCGGGAGGGGAGGTGGGGTCAGAGCCCGCAGCACCTCCCACAGCTTCCCTGCCTGTGTTCCCCCGGCTGCAGGCCACTGCTTAGGATATGCCGCCTGAGCATCATGGGGGGAGAGGGAGGACCCACAGTTTAGGAGCAGGAGGACTCAGTTGGGATCCTGCAGGAGAAGGCCTCAGCATGGAAGACCTGGGTCTACAGAGGGGGAGCCCTGCCTGAGGCCTCAGGGGTCAGTAACCAAGGCAGGAGCACCCCAACCTTCAGGAAGGGGCATGGGTAGTGGCTTTCCACCTGGCCCACCTGCCTCACCACCACATTCAGAAACGCCTCCCCCCACACCCCTTCCGCCATTCGGGGGCCTGCAGCCACACGCCAGCACACTACGGAAGCCCCACTGTCCCATGCAAGCTAGGGTCCCAGCTGTGTGACTTGAGCAGGCCACCTCCCTCTCCGACATGTATTTTTCTTTTCTATGAAATGTGGGAGGTCAGGCATGGTGGTATGGCTGGGGTTTGGCTCAGCTGGTAGAGCGCTGCTCCGTACTCTCTGAAGACCAGAGTTCAATCCCCAGCACTACTAAAATGGGAGAAGGACCTGACAATCCACTCCCAAAGCAATCCCGAAACAGTGAGCCATCGAAAACCCTATGAGCGTCGCTATGAATCAGACCTGACTGAATGACACCTAACAACTAGAACAGGTGTGGTGTTGCACGTCTGTGATCTCAGCACTCAGGAGGCTGAGGCAGGAGGGTCACAAGTTTGAGGACAGCCTGAGCCATGTAGATCATGTGGTAAATAGTTGTTGTTGTTGTTAGATGCTGTCGAGTCTGTATCCAACTCATAGCGACCCTCATAGGGTTTTCAATGGCTGACTGTTTCGGGATTGCCTTGGGAGTGGATTGCCAGGTCCTTCTTCCATTTTTGCGGTGCTGGGCATTGAACTCGGAGACTGCAGCGCTCTACCAACTGAGCTAAATCCCAGCCATGTGGTAAATAGTAGTACCCTGGATATATACTGGAAGAGCTCAAAGTCAGCACACAACAGGTGTTGCACATCCATGTCTGTTGTGGTGCTATTCACAATAGCCACATTAAAGAAGCAGCCTAGGTGCTCATCAATGATGAATAGAGAAAGAAAACGTAGGTGCGTACGATGGACACTTTACGCAGCCACTGAGAGGGACAAAACCATCATATGCAGAAAAGCGGGGGGACCTGGAGAAAATCATGTTAAGCAAAATATGCCAAACTCAGGGGAAAATTCTTTTTTAAAAGATGTGAAAACATGGTGCACGCCTGTCATCCCAGCGGCTCAGGAGGCGGAGGCGGGAGGATCACAGGTTCGAGACCAGAGGCAGTCTGCGTAATTTAGCGAGACCCTGTCTCAAAAAGTAAAAAAAAAAAAAAATGGGCTGAGGTGCAGCTCAGTGGTCCAGCACTTGCAGAGCATGCAGGCACGAGGCCCTGGATTCAACCCCCAGTACCGAAAAAAAAAAAAAAAAAAAAAAAAAAGATGTGAAAATAGAAGCAGGACTATTAGGGAGTAGGAGGGGAACCAGTGGGGATGGGAGGGGGGACAATTGTGAGTAATGGGGGGAAATATTATTGAAGTACCTTGTATACATGTATGAAAATGTCATAAAGGAACTCACTATTTTGTACAATTAATATACATTAGTAAAAATATATCCTCAAAGTAGTTGTTGTTGATAGGTGTCCTTGAGTCGGGTCCAACTCATAGAGACCTATGTACAACAGAACAGAACACTGCCCGACACTGTGCCTTGGACGTGATCTTTTTATTTTTAAGCCCATTGTTGCAGCCACTGTGTTTCTTCTCATTTTGAGTCATGCCACATTAGAAATAGAAGGTCCCAGGGGCTTTTTTCCATTCCCATCATTAAAGTCAATTCGACTTTGAGGAGGCAACTCTTCCCTAATCATTTCTTGAATGCCTTCCAGCCTGGGGGGCTCATTCTCTGTCACTGTATTTGACAGTGCTTCTCTGCTATTCATAGGGCCTTCTCTCTCTCTCTCTCTCTCTCTCTCTCTCTCTCTCTCTCTCTCTCTCTCTCCTTTTCTTTTCTTTTTTTATAGTACTGGGGATGAAACCAGGGCCCCGTGCATACTTTACAAGTGCTCTGCCACTAAGCTGCACCCCCAGCTCCTTTCTTATGTTTTATCTTGAGACAGGGTCTCACTAAGTTATGCAGGCTCCCTCTGGTCTCAACCCTATGATCCTCCTGCCTCCACTTCCTGAATTGCAAGGATTACAGAAGCGAACCTCCACACCAGGTTTCACAGGGTTTTCAATGGCTAATTGTTTGGGGAATGGGCCGCTGGGTCCTTCTCCCTAGTTTGTCTTAGTCCGGAAGCTCAGCTCAAACCTGTCCACCACAGGTAGCCCTGCTGCTATCTGAAATACTAGTGGTATAACTTTCAGCATCACAGCAACATGCAAGCCCCCACAGCAGGACAAGCAGACAGACACATGGGGGCCTCAGAGTAGAGTCAACCTTAATGACAGGAATGGGACCTCCCTTTCCTGACGTGGCACAACTCAAAATGAGAAGAAACATAGTGACCGTAACATTGTGCTCAACCTAAAAAGATCATGTTCGTGGCACAGTGTCGGAGAGTGTTTCATTCTGTTGTACATAGGGTTACTATGAGTCAGACCCTATTCGACAGCACCTAACAACTAAGCAATAAGTTGAAAAAAAATGAGGGAAAATATCTATGAAAAAGAAAATTATGGTAGCCGTGACTTCCCAGGGCTCTGCCCAGGGCCTTCTGTGAGTGTGGCCATCCTGGGCCAAGCGGGCCGGGCCGTTGCTCTGCAGTGAGAGGCACAGCCCCACCTTCCAGCCTGAGCTAAATAAAGCCAGCAGGGTGGGGAGGGGTGCCACACTCCCCTCCACCCTTTCATGTGCACCTCAGGGCGGCTGACAAAGGGGCCTCTCACACCACAGGAGGCACAGCCAGTCCCGACAGCAACCTGCTCCTGACTGTGACGTTCCCAGTCCTCGAGTCCTCAATCCAAGAACAATTTGCAATGTTTGTGATTTGGTTTAAAAAAAAAAAAAAAAAAGGACTCTGTGACCAGCTTGTTTTCTCCTGTTCTCCCCAGATTAGATGAAGGTCTCTGAACTGGAGGAAGGAGGGGAGAGGGGAAGAGGGGGAGAGGCAAGAGGGGGGAGTAGAGAAAGGAGGGTAGAGAGAGGAGGAGGAGGGAGGAGGAGGGAGACTGCAAGGAGAGCCCAGGGAAGAGCCTGGGGACTGCGCCCCACCCCTACCTGTCCCTGCCGGTCCCCTGCCTTCCCTGAGTGCACAGATGAGGCAGGGGAAGAGGCCTCTGGGCACCGTAAGGCGGGACTCAGGCCGTCCATGTGGCAGAGCGGCCGGCTGCTTAGGGTTGGGCCAGTGCAGAAGGTCCCAGGTTTCCCTAGTAGACCTGGCAGGGGCCAGGCCCAGCTGGCCAGCTGCCCAGGGACCCGAGATGTGGAGGCCATGCAGTGCCAGCCCTGGGAAGAGAGGAGTCGTCTCTGTGCCCAGCACATGTGAGCGCCCCCTTGGGGAGAACAGTGGGAAAGCAGTGGGAAGATGCAGGAAGTGACGTGGTGTGTGCAGAGGCTGGATGTGGAGGAAGGAGGCCGGCGTGGACAGGTGGCGCAACCTGAGGTCGGGCTCTCAGCGCTGATGTTGGCCAGGACGTGGCAGGTCCATGCCAAGTCCACCTGGCACCCCATCCAGGGGACAGCCCCCAGGAGCCCGGGGACGGCCGCAGGCAGCCCCTGGCCTCCCTGGCTCGCAGGCATCTCGCCCTCCATGTGTCCTCTGCCCTACCAGCCCAGGTGCCCCGGAGTGCCCGGCCATGGGCGCTCAGGACAGGAGCTGAGCGAGGCCTCAGGAGAGACTTGGAGGCTCAGGCTGGGGCGCCAGCACTTATGGGCCGCGGCCACTAGGGGGCAGCAGGGCTCACGGAGCTCTGGATGGGAGGGACCTGAGCCACCCCAGCTCCTCAGGACGCTGACGCCCCTCTACGGCGGCGCTGTTTTGGGGGGAGGCTGATCCCTCATTCCCAGCAAACTGCCAGAGCTAAAGCTATGGTCCAGAGGGCAGTGAGGGCTCTTTGGCGGGGTACCCGAGGGCCCCTCGTACTCTGCGGAACCTCTCTGGTGTGTGGAACCGGCCTGTAAACTGCATCCCCCACCGAGGTCGGCCTGCCATGCTTCAGGAGTTTGCATCACATATCCCTGTCCCCTTGGGCTGGGATTTAGCTCAGTTGGTAGAGCGCTGCACTGCAGTCTCTGAGGTCCCAAGTTCGAGTCCCAGCACCGCAGAAATGGGAGAAGGGCTTGGCAATCCACTCCCAAGGCAATCCCGAAACAGCCATTGAAAACCTTAGGAGGGTCGCTATGAGTCGGATACCGACTCGATGGCACCTAACAACAACAACAACATCACTGTCCCCGGGGGCGTCCACCAGACTTAGTTTACAGCCTACTGGGTGGGAGGAGGGCCAGCGTCCAAGTGGCCCCCTCCGCTGGGTCACGTGCCCCACAACCCTGCCAGCTTCATCTGCAGGTGATGCCAGGCCCCAGGGTGGGCCAGCCGTGGACTCTGTCCCCCAGAATGACAGACTCAGGTCTGGGTGGCAGGAGGCTGCTGGCCGCTGCGGGTGAGAAGAGGAGAGCACTAGGGAGCAGTGCCGGCCAGGCACAGAGCTGCGGAAGCGCGAGGCACGTCGGGAGCGTGCAGCGCAGGCAAGCAGAGCGGGGTCAGAACACCGCAGCGGGCACGCAGGCAGGGCACCCTCCACCGGGGCCCGGCTTTCGCAGATCTTCAGGGGCTCAGGAGGGGCGTATCGGTCATGGGCCTGGGGTTGCCGCTGGCATCTAGCAGACGTGTGCTGCGTGCCAGGCCCCGGGCAGACGCGTTTCCTGCTGTACCTTGATCCTCTTTCAACAGCACAGGAAACAGTGCCAGAGTGGGGAGGAGCCGCCCACAGCCAATCACCAAGGAGTGGAGGACCTGGAGGCAAGCTCTGTGCTCCCCGACCCGCCTACCTGGGGGCTGAGGGTGTGCTGGGTAACAGTGAGAGGCTCAGACAGGGTGGGTCCATGGCCTGAGGGAGTCAGGGACCAAGTGATTTCAGAGCAAGATGTTTGTATTCCTGGTGACACTTAGCAGCTCCTGCTGCTATTGTTGTTGTTTTTATTGTTGTCGTTGTTGTTGTTAGATGCTGTTAAGTCGAGTTTGACTCATAGCGACCCTGTGTACAACAGAACAAAACTCTCTCCAGTGCTGTGCCATGCCTGGCACTACGTCAGTGCTTCTCTGCTCTTCATAGAGTTTTCAATGGCTGATTGTTTCGAGATTGCTTCAGGAGTGGGCTGCCAGGTCCTTCTCCCATTTTTGCAGGGCTGCGGATCAAACCCAGGGCCTCAGAGAGCGCAGAGCAGCAGCCAAAAGCAAATTCAGCTCTTGGCAAGGCAGTGGGTGCCCCGTCCTTGGAGGGAACTGAGACCTGCTGGGGCTCAGCCCGTGGCAGATGAGAGAGGAGGCTCCCGACCTGCTTGCTGTCCCAGCCACTGTAGCATGGGAAGTCCCTTTGGGGCCGAGCGAGGTGGCACACGCCTGTCATCCCAGCGGCTCAGGAGGTGGAGGCAGGAGGATCACAAGTTCGAGACCAGAGGCAGTGTATGTAACTTACAGAGACCCTGTCTCAAAAAGTGAAAAAATGGGCTGAGGTGCAGCTCAGTGGTCCAGCACTTGCAGAGCATGCAGGCGCGAGGCCCTGGGTTCAACCCCCAGTACCGCAAAAAAAAAAGGTCCTTTGGGGAACGTTACTCAGAGCTGGTTTACAAGGGCCAGGAGGGACCCAGCTTGGCCCAGCCCAAGCTCCCTTGTGTCCAAACACAGAGACTGCCTCTAGGCACCCTCGCCTCACTCCCAGCCTGCGAGGAGGGGTGGCCAGGGCAGACAGGCCCCCCTCCAGGGGCTCGCCTGACCCCTGCCTCTTGGCTCTGGGAGCTTCCCGTGGCACCAGCCAGGGAGACAGAACCAGAGCCACTGAGTGCAGTGGCCATCGTGCGCCCCACATTTTAGCAGCAAATTTCTTCTCGCAAACCAGCCCCACAGGAAGGCTGGGTTAAAGCTCTGAATTCAGCTGCACTGACGAGCAATGGTTGAACACCTCCGGCATGCCAGCCTGCGTAGGACCTGTTGACCCCAGACCTCATTATCACGGCTACGTCAAGGAGGAGATGGGAGTGAGGACACGGGTGACAGGAGGGTCCCGCAGGCAGGGATGCCTGTGCAAGGGTGGCCAGGACAGGAGCATCCGTTCCTCCCCTGCAGAGGCAGAAACTATTCGGCTCCCCAGTTCCCAGACTAGAACATGGAGACACAGTGGGGGCCAGTGACAACGGAGGGGTCAGCGGTGTGAAGGGTTACCCGGGATGGCCGTGGGCAGGGACTCACGAGCACGTGTTCATGGGTGCGCAAGAGCACTAGTCACAGCCCACGAAGAGAACACAGTCCAGGGGCCGCCAGCCCGCGACAACTGAATGGCCAAGCAGAATGAGGCCCATCCCTGTGACAGGACGTGGCCCCGCCCTACAGAGGCATCAGGTTCTGACCCATGCTGCGGGGCGGCCTGGAGGACACCGCCTCGGTGAATGAAGCCACGCACCAAAGCCCACGTACCTTTTCAGTCCACATTTGTGGACCATCCTGAGTGGCAGATCCAGTGCGGCTGAACGCAGAGAGGTGGTAGCTGGAGCCTGCAGGTGCCTCTGGGCGTCCTCTGGGGGTGATGGAAGGGTTTTGAAAGTCGTGGTGGCATTCGGCACTCCGGAAGGAGTAAGTGCACTGAACCACGGGCTTGAACGTGGTCAGGTTGTGTCACGTGAACATTTCGCAGATGAGAATGGGAGGATACAGCAGTGGGGGCGGCCAGCTGGACAAGGTGCCCGGGGAACCCCATGATAGACGCAGCAGCTGTGGGTCAGGCCCCTCCCAGGCTCACACAGCCCCGACCCTGGCCCTTGGAGCATGAGTGGAGGAGACGTGGGCACCCCGGAACAGTGCCTGATTTTTTTTTTTTTTTCAGTACTGGGGGTTGAACCCAGGGCCTCGCGCCTGCATGCTCTGCAAGTGCTGGACACTGAGCTGCACCCCCAGCCCATTTTTTTACTTTTTGAGACAGGGTCTCGCTAAGTTACGAAGACTGCGTCTGGTCTCAAACTTGCGATCCTCCTGCCTCCGCCTCCCGAGCCGCTGGGATGACAGGCGTGTGCCACCGTGCCCAGAGGTGCCTGCCCTTCAAACGCTGTCCCCAACCACTGGGACTCAGAGCCTTGTATTGCTACAGCAGCCTTCGTGCTATGGTGGAACCTGTCACCGGGGTCCCCAGCCCCCAACCAGCAAGAGCCCCACCCCTCCCCATGCAGGGCCCTGCAAGGAAATGCAGTGGGAGCAAGAACCACCCCCCACCCCCGGTCCTGTTTGGGCTGCTGAAGCATGGACTGTGCTGCTGTGACTCAGCCCAGGCAAGTGGCCCACCCGGCTCTGAGCCCCTGCCTGAGCGGGGCCCTTGGGAGGTGAGGGGACCAGTGCAGCCTGAAGCCAGGGAGCCGCTGCACCGGCTGGGGCAGACGCATCCCTGGGTGACATGCCAGGCTACCATCATCACAGAGTGGGGGGAGCCCCTAGTGGCCTCAAGTTGGGAGCCAGGCAGTCAGATTTAAGCTCTAGGAAGCAGGTGACAGAAACCCAGACTCCAAGTGACAGGAACTGGAGCTCCACTGCCTCCCCAGGAAAGAGGCTCACGACTGCACGTACCAGGAGTACAGAGCAAAGGTGGGCCCAGCCACAGGGGTGTCAGGCCCCGCCTGTGCCTCTCTAACAATCCTCTCCACCTCATGGTCACAAAAAGGCTGCCCATCTCCCCGGGAACAGGAGAGAGCATGGAATCCACAGGCAACCCTCTGGTCACCTCTCATTGGCCTACTTCAGTCCGGGTTTACCCACTACTGAACCAATCGCTGCTCAGGAGGGAAGCTAGGTGATCTGTGATTGGTCAGAGGGTAATAGTATAAAAGCTCCCTTCCGCAAAGGCCCTGGGAGTTCAGAGCCTCCAAAACCTATCCAGCTAGAGCAATGCTCTACCACCTGCCATAACTCCCCACTGCCCTCAGAGCAGACCCCAAATTCCTGAGCATGGCATCCCAGGTTCCGCACGGTGTCCCTTAACACAACTACTTACTCACTGGAGAGGAGGACACCAAGGCACAGGAGAGTTAGGTAATGTGCCCAAGGCCACACAGCCAGGAAGTAGAGACATAATTCACACCAGGACAGCAGGCCCAGAAACTCTTGCCCCAGGCCACATGTGGCCGACATTCCGGCCACACCTTCCCATGAGCTCAGGCTCCAAGCCACAGGGGTCTGTTCCCTGGGTGGGGGATGCCCAGCACCCCACACCTGTGACCTCACCTCTCAGTCTTCACAGACAACCAACTCAGGTGTCTCCTCCTCCAGGAAGCCTTCCTGAGGCCCCTGGGAACCCTCCTCTTGGCAAACGGGAACCCAGAGGCTGGGGGCAGCATCTCAGCTCTCCTCCTGGCCTTCAGTAACCTCAGAGGCCTCACCTGTGAGACAGAGACAGGGCTGGGGACAGGCTGGTGAGCGCCACAGGGAAGGGGCCCTGAAGCCTCCTTCCTGCCTCCAGAATTTCCGCCAACGGCGCCAATGTAAACACTCAAGGCAGCAGGAAAAGAGGTGTCAGCTGGGCCTTAAACAACCTGCTCTGGAGATGAGGCCCAGGCTCAGGGCTGGAGGGACTCAGACGGGATTTTAACCTCACTAGGTTTACAGAGGGAAAAATAATTATCCACATGGGCTCTGCTAGAGGAAAGCCCGTCCGTCCCACAGTGAATGAATGAACGGAAGAACAGATCGCGTGGGAGCTGGTGGCGTCCACCTGAGCACACATTGCCGTCACTGCGGGGCCACTCATCTCCCATTGACATCTGGAAAGTGAATGCGCAGGAAACCCTGTGTCCACGGATGGGCTGGCGCCTCAAGGGCGCTGGCTTAGGGCTCAGTGGTTGCACATTGGAGTCACTTTGGAGCTTTTCAAAGTGGTCAGTGGCCAGCCTCTGTCCAGGCCACTTAAATCGGCCTCTCTGGGGCAAATCTGGGACCCACACAGGGCCAAGGATGCAGAGCACATGAGGGTACACCACATGATTGACCCACAGAGCCACGGGCCAGCCCCAGACATCTGTCAGGGCTGGCGCTCCTCACACAGCCCCAAACGTTGCTGTGCTGATTACACAGAGAGGGGAATAGTGTCATGGGAAGCCCAGTGATGCGTCTCGGGCAGGGGCAGGGCTGGAACTCTGACCTGTCATCCCAAAGTGCCCCCAGCGCTTCCTCTGAGTCTTTTTCTTGCTGCCTCCTCCATCAGATCAGGAGCCCCAATGCAGGGGCTGCCCCCATGGGACCCAACAGCTGTGGGCAGGGCTGCTTCCCTCTCTGCTCCCCACAAGTCCTGTGGGGAAGGGGCCAGGTGGTGGAGGCAGGGCCTGGGACCCTGCCTGTGAGGGACCTCGTCCCACGCCTCTGGGGCTATTTCCTAAGCTGGGGCCCTGAGGGAGGTGCCCCTGCCTGGGTAGGAGGACACAGCAGGTTGACAGTCCCCAGACAGCCCAGGGACCTGGCCCTACCCTCTCCCACGCCCAGGCCTACAGTCCCACCCCATGGCCCTGGATGAGGGGTGAGGGACCTCAGGACCCACAATCTAGCTCCTGCAAGAAGAACGTGGAACCAGGTGACCCCTGTCTCTGGGCTCTGGGTTCCACTGGAGAATTAAAGATCCTGGACCCACTGCAGATGGAACAGGTGGAGCAAGCTGCCTGCCATGCTGATCCACACAGCCTGCGGCCTGGGGCTGTGGGGAGACCTACGCAGGCCTGATTGATTAATAATGCCTGCCCAGGGCAGCCAAGGGTGGCCTCTGCTGTGGACCTTCCTTTCCCATCACATGGTGAGAGTGAGTTTTCATCAAAACAACAATCTCTGATGATTAGCGTGTAGGTGTGCTGCCGACACACAGGAATGAACAATGGGGTGGAGGGGACACGTCTGTGTTGCAAAGTACACATTTTTTTTTGTAAATTAATGATAAATACAGAGCAGTGGAAAGAAGAAATTAATAATCACCTGCTTCCTACCACCCAGACCTAATCCCGCTAACAGTGTAGCCAAGTTGTTTCCAGCCCTCTGGGGAAGGGGGGGTCCTGTTCTTTAAGGAAGACAAGGATGAGCTGTGTCCTGTTTAGAGAGGGCACACACTTGTTGCAAAGATTCCAAACAAGGCTACCACATACAAGGCAAGAGTCAAACCCACCAGGGATGACTGCCCAGAAGGCTGTGTCAGGCAGAGGTGGTGACCAGTCCCAGGCAGCCTCTCTGCCGGGTCCCGGGAAGGAGAGATGGAGGGACAGTCACACAGGCTGAAGGAGCAGATCGTCAGGGCTCACTGTGGGCTTCCCACCTGTCCGCAGGTGACTGCAGTAGGGGAACCCCCTGCTGGTCAAGCCCGGGGTCTGTGTGGTCAGATCCTCTCCAGTGCCCTCCGGGCGCTCCCCAGGGCGTGGAGCTCTGCCTTCCCTGCAGCCAGGTGGGTGGGGAGCTCAGCTGCCAGGTGGGCGAAGCTGCTGATCCATCCCAGGCCTACTACATGGTAACCCGTCACTTCCCCTGCTCATCTCAGCCACCGTGGGGGGGTTTCTAACTGCAGCGAACGTGCCCCTTCCTACCTGCAGCGCCATGGGGAACGGCTCACTACTGTGACAACTATTGCAGCTGGTCCCCACATCACTCTGTGGCCCCGTTGGCCAGGGCCTGCCTCCCTCCAGGCTGAGGCACCCGCAGAGAGGGCCTGAGTTGCAGCGTGGAGACACAGCTCATTGCTGAGGGCAGGCAGGAAGAGGCCGGAGCAGAACCGGATCCCGGGGCAGGGACCCTCACCCCAGCTCCCACCGCCCGGAACCCCCCGGGGACTGCTCTCCTGAGGTCAGCCAGGACCCAGGCAGGGAGCAAACCCGGTCTCTGGCCATCCCAAACCCTCCTGACCAAGGGCAGCCTCATGACTGCCCAAGAACACACCTCCCCTACCCACCTCTCCCTCCCTCCCAGGCTCCACGCGTCCCACACCTTCCGGGCCTGGCGTCTGTCCTCCTGACACTCACGTAAGCAGGAAGGGCCGGCCACAGCCGCGTGGGGGCATAGGACCTCAAGCACCTCCCCAGTCTCCACGAGAAACAGAGCTCCCTGGGCCACAGGAAATGCCGCATGGAAATGGCCTGCAATGGCCCAGAGCCTTGCCTGACAGGTTCACCTGGAGGGTCGGGCTGGGCCCCTGGCTGCTCACTCCAGCCAGGGATGAGTCCTGGGCCCGGTCACACCCTGAACCCCGATCCTGATCGCACTGAGGGCCTGGGGTTTTTTAGACAGGGTCTCACCATGTCCCCCCAGCTGGCCTGGAGCTCAAGGTTCTCCCGCCTCAACCTCCCAAGGGCTGGGATTACAGGCGTGTGTCACCATGCCCAGCTACGCACTGAGTCTTGACCCTGGTCACACACTAAGCCCAGATCCTGGTCACAGCTGAGCCTTGATCTTGGTTAAACACCGAGTTGGGTTTTTTTTGTTTTTGTTTTTGTTTTTCCGGTACCAGGGGTTAAACCCAGGCCCTCGTGCCTGCATGCTCAGCAAGTGTGGACCACTAAGCTGCACCCCCAGCCCATTTTTTTACCTTTTGAGACAGGGTCTCGCTAAGTTACAAAGACTGCCTCTGGTCTCGAACTTGCAATCCTCCTGCCTCCGCCTCCCGAGCCACTGGAATTATAGGGCATGCGCCACCGCGCTTGGCGCTAACACCAACTCTTGAACCTGGTCACACACTGGTCCCTGGTCATGCACTCAGCCTTGGTCATACAATGAGCTTTGGTCACGGCTCCCCGAGCTGGCTCTTATTCTCTTTTCCAGGTGAGCAAGCTGAGGTTCCCACAGATGGCCCGTTGCCAAGGGGCTGGGACCAGAGCCTTGGTCTTAGACCCACTCCCACCACAGCTTCTGAGGACCTAGCCTTAGCCAGAGGCCATGGAGCAGCAAGGGGTGGGGGGAGAGGAGAGGGCAGCCATGGCTGGGGACAGAGGGCCGGAGCCCAGGACCGAAAGAGAACCAGGGTGGTGGCAGTGAGGAGGCTGAGTGGAGCTGGGGCTACCCACAGGGCCATCATCCCAGGAGGCATCCAGGAGGACATTCTGGCTGGAGCAGGATGATTTAGGGGACAGGGCATCAGGGGCGGTGCTTCCTTAGGGGGACAACCTGGAGCAGCCGTGGCTCCCCCGAGGAAGCCCACCCCTGACCCTGCTCTCCTTCCCAGCCTGTCTTCTCACTGTAAACGCGGTGGGAGATCAGATCCACGTGCGACTCTGGAAACATTAGGCCAGTGAGCTTTCAGAACCTGGTTCCGACTTTAGAAAGAGGCACATCCTGCACCTTGCCTGATCGCCATGGGGGACCGAGGTCCTCTGGGACCCAACACCCTTCCTCTAACTTCCTCACCTATAACAAGGAAAATAATATTGACGACACTTGTCACCACCTCTTACCCCATCTGTCACTGACCAAGAGGTAGGTGGCCACCTGCCCTTTCAGAAGAGAGGATGAGGTAGGCAGGTCCAGCTCTTGGGATCCTCAAAATCCAGTCAAAATTAGATGACACTGTGACAGAAAAGAGTGAAGTTAGACACTAGGAGGAACTTCCTGTTCATCGGAGGGATAGCCTCCACCCTAGAAGGCTCTGAGGTGAAGTCTGTAAAGGCAGGACATGAGCACAAGTACTTGCCATGATGGGAGAAGGACCTGGCAATCCACTCCCAAGGCAATCCCGAAGCAGTCAGCTATTGAAAACCCCACGAGTGTCGATATGAGTCGGACACAACTCGACGGCACCTGACAACAACTTGCAGTGAGCCATGCCAGGCAGCAGCTCTGCCCTTTCTGTTTTTAAAATGAGCAGGCATTTGCATTTACTGAGCACCTACTGTATACATTCCCATCTGCTGAGCATCAGAAAGGAAAAAACAAGAAAATTTCAGCCCAGTCTCAGAGGAGCCAAATATTGGAGTAGAGATGGACTTGGCCCAGGAAAATCCAGGTGAGTGAGCCCAAGGTCAGGCTCAGAGAAGCCCTTGGGGCAGCTGCTTAGGATAAGTGGCCTTGAAGCCGCAGGTGGGTTTGCACCTGGAGAGAGGTGAGGAAGGCATTCCAGGCGGACAAAATGGTGGGACAAAGGCATGTGGTCAGAGTGGGGGTGGCTCAGAGGTCCCCAAAGGGTGAGAAGAACCTCAGGGTCTCAGTGGAGAACGGAGCTGATGGCTGGAGGCTGGGGAAGGCTTGACCCGGAACCCCGGACCTCCAGCTAGTAAAAGTGGCACTGTCAGTCAGGTGCAGTGGTGCACGCCTGTAATCCCAGCAACCGGGGAGGCAGAGGCAAGAGGATCGCAAGTTCAAGACCAGAGGCAGACTGCGTAATTTAGTGAGACCCTGTCTCAAAAAAGTAAAAAAAAAAAAAAAAAAAAGGGGGCTGGGGGTGAAGCTCAGAGGTTCAGCACTTGAAAAGCACGCAAGTGCAAGGCCCTGGGTTCAATCCCCAGCACTGCAAATAATAATAATAATAATAATAATAATAATAATAATAATAATAAATAAATAAAATAAAATGGCACTGTCCTGGTGGTTTGGAGCCTGAGGACCTGGGTGGCACACCCGCAGGGTCTCTGCATCACAGTCCTCAGAGGGCCAGAGCTCCTGCCCACCTGACTCCTACTGTCCACCCAGCAGCTCCTGGACCGGCTGACCAAGGCCACTTTGTGCCCTTGGGATCCTCAAAATCCAGTCAAAATTAGATGACGCTGCAACAGAAAAGAGTGAAGTCAGACACTAGGAGGAACTAGGGAGGAGCCTCCCTCCCCATCCCTGTGCCCCGGTTCCCGGGCACAGAGCACTAACTATGCCCCGGCTCAGCACCGAGTGCCCCGGTTGCCTTCCCAGCTTCACAGGGCTGGGGAACTCACCCTGCCAGGAGGGAGGTGACAGGTCAGCCAGTGCCACATCTCCCCATGTGGACGCCAACGCCCTGCCACTGCCCCGGCCCAGGTGCTGCTGGGAGGCTGAGGACAGCATCCAGCCACTCCTGCCAGGCCTGTGGAGCAGACAGAAGGGACTGTCCCAGTCCCATGGGACCATCTGAGGCCAGCAGGGCCGAAATAGAAAGCAGGTCCGCAGGCCCTGGGGGCCATGGCCAGCTCTTGACCTGGGGGCCCAGACCCTATACAGAGGGAGCCGCACCCCGGCCAGCTTGTGACAGTGGCCTGTGGAGACAGGAACCTCGCACACTGCTCTGGCTGCTGGTGCCAGGGGTGGGGTCCTGCAGCATCCAGGGTGCAGGGCAGGGTGACCGGGGCTTTACAGAGGGGAGGGCCTCGGGGCAGGGGTCCAGGCCCACCCTGGACTCTTGGTTCAAACCCACCCTCGCTTCCCAGCTGGCAGCCTTGGGCAGGTGACTTCACTTCCCTGAGCCTCCCTTCCTCTTCTGAGGGTGGACCCCAGGCCTGGCCCCCAAGGCCACCGACACCTCCGTGGGAGCCTAGCTCCAGGCTGCTGCTGAGTGACGATCCCCTGGGCCGCACTTTCGGAGGCTGGTCACTGCTCAGCAGGGAAGTATTTTATGAGGTCTCCCAGCTGGCCCTGTTTGTGTCAGCACATGGGGCAGGGCCCCACACTGCCACCTCTCAGGCCACCTGCCCTGGGACCTGTGCTCACTGCACCTGCCCCAGCCCAACCCGGATGTCCCCTGGTCTCCTCCCCTCCCTATCACTGGCAAGCACGTTGCCCTAGCAGCTTCGTATTCACCAAAGCCTGAGCAGACACCCCTGGGTGGCGAGTGCCCCGGGCCGGCCCCAGAGCTCCCAGCCACCACTGACTCATCAGGGACCCAAGCTGGGAAAGGGGGGACCTCACACATGCACATGCGCGCACACACACACGTGCGCATACACATTCACACATGCACAGGTGCTCACACGCGCATGCAGGGCCCCCACTACAGGCGGGCAGGAGGAGGCAGGCTACTCTGGGTGCCAGCCCCTGGGGAAGCCCCCTGGGCCTCCCCGCCCAGGGCACCTGGCCCTCACCCAGCCTCCCCTGAGCTGACCCTGAGTGGCCCTGGGGACCTGAGCAGCTGGCATGTGCTCCCTCCAGGCATGGCAAGAAGGCCAGGACCCTGCCAGGGCCAGGGGGCTCCAAGGGGCGCTGAAGCTGCCGCTGAATTTTGAGGGCTTAGCCTCTAGCTGGGCCTCAGTTTCCCCATCTGCAAAAGGTGGGCCGCCTCCGTGGGCCCAGGTGTCCTCTGTAGGCTCAGAGGACAGAGTGGGCCGGTCCACTGCTGGCTCACACAGCCAGGTGGGCAGAGCTAGTGTGAGTCCTGGGGGGACCAGCGAGGCCAGCGTCTGGGCTCTGACACCAGCTAGCCCGGCTCTAGCGAGCCCACCCAGAGGGGATCCGTGGAGACCTGGGCTTCCTCCCCCTCCTCCCTCGGGCCCACCCTTGGCCCCCTGGCCGTCCCTGCCAGGCCACTCCCTTGATTCCACATCTCCCCACTATGCTCTGTGGCACCTGATGACAGCCCAAGCCAGGACTAGTCTCATTGGAGACACAGGAGGGACCGCTCCGTGTGCATTCCCCCTGCCCGTCCAGGACACTGAGTCTAACAGGTCATTCAGGTCCCCTGCCACATAGCCACTGGGGGTCACTACGAGTCCAGAGCCCCAGGCCTGCCACTTGCTGTGTGGTCTTAGATAGTTCTCCATCCCTCTCTGGACCTCAATTTCATCATGTGTGAGAGCAGCTAGATCACGGGGTAGGATGAACTATGAGGGGACTTCTGAGGGACCAGCAGAAGAAAGAGCGCAGCCGGATGCCAGGTTCCAGTGGTCGTCCTGAGCTGACCCCCAGGGCCAGTTCCTGGGCACAAGAATACTAACTATGCCCCTCCTCCCTCCCGGCAGCACGAGAGCTCCCCAGCCCTGTGAGGCACCAAAGTGGCCTTGGTCAGCACGGTCCAGGAGCTGCTGCGTGGACAGTAGGCATCAGGTGGGCACGAGCTCTGGCCCTCTGAGGACTGTGATGCAGAGACCCTTCAGCTTTGCCACCCAGGTCCTCAGGCTCCAAACCACCAGGACAGTGCCTTTTTTTTTTTTTTTTTTTCCATTACTAGGGGATTGAACCCAGGGCCTCGAACCTGCATGCTTTGCAAGTGCTGTACCACGGAGCTGCACCCCCAGCCCATGGCTTTTTTACTTTTTTGAGACACCATCTCTCTAAATTACACAGACTGCCTCTGGTCTTGAACTTGCCATCCTCCTGCCTCTGCCTCCCCAGTTGCTGGGATTACAGGCTCAGCACCGAGTGCCCCAGTTGCCTTCCCAGCTGGGAGGCTGTGGGAGAGGTCCTGTTGTCCAGCCCACACTGTCCGGGCAGATGTCAAGCCCTGGGCACCCCCTAGCCCTCACCTGCAGGTTCCACCCCACAGGGAGGCACCCTCCCTGCTCCAGCCCCCATGCCACCCCGTGCCTATCTGGTGGTGGGGCCACGTGGACTGTCAGGCAGCCAGGAGGCAGTGGCCCAGGACCACCGGTCCACTCACTGCCTTAGGCCTTGGGGCAGCCTGGGCCCTGCAGCCCCTGCCGCCCCAGCCTTTCCATTGAGTCTGCAGAATGTCCCATGGGGCCAGCAGGGGTGACAAAGAGCTTCCCCGGAGAGACTCCTTTTGATCTTAGTACTAGCCACCCCACCAGCCCCCGTGTCCTCCCCACACTGAGGGGACAGAGAGGGAAGCGATGGAGCAGGGCCCAAGCCCAGGGCATTGCTGGGCAGAGGAAGGCCCCTCCCAGCCTGGCCCTGCCTGGCCACTGGGCAACAGCTCCAAGTACAGGAGGGGATGTGTGGGCACCGAGCCCCAGGAAGGGCCCAGTTTTCTTGGCTCACCGCTAGCCAGAAGCTCTGCGAGGCCCCTTCTGCCCTCTCCTGCCATTGCTCCCGCTCCCCATGGCTGGGAGCCCTGCACCGCCCCACCCCCTGGGCACCAGCACCTGCCCTGAACCGGGAAGATCTCAGGAGGGGCCCCTGGCACCCATCTCAACTGCTGCTGTCCCTGGGCATCGGCTGCCCTCCCTTCTGTTTGGGACTCAGATTCCTGTGAATCCTGCCTGAGTGCCAGGCCTTTGCCCACGGCCCCCAGAGGGCCTGGCCAGCCCTGGGCGTGGCTCAGCTGCCCTGCCAGCTGGTGAAATGTGAGCACCAGACAGGGCCTCCAGCCCCGCCTCCCCCACGCCTCCAGGCCACACCCACAGACAGGACACAGAGGCCACACCCCTCAGCCCTGCCAGCCCAGCAGGACCCTTGGAGCCTGGCCTGGCCAGCAAGAGGCAGTGGTGGCTGTGGGCAGCGGCCTGGGCAGGCCAGGGCTCCCGCTCCTCTCTGGGCCCCCATTTCCCAGTCTGGTGCGGTGTTCTAAGGCAATGATGGTGTCTGTGGCTGGGCCCCGCAGTAGGAGGGGCCAGGGGCTGCTTGTTCCAGTGTGGTGGGACCACCTTCTTCAGGAAGCCTCCGTGGCTCTCCACTGCCCACAGAATCAAAGCCACCTCTGGTGCCCATAGGGCTGCTGCACTGTGTGTCACTTACCACCAGCTCGTTACCCTCCCCAGAGAGCTCGGCAGTTCCTCCCTGTGCCCCCTCCAGGACAGCCTCCAGGCGGCGCCCCTCCCCTGCAGGCTGGGTTAGGGCCCTGAGCACCCTGCTTCCTCCTGCTGGCCTACATGGCACCCAGTGTGAGCTATGGGCCTGGGGCCTCCCCCGGGCTGGGGTCCCTGGGGCTCCAGGGCAGGTGCTCAGCAAGGGGCTGGGGGCTGACTGATGGGGGGTACAAGGGCACCCCCAGCAGCGCCCCCTGGTCTCAGTCCCCCCACCCCCAGCAGGGTGCCCACCTGATTGCACACCCACCTGCCATCCTGTGCTGGCCTGGGTCCTTCTCAGGTCCTTCCCACACCTAGCCTCGTGTGCCTTGACAGCCACGCTTGGGCAGACTCAGAGGTCCAGGACAGACGCTGGGCCACAGAACCCCAAAGCCCTGGGGTACCCACAAGGGGCAGGACCCTCCAGGCAGAAACAGGCCTTGAGGCTCCACCTCCCCTCAGGCAGGATGGCCCTGCAGCCATGGCCTGAGCCGCCCACCTCCCTGCTCTACCCCACCTGGATGGAGTGGCTGTGGCTCAGCCCCTCCATGCCTCAGTTTCCCCTTCTGTCTGGAGGGGGCGTGTGGACTCTGACCCCCAGGCTCCCTCTCAGCCCAGCTCCTCCTGGGGGTTAGTGGGGGCGGGGAAGGCACCAGCCCCGCCCCCACCCCTCCCCCACCCCTCCGCCCTTGCCCAAAAGCAGCCCCAAGCCAGCCTGACGTCAGGCCCTGGAAGGCGCGGTCCCAGACCAGAGCCGGAGGCTGAGCATCTGGGAGCCGCTGGCCAGCGAGGCGCGCGGTGAGTTCCCCCCAGGCCGCTCCCTCCCAGCTCCCCAGGCTGCGGCTTCCTCCGGGTGTCCTCTACACAGCCTGGCGCCTCAGGAGGGGACAGGGGAGAGGGTGGCTCAGAGCCCTCCCACCTCAAGGGCCAGCTTACAGAGAAGAAAACTGAGTTGCGGAGGGAGAGAGCAGCAGGAGCGGCAGGAGCGGCCAGGCTGCTGGAGGGGCGCAGGGTCCGTCCCCGCCCCCGAGGACAGCCAGCCTCTGAGATCTTCCACCACTGGGCGCCAGACCCCACTGGCTCTGGATCTCATTCATGCTCTCCCTCTCACCAGAGCTGGGCCTCAGTTTACCCACCTCTCAAGGCAGCGGGGAGGCCCCAAAGGCCAGGCCAGGGAATGGGGTGTGGGTTCCAGAGATACTTGGCAAGTTCTGTGGCCACAGCCCCCCGCGCCCCTCAGGCTTGGGCAGGGCAGGAGATTGAGGGATCTGTGGGGACGGGATCCCAGCAAGATCTCCTTACAGAGGGTCTCCTGCCCACCCACGGCTCAGGGCCTCTGCTCCAGCCTTGGCCCTTCCTCTGTCCTCTTAGGGGCAGGAAAACTGAGGTCCAGGGCTGGCTTTGTGGCTCAGGCCCCAGCATGGACCTACCTCGGAGCTGGCCCTGGCCAGCAGGGCCCTGCACGGCGCAGCTGCCCTGGGAGAAGGCTGCAGGAGCAGGGTCCCGAGGGGGGCTGGCCGATGGGAACTGGCCAGTGGCCAGAGTGGCTGGCAGGCAGACATGGAGCAGCTGGGCCGCCTCCGACGGGACTGGGGACAGATCAGTAGCTCCCAGCCCGCGGCAGGAGGCCGGATCCGCCCACTTGCCCGTACTCCTTCCTCAGTGTTGGGTCATCAGGGGCTGCCTGGCCATGTGGCCAGGGGCACGTCACCTCCCGTCTCTGAGCCACACACAGAACAGGCCCATGAGTGAAGGCAGGGGCTGCAGGCCAGGGCTGGGGGTCAACTTCCCGTGCACCTGCTGGGTGGCTCGTTTTGACGTGGGTAACCTGGTGGGGGGTGGGCATCAACATCAGAAGAGGAAACTGAGGCTCAGAGAGGTCTTTTCAGAGCTTTCATTTGCTCCCTCAGCAGCTGCTGTTCTGCAGCCCTGAGGGGCACCAGGCCTGGGCCCTCATGCACTCCGGGTTCAGGAGGGGAGCCCCAAACAGGGCCACAATAAACCTAAAGCTTCTGGGGCTGGGACAGCTGTGCAGGAAAAGACCTAAGTGAAGTGCAGGGGAGCTGGGTGTTCCTGGAGGACCCCCATGAGCAGGTCAGTGGGTCTGAAGGACACCTGAGTGTAGCCCCCCACCTTGGGTCTAGCAAAACCAAGGCCACCACCACGCCCAGGCCACCTCAGGCCTCCCACAGAGCACCACTCTACCACAGGGCCTTGGCATGCACTCTGCTCTTCCCTCTCCCGGACACGGATCCTCCTGAGCAGCCGGCTTCGAGCACTGTGGGAAAGGTTGTGTCTGCTCTCGAACGGAGGTTCAAGCCCAGCTCTGATGCCCCTGAAGCCCAAGGCTCTACCAGCTGCCTTGACCCAACTATGGTCCACACAGCCTGGGGCAAGTGGTCTAAACGCCACGCCTCCTCCTTCTCTGCACAGCAGGACATAATAAATGCAGGAAAGGGCACAGGCCGGGGGGCCTTCTGTGCACTCTCTCTGAGCCCAATCAGCACCAGAGGGCAGGGCAGAGTTCAAGCCCAGTGCCTCCACCCAGGAGGGTGACCCCAGACGCACAACCAAACCTCTCCGTACCTCAGTTTACTCATAGTCAAAATGGGCCAGCAGCACCCGCTTAGGGACAACTTGGGAGTCATCAAGGAGACCCTAGGAAGGCTCATCACAGCAGAGGCCCCACAAATGTGGGATCATAGTTCTTCCCCAGGGGAGCGCTGTCCAGGGGCTCAGGGAAAGCTGCGTGGGGTAGGGACTATGGGTGTCACCTGAGACCTGCCTGTGACCCAGGGCCAGTCTGGGCCTTGTTTGCCCACTTTACACCCAGTTTGCCCACTTTACAAATGAGGAAACTGAGCCTCAGAGACTCTGAGGGCAACTTGTGGGTCCAGGGTGGACGAGGCAGCCGTGGCAGGGCTGTCCAGGCCAGAGCCAACCCGTCATGGCTTCCTCTGCCCACGCCGCTGTCAGGCCTCCCTTCTAACGTGGAGCCCTGGGGAGCAGGCTGTGTCCCCTCAGGCCACCACAGGGGGACTTGGTAGGAGCCCAGCAGCCCTGGGAGGACCCCCCTGAGGCTCAGACCAGCCAGCCCCGGTGGCCGATGGTCCTAAAGAGGATGCCAGGAAGCCAAGGCTGGCTGTAAAAAGAAGCAGGTGGAGACTCCCCAGGGGTGGCGCGTGTGGCCTTGGAAGGCCATGAGGGCCGCTCTGGGGACACAGGCTCAGGCCCTCGCAGACCCACAGCGCCCCCACAACCCTCTGTGCCTGAGTCCAGGTCCAGACAAGCCTCATGCAGACCTGGCCGCCAGCCCTGGTCCCTCGTCTACTCGCTCCTCAGCCTGCTCCTGGTCATGCCCACCCTGGGTTGGGCCACCAGTTCAGGGCCATCCGTTCTGTACTGTGTGACCTCAGGCATGTCGGTCACCCCTCTGGGCCTGTTTCCTCACCTGTAAAAGCCGGGGTTGCTGTGTGGACACAGAATGCCCTGCACGGGCTTGGCTCCAGCAGGTGCCAGGAGCCCCTTGGCGGGAAACGGAGTGGCCGTCTCCACGCCTGCCCCGCCCACCCATACACAAACTGCAGGCCGATTGGGGCAGCAGCAGAGACCTCCTGGGGGCACCGCAGTGGGTTTGATGGGAGCCCAGGGAAAAGCCAGGACGTGTCCCCCGCCCCCTGCCCCCGCTGGCCAAGGAGGGAGGCAGATGGCTCCCAAAGGAGTCTCGGCCAGCACCCTGGTGTGCGCCTCCGCGAGGGGCGTCTCGGGGCTTTTCCCACTGAGTCATCTCACACCTCCGGCCACTCTGCCGGATTTCCTTCATTCACTCAACAAACAGTCCCCAGAGAGACAGGTGAGGGAATGGAAGCTCTTGGAGGTAGAGTGACTTGCAGGGGACGGTGGGGGTGGAAGCGGTTTAAACCATAGACGTTGCCACAATGTGTTGATGGGCGGTGGGGGGCAGACACGCAGAAACTTAAGGTGGGAGTGATTTGGGGAGGGCTTCCTGGGGGAGGTGTCTGCCTTGCTTGGTGGGTGGCTAGGGAGCTGCAGGTGGAAGCCGATTCCAGGTCCCTGGCTGCATCTTGGGTGGGAGACTGGGTAGTCTGGGGACACTGGGGCAGGGCCAGGAATGGTGGGCACTGGATGCCAACCTTAACAGAGCCTCTGGAAGAGGAGAAACATCAAGAGCGCTTCCCTTCCGCAGGCCTCAAGGTGCCCAGGGCAGTCAGGAGAAGGCATGGCACGCAGCAGAGTGTTCTGGGCAGGGCACCTGGGAGGGCAGAGGGTTCAGGCAGGATGAGGTCCCAACCGTGGGCACAGCCACGCCAGGCAGGGGAGGGGGAGCAGCCTGGCAGCGGAGCGTGCGTGTGGCCCTGGTGTTTCCCCTGGCCGCTGGGAGCAGTGGCCGCAGAGGGGCTCCCCAGCCCTGCCCAGGGCCCTGGCCCCAGGCCCCTCAGGAGAAGCCAGAGCAGCGCCCTCAGAGCTGTCTGTCTAGGACCCCGGGGGAGGTCTTGGGCGCCAGCCTTCACCCACATGACCTCCAGGGGACTCTCAAAGCCTGGATAGGCCGGTGGTGTGCAGGGCCCTGGTCTGCCCACCCAGAGGGTGGGGGAGAAAAGAGCAGGCAAGCCAAGCCGCCCCACCACACTTACCTGGTCTCAGTGGAGGCAGGCGGCAGCCATTCCCAGCACAGGAGCCGGCCGCGTGGTGAGTGGCACCAGAGCCCTGGAGGGAGGCCTGCAGAGTCACCTCAGCCAGAAGCGCCCTCCAGCTGAGCTGGGTCTGCTCAGCCTGGAACCCCAGTCTCCCCCATTGGCCTCGCTGTCCCTGGGCCTGCAGCCCATCTCCTCGCTGATGGGCTCCTCGTGTCTGAGCTCATCCTGTGTGGGTGAGGCCACGTTGGCTCAAGGACCCCCACCAACACCCAGTTTGCCCACTTTACAAATGAGGAAACTGAGCCTCAGAGACTCTGAGGGCAACTTGTGGGTCCAGGGTGGACGAGGCAGCCGTGGCAGGGCTGTCCAGGCCAGAGCCAACCCGTCATGGCTTCCTCTGCCCACGCCGCTGCCAGGCCTCCCTTCTAACGTGGAGCCCTGGGGAGCAGGCTGTGTCCCCTCAGGCCACCACAGGGCAGGGGCCAGGTGTGAACAGGCAGAGCAGGCCTTGGCCGGTGGGAAATGCAGAGCCTCCCGGCCCTGAGCCCCAGCCCTGGGCAGCGCACTGCCAGGACACGGCCCAGCCCCTGCCTGCAGAGCCAGCCAGGCCAGGCCACGGGGGCTGTTTGGCTTTGGACAGCCCAGGGCACCTGACAGGAAAAGGGGAGGGGACGAGATCATGTCCCCAGCCCCAGGCCTGGCTGGGGCAAAGAACACAGGGACAGACCATGGCTCCTGCTCTGTCCGGGCTCCAGGGCAGGGCCTCCCCGCCCAGTTGTGGAAGGTGCTCTTGGCCCTGTAACAAACAAGGACCCCGGGGCTCCCTGGCTTGGCCAGGCTCCCAAGGGACGGAGTGGGGGAGTGGGACTCCACCCGAGTCTCTGACTGGCTCGCTCGCCTCCTGGCTCCCCGAGGGCTGGGTCAGTGACTCCCCAAGAAGGGTCAGTGACTCCTCCCACCAGCAGGCAGGTGTTGTTGTTGTTAGGTGCCATCGAGTCAGTATCCAACTCATAGAGACCCTCATAGGGTTTTCAATGGCTGTTTCGGGATTGCCTTGGGAGTGGCTTGCCAGGTCCTTCTCCCATTTTCACGGTGCTGGGAATTGAACTCGGGACCTCAGAGACTGCAGCACAGCACTCTACCAACTGAGCTAAATCCCAGCCCAGCAGGCAGGTGGGCCAGGGCTTTCTCCCTTCCCGGGTGCTCCCAAGGGCCCTGCTCCACGGGCCATGTACCGGCTGGAGCTGCACATTTTCCATCCAACCTCCAGAGCAAAAGACCGTGAGCATACGGCCCCCAGAGTAAAGACCTGATCGCTAAGTCAGGACGCTGGTCACTGTGAGAGGTGAGGAAGAGGGACAGGGGAGACCCAGTGCGGGGAGAGGGGATGAGCCTGGAGGAAGGGTTCAGAACCGGGGCCGAGAGCCAGACCTAGCGAGCAGGAGAAAGGCAGCAGGTGTGGCCCCTTCAGGGCGGGGCCTGGGCTGCGGCCAGGATCGGGCTCCATGAGTGACCAGGATCATGTCCCAGAGTGCGACTGGGCTTGAGGCTCAAAACGTGCAGCGGGGATCAAGGCTCACTATGTCCCTGGGATCAGGGACCAGCGTGTGACCAGGATGGGTTCAGGGCATGTCCTGGGCCATGGCTCCAAGTGTGACCTGGATCAAGTCTCAGAGTGTACAGGGAGCGAGGCTAATTGGCTTGCTGGGATCTGGAATCAGTGTGGGACCAGAATCAGCGCTCAGTGTGTGGCTGGGGTCAGGGTTCAGAGTGTGACAGGGATAGAGAGTTACTGTGTTGCTAGGATTGGGGATCATGGGTGACCAAGGTCAGAGACCAGTGCATTACCAGCATCAGGTCTCAGTGCGTGCTGCCAGGGACCAAGGTGCACCCAGTCGCTGGGATCGTGGCTCAGGGTGCCAGTTTTAGGAATCACTGTGATACCGAGATCAGGACCCAGCTTTATCTGGGATCAGCACTCAGACTCTGGGAGCAGAGAAGCGGCATGTGCTTTGCTATTTCCCCTCCTTACCTGTCTGGCCTCTGGGGTGTTTGGAACGTCCTCAACCTGATTCCAGCAGCTCCAGAGCCCCACACCCTGGCCTGTGGCCCGTGGTGCGCACACGAGGCTGGCTCGGTGGAGTTTCCTGGGCCCGGCGTCATCTTGGGACTGGGTCCCAGAGGAAATGGCCTGTAATGTTTATTACTTGTCTCGAACTGGGACACAGACAGGGGCTGAGCGCAGAGCGCAGAGAAGGGAAGCCACTAAGAAGTGCCTGCCTGCCGTCCTCAGCCAGCCCTGGGGGCTCCTTGGGTTTTTCCCTCCAGCGTGCCATCCAAAGGAGATCAGGGACCTGCAGGATGACGGCCCTCTCCTTCCTGGGGACTTTCTGGGTGTCCCTGCTGCCCAAGCCTCAGCTCTCAGTGCTGAGTGCCAGGTTCCCAGCCCTCAGGCCCAGGGGATGCTGCTCCTGCCCCCACGCCTGTCCCAAGGAGCTCACGGAGCAGAGGGGCTGAGTGGTGCATCCGGCGCATGCCCGTCAGGGCTGCCTGGGTGAAGTTGGGAGCCGTGAGCGTGCCCAGAGGGCCCCTTGGCCTGGGCAGCACCTCACTCCTCCCCAGCAGCCTCAGGGCGGCAGATGTCCAGGCCAGGGGTCCCAGAGGCAGACCTAGCAGGCAGGCTGGGTGGGTGACATCAGCAGGCACCAACCACTCTGAGCCACAGAGCAGAGGTGGCTGCCTGCCTTGGCAGACAAGACCCTGCAAAGGCTGCGCTCCCCGGCGCACGCCAGGCCAGGCATTGGACCCCAGCCCCAGGAGACAGGCCTCAGTGTCTCATTCCACCAGGACTTAACAGCCACCCGCTGCTCGAGGCCACGCAGCCCATCCCTGGGAGCGGGCAGTGTCCACCCTGCTTAACGCAGCCACAGGGAAGGAGAGGGGAAGTGACACCGCGGGAAGGGTCTCCTTGTCCCCGCCAGGGGAAGGGGCACTGTGTGCCCAGAATGTCCCACAGGCTACCCCTCCTCCCTCCCTCTCCCCACAGGCTTCTTTCTCCTGAAAAACCCAGAAATGTCCTTATTTGGAGGGTCAGCCCGGCCGGGGTGGGGGTAGGGTCTCGTTAACCCTTCATTTATAAATAAAGGGATAAATCAGAGCGGAATTAAACACACTCAGGCAGGAACATAAACAGCGTGGGCGGCTCCAGCCCAGCCCCCAGCCCCCCTGCCCAGAGTGCTGTGTTTATTTGACTCACACCAGCCCTGGCTCCAGGCTCGGGCCCCAGCAAGCCCCAGCCCCATGGTCAAGGATGTAAACGTGCCTGGCTCTCAGGGCCAGGGGAGGCAGGGACCAGCTCTCGAGTGTCCAGCCCACTGCTCACTCCGCTCCCCTCGGGAAGAGTCCAAGCGTTGGCCTGAGGCTAGCCTGCGAGGAGGTGAGACCAGACAGGGCCTGGAAGATGGGGCCGTGAAGTTGGGCATGGGGCAGCAGGGAGAAAGCTGCCCAGAGGTCCCAGGTGGGCCAGGCTCTGTCCCAACAGAATTAGGGCATCAGGCAACACCTTGATCCAGACCAGCTCAGGTAACCCCTGCAAGCAGCAACGGACCCTGGAGGTATAGAGTCGGAAACAAGGCACAGAGCGGTTAGGTGAGTTGCTGAGAATGCACAGCAAGAAAGTGGAGAGCGGGCTGAGTGCGGTGGCACACGCCTGTAACCCAGCAACTCAGGAGGCAGAGGCGGGAGGATCGCAAGTTCGAGACCAGAGGCAGTCTGCGTAACTTAGAGAGACCCTGTCTCAAAAAGAAAAAAATGGGCTGGGGGTGCAGCTCAGTGGTCCAGCACTTGCAAAGCATGCAAGCGCAAGGCCCTGGGTTCAAGTGCCAGTACTTCAAAAAAAAAAGTGGAGAGCCAGGATTGGAGATACCCTGAGGCCACGTGTGTGAGGCTGAGGACAGTCCTGCACAGTGGGCATTCACCTGTCCAGCAAGGACAGTCTCAGAAGCCTGAGAATTTTGCAGAAGCTCCGTGCCACAAGTGCCAGGTCTGGATGGAACAGAGGGAACAGGTGTTTCAGGCCCAGACAGGAAAAGGCGCTGGGGTGGGGAATGTTGGGAGACACAATGCGCAAATGAGCCAGGAGAGGCCCTGGCCTCAAGGCTGCGCTGGGCACCCGGCTGGCGCCCCTGGTAACTATCTCCTTGCTTCCAGGCCTGGTGCTCTCCGGCCACCACCATGCCCTCTGCGTCCCCAGCGGGGCCCTGGGCTGTGGCAGCCCCCAACGCCACCGTGGCTGCGTGGACCAACGGCAGCGGGCCGGAGACGCCCCTCTTCCACCTGTTGGCCCTTCTGGACGAGGAGCTGCACGTGGCCTTCCCCGGCCTGTGGCTGGCGCTGATGGCCGTGCACGGAGCCATCTTCCTGGTGGGGCTGGTGCTCAACGGCCTGGCGCTCTACGTCTTCTGCTGCCGCACTCGGGCCAACGCGCCGTCGGTCACCTACACCATCAACCTGGTGGTGACGGACCTGCTGGTGGGCCTGTCGCTGCCCACCCGCTTTGCCGTCTTCTACGGCGCCCGCGGCTGCCTGCGCTGCGCCTTCCCGCACGTCCTCGGTTACTTCCTCAACATGCACTGCTCCGTCCTCTTCCTCACCTGCATCTGCGTGGACCGCTACCTGGCCATCGTGCGGCCCGATGGCGCCCGCCGCTGGCGCCAGCCCACCTGCGCCCGGGCTGTGTGCGCCTCCGTGTGGCTGGCAGCCGGCGCCGTGACGCTATCCGTGCTGGGCGTGGCAGTGGGCGGGCGCCCCTGCTGCCGCATCTTCGCGCTGACTGTCCTGGGCTTTCTGCTGCCCCTGCTGGTCATCAGCGTGTTCACTGGCCGCATCGTGTGCGCGCTGTCGCGGCCCGGCCTGCTGCGCCAGGGCCGGCGCCGGCGCGTGCGCGCCATGCAGCTGCTGCTCACGGTGCTCGTCATCTTCCTCGTGTGCTTCACGCCCTTCCACGCGCGCCAGGTGGCCGTGGCGCTGTGGCCCAGCATGCCGCGTCACACGAGCCTCGTGGCCTACCACGTGGCTGTGACCCTCAGCAGCCTCAACAGCTGCATGGACCCCATTGTCTACTGCTTTGTCACCAGCGGCTTCCAGGCCACGGTCCGCAGCCTCTTCCGCCGGCACGGAGCCGAGTTCGAGCCCGGCAGCGGGGACGTGGTCAGCTTGCACAAGAGCTCTAAGAGTGCAGACCCCCAGCACGTGCTCGGCGCTGGCCCTCTCGCCCTCACCCAGGCCCTGACCAATGGGCCTGAGCCTTAGACGGCGGCACTCCCAAGGGGCCAGAGGGCTGGGCAGGGTTCTCAGCCCAGACACCTGCTGGACCAGAGTGACAAGTGCGCTCATCTTGATCGATTGGACATGGCTACCCAGTGCATTACCTGGATGGTCTAAGGCCAGTGAGCCGCGATTGATTAGCAATGCCTGCCACGGGCTCCAGACAGGGTATGGTGGCCTGAAGGCTATTAATTTGCCTTCCCTGTGGCTATGTCGTGCCCACTGAAAGGCCCGAAAAGTAGCCAGAAGCTGCTGCACCTGGGCCACTTTGTCCCCAGAAGAAGCTCCTCTGGAAAAGGAACAATGATCATTTAGCACCTGGGGAATCCCAAAAGGGTTTAAAAAACAACCTGGAATGCCCCCCTAATACACACGCGTGCTCGCGCGCACACACGCAGTTGGAAGAACAGAAACGGAGAGAAAATGTCAGCAGATGCAGAAGTTGCCTGCAGGAGGAAGAGGTCCCTTTCCGTGTCCTCCATGACCACACACAGAGACAACCAGTCGCCACAGGGTGCCCTGCTGTGCGCCACTTGAACCCACAGCAACCCCACAAAGAAGAGGCTGTTTTTGCCCATTTCTTGGTGCTGCTGGGGAAAAGCCGTGCACATGTGTGGCTGTGGGGCCACAGGGGATGGGCTCCCTCTGTGGCTGCTGTTCTGTGGCTGAGCCTCTCAAAGCTGAGGCCCAGGGACGGTCTCCGAAGACCCTGCCGCCCCAGGAGGATGGCGGGGCCCACACCCCGTCCTGTGCATGAGGAAAGCAGGAACAAAGACGCTCGGTGACTGGAACCTAGGCCTCCCAGACTGAGGCCAGCTGGACACTTTTTCTCCCCTCTGGGGGCAACGAGAACTGGACCCGCTGCTGACTTGGCACATGGGGTTTCCCCGGGCCTCCCCCAGGGAGGGGCATTTCTCTGACCTGAGCCTCTGACCACTTCCTCTGAGCCAGATTCCAGGATTGCCTCCCTTGTGCCTTCTTCAAGAGTCTGGGCTCCCAGGAGCCCTTTCCAGACTGGGGGTGGGGGGGCGACTGCACCCTGGCCCAGAACTTGGCCACAGCCATGGAATCGGGAGGGGTGGAGTCTGGCCCCAAATTAGGCCTCGTCTCCCGGGTACAGTCCTCTGTGCTGAGGGACCCTGAGGCCTGTGGCTGGGAGTACAGGGGTGCGGGGGAGACAAGGACTTGCCTAAGCGTGGTGTCTCCAAGGTGCAGGGCCTGCATGGGGGACAAGAAGCCTGTTTATACCCTATCTTACAGAGGAGGGAGCTGAGATTCACGGGGGAAAGGGCTTTCCAAGGCCGCAGAGGGGTGTGTGGGTAAGCCAAAGCCAATACTGACCCCACTGCCCCCGCCTGGGGCCCTCTGCCTCCAGGACCCTATGGGCCTCTGGGCCGAGGCACAGCCTCCTGGCAGGAGGCCCTGGAGCCCAGGAGTCAAAGACTCACCCAGCACGGTGGGCACAGGGTCGGGACCCGGCCCAGGCTACTTCCTAGGTCAGAAGCCCCAGAAGCAGGGGGCATAATCGGCAGCAGCGTGTCCCTGGCCCTATGGGTACAGGCACTGAGCTGGAGCCAGCCTAGCCTCCAGCAGCCACAGATGGCTCCGAGGGACTCAGCTCCATGAGGCAGGGCGCCTGGATCTCAGGCCTAGAAGTGGGCAGGCACGGCATCTTTGCAGAGAAATGCCACCACCCAGGGAGTGCCTCCCAGGGGACTCTCAGGCACCCCGAAGAGCAGCACCCCCCCCCCAGGACTGCCAGCCCCACCTGGCAGCCACACTCCAGGCAGAGGAGCAGGGGGGCCGGGGCAGCCCCTAGTTTCCTGTGCTTGTGTGGGACCCTCCCCAGCTCTCAGTCATTAGAGCCGGGGCCCTGCACCCCATTGATTAGAGACTCTGGCTCCTCTTCTGCCCCCCAGCGGCCCCTCAAGGCCCTGGAGGCTGCCCACTGGCACCCTGTGCCCCACCCAAGCCAGCTCTCCATGTGACCTGAGGCCCAACACCCCCTCTGACCACAGAGGCCCCTCTGTACTGTGAGGACCACCTCACTGGGCCCCAGCAGTGGGGAATAGAGGGCCATGGGAAGGGGTCACAAGCAGGCGGAGCGGCCTGGACAAGGGTGGTCCCAGCCTGCCTCTCCAGGGACCAGCAAGGGGCTGGGACTGCGCATGCAGGCTCAGGTGCCCTGTGGCAGCACAGGCCCCGCCTCGCCCACGCTCTGTGCCACACCGGCCTCCCCACCCTTCCCCTTGCCACTCTCACCACCACTCCCCCATCCCTGTTCCTTGCTGGTTGTCACTCTAGTTCATACTAAAGAGTGAATGGCTGATTCTAGCAATTTTTCTGGAACAATTCAACCTGGGTTCCTCAGGGCCTTGAAGTCTTCTTAAGACTGCAAGAGCCTGGGGCGGGGGCGGTTCAGGATCCAGGTGGAAGCCCGCCAGCCTCCAGGCTGGCAACAGGCTCGTCACCTGTTTTCTGGGCCTGGGGTCAGGACTTCATGCCTCAGAACCCTGACAGCCCCTCCTGCAGAACTGTGGGGTCTCAATTTCCCCACACCGCACTCCTCCCCCCTCACAGCTCACTCAGCCTCCTCCCCTTCCCCAGACAGCTGGAACCCCCTGCATGGGGTCCAGGAACCAGCCAATCAGGGCCAAGCACAGACCAGGGCGGGAGGCCTCTGCGTCCCCCAGCTGTCCTCCCCTCCTGGATTTTCACGAAGGCAACATGACATGCAGTGGTGTGTGTGTTTACATCCGACGGAAACAATGTGCGTAACGAGATGTCCCTATCCTGAATTAACGCTGTGGACTCCAGCCGTGCCCATCACTGGGCTCCTGGGCTGGCAGGTGGGGGGCAGCAGCGAAGCCAGGAGGAGCTGTGCGCCCTCCCATTCCACCCGACCTGTGCGGGGTGGCACTGAGCAGCAAGATGCAGGCCAGAGAGGTGCACGGAAGGCAGGGGTCACCTGCCAGCTCACCAAGGTGTGACCTGAGGCAGAGGGCACAGTGGCCACCGGTGGACACCTGCGTTCCTGGGAGCAGCCCCTTCTCAGACCCTGGGAGGCCAGGCAGGGATCTCGCCACAGGGTCAGCCCGGGAGGGCTCCGTGTGGGGCTCTGGTGCTGCCTCCCGTCCGCACACAGTCCGGTCTCTGGCAGCCTGGGGACGTGTAGGGAGGGGACGCGCTGGCCAGCCGTCAGGCCCCTCACTCTCCCTGTCTGACCTCCTCCAAGCAGAGGCGTCTGGCGCTAACTCCTCAGGCCTGTTTACATTAACAGCCATTAATAGCAGGAAATGTCACCTCGGGCGCCCGCCCTGGCTTCCTGGAGGCCCGGAGGGACCTCCAGCAGAGCCCTGGCCAGCACATCCTCTGTTCAGGACTTGTGCCTCTGACACCGTCCCTGGCCTCTCCACAGTTCGGGGTCACCTGGGGTGGGGGCCTCTGTGTGCCACGGCCCCTCTCTCCACTCACCTCCTGTAGGTGCCTGATGGCAGGGTGGGACCACATGAGTGCAGTGGAGACCCTCCTGTGACCAGTCACCACTCACCCACTCAGGGCTATGCTCCTAGCTCACAAAGGGGAAACTGAATCTGGAGGTGCATCGAAACCGATTTGACACGCCCCCATGTTACCCATAGGAAGAGCTAGAATCCTCCACCAGTGCTGCCTGGCCCCAGGCTCCAGGCCACTCCCTGACCCCAGACCCCCCCCAGCAGAAGCCACAGAAAGCTACGGGCCCTGGAGGGAGAGAGCAGTCAGGGTGCATGCCAGCCAGGGGCAGCAGGATCCGGGCAGGACACTCCTCCTCCACCCTCCCCTGCCGCCCCCTGCTTTGTCCCTGCACAGCCTCCCACCCCTCCACGCAGCCCTTGGAGGGGTCACCTACTCAAGGGGCCTAGCACCTCCTCCCTCCTCTGTCCCTGATCCCCAGGGGTCGTCCCCACCCACTCTATGTGGGGCACATGCCTCCCCGTCTGACCAGGAGGTTCGGACACGGGTGGCACCGCCACGCACACAGATATTAAACACAATTCACTCGGGACCCTCAGGTGAGGAGCGCAGACTCCTGCAGCCCTTGGGACCCCAGAGGAGATGGGAGAAAGGAAAAGCCTTGGGTGTTTTTGCCTTTCAGGGGCAAACACCCGTGTGGGTGGTCTCGGTGGTCATGAGGAGACAGATCAACCATCTTTGTCAGTGATCAGACGGAGAGCAGGTTCTTTCCTTGTTGATGGTTGCGGCGGGAGAGCATTCTTTCCTCACTAAAGGTCTCGGGAAGAGGAGTAGGAGAGCTGTTTCCTCATCGGTGGTCCAGGCAGGAATGGGCACACCACCCAGAGCCCTCTGGACTACTATACCTTGCCCCCTATTGAGTCCTGGGGTGCTGCAGCTTTGCCCCCAGCATCCTTATGTCCTCCTGGGCCTCCATGTGTCCAAACCCACACTGCAGCCTCTTCCCAGAGCTCAGGGGCCCAGGCCATGTGAGGACTTCATGGAGGAGGTGTCCACCGCCCTGCCTCCAGCCCTCTGTCTGCACCCCAAAGGCTCCCAGCAACCTCCAAGCTGGTCCTCTCCTGAAGCTGTGGTTCTAGGAGCACAGAGTGCTGCTGCAGCTGGACAGAGCTGCAGGGCCCAGCACATCCACCCCATTTTACAGAGAAAGGGACCCAGAGCCCACACTCACCATTGGACCACGCGTGGGCACCAGCCCAGCTCCACGTCTGGGCCCTGGAGACGTGGCTTTGCCACCAGTACTGGGAGGCGGCGACAGGGTGCCCCAGGAACCAAAGAGGCCAAGAATATCCAAGGGCAGAGGAGGCCTGGTAGAGAGAGGCCCCCAGACCTCAGGACCACCCCCCCACCTGTAACCCGGCTCCTGGGTCCACTGTGTGCTGTGCACCTGCCTCACCGCACCCTGGGTCGGAGCCTGCATCTGGTCAGCTCCTGAGCCTTAGGTCGACAGGAAAAGTGCTTGGCCTGTACAAAGCACTTGGAGGCCCCTCAGCTCCCATGGTCTGCAGCTGGGGTCTCCTGGGCTGAAAGGGACCTCAGCCGGCATGGAGGCCCGGGGGAATCGGGGCTTGGCATCGATGGGGCAGGCACACCATCACTTGCCCTGCAATGGCCAGGAGCACGGCATTGCTTGCAGCCAGTCACGGTGTCCCGGGACACCCAGCTGCACAGCTTGCTGCTCAACCCCCCAGCGAGGGCCACAGCCAGACCGAGGGACAACCAGAAAGAGCCGCGTCCCCTGGCTGCCGCGGGCACATTTGTCAGGTGACGCTGTGGTGGAGTCATCAGCATCTTACAGCGACGGGGGACCAAGGGGTCTCATGGGACAAGCACTGGCCATCAGAGGTTCTCTGTGTCCTCATTGCTAAAATGACCATAACAACACTAATTTCTCAAGGTGCCACAATAAAAATCCAGGGAAGGGCCAAGGCGTTCTGCTTGCCCTGCCTACTCCGTGCCTCATACAGTTGGCGGCGTCTCTGCGAGCTCACACGCACACTCACGATCACAGTGACAGAGCCACCCCTGGTGATCCAAGGAGATGCCCCAAGGGACCTGGGGTCACCTTCCTCCAGGGCCTGCCTGCCGCCCACTTGAAGCCCGGGCTCTCCCAACGGGCAGTGCCAGGGTCTCCAGAAAAGACCGCCATGCACTTCCTGGTTTAAAAACTTCTACTGCTTTGTTCAACCAAGGGGGCGCCCTTGGAGGGAGAGGGCCAAGGGCCCAGCCCATGACACCTTGGTCTCTGGCCAGTCTGAGGCTGCAGCACCCGACCCCTGCACACCTCCTAGTGACAGGCAAGGGTCCGTGGAGGTGGCAGGGTCTGAGCCCCCACCCACCTGTCCTTTCAGAGCACAGCCACAGAGCTGTCTCAGGGCAGCCCCTGGAACCCTACACAGGAGGTCACAAGGTGGTGGCTGTAGCCCAGCGCAGAGAAGGCAATCAGGACAGAGCCCAGCCAGGTGGCAGGGCAGCCCCCCCGACCCCGCTTCTCCAAACTGCAGCGAGTCACTTGCCTTCCCCGAGACTCAATTCCTTCTTCTGTCTGGGGAGACCATTGACTCGCTCTACCTTAGACCAGGTTGTGAGAATCAAACAGGAGTGTGAGTGCGTGCATGCGACTGTGTATGCAGGTGTGTGTCTGTGAGAGTCTGTGTGAACCGATGCATGTGTTCGCGTGGGCTGGGCATGCAGTGGGAGGGGAGTCTGAACACCTGCATGCGTGAGCGTCTGTGTGGCTGAGTGTGTGTGGCTGCAGGTGTGCATGTGTTTGCGTGTATGTGTGTGCGCGTGTGAGTGCATCTGGCCTTGGTGTCCAGTATTTAATAATGAGGAAGGGGTGCCGTGTGCAGTGGCCCACACTTATAATCCCAGTGGCTTGGGAGGTGGAGACAGCAGGATTGCAAGTTGGAGACCAGAGGCAGTCTGCGTAACTTAGCGAGACCCTGTCTCAAAAAGTAAAAAAATTGGGCTGGGGGTGCAGCTCAGTGGTCCAGCACTTGCAGAGCATGCAGGCATGAGTCCCTGGGTTCAACCCCAAGTACTACCAATAATAATAATAATGATAATAATAATAATAATAATAATAATAAAATAATAATGAGGAAGGGCACAAGGCTACCTCCAGGAGAGCCTGGCACACCCCTTCATTTACTCATCCCCTCACCCTAGCTCCTCTGCCTACTCCGTGCCTCGCACAGTTGCAGGCGTCTCTCCCAGCAGGCCACCTCTGCCAGCTCACGTGCACACCCACGATCACACTGACGGAGCCACCCCTGGGCACCGCTTCCCCTGGGCCAAGTCCTACTTCTCTGGGCTCCCCCTGGAGCCCACGCTCATACAGTCTGGGCAGAGCTGAGGGCACTCTCTGGTCTCCAGCTTAGGTGTAGTACTCCTGAGTTCTGGCCTGACTTGGCCACTACTTCTCTGCAGGTGACCGTGGGTGAGTCCTGGCTCCTGGCCGGCTGCGCGGGCCATGCGGGCTGGCCAGAGACGTCGGGCTCCTGAGGCCACCAGGTGGCGCCGCTGACCTAGAAGAAGGGGCCCAAGGCCACCCCGCAAGGCCAGCCAACCTGAGCCAAACAATCCGGGAAGACAGCTGGGAGGAGGGGGTGGGAGGGAGCCTGCCAACTGTCTGGACAGGCAGTGGCACTAAGTCAAGAAGACAGAAACCCCTGGACATGGCCACTTGCAGGGCAACCCCTCCATCTCAGGCTACTTCCCAGCTGACAGGTGGCAGGCTTGGGCCACGGGCTGGGGGTTGGGGGTGGTGAGTGTCCGTCCACTCTCCTCACTGCCTGAGCGGCTGGGGAGACTCGGTCCCCTCTTTGGGCCAGGGCGAGTGAGGATGTCTTTACTATGCGTCAGAGCTGTGCTGCCCCCCCCCCCCCCAGGGGAGCAGTGTGGCCAGCGCCCAATGTGGTGGCCGACAGTCCTGGGTCCCATGGGCCTCTGGGCCTGGGCCTCTCCTCAGTGCCATGGACGGGCTGGACTCGCAGGGAAGCGGGATCTGGACACTGAGCAAGGGGGGAGGGCTGTGGGTGATGCCTTCTGGGGCTTCTGGGGCTCTGCCTTCTGAGGGAGGACCCCGAGGCCACCGTGGTGAGGAAGGGACCGGCATGGCAGGCAGAGGTGCCACAGAGGGGACTGTGTGGCTTTTGCAGAAAGGGCTTGGCCTGCCTGACGGTGTGGAGTGTACCTGGTGGCCCTGAGGAGGCCTCAGTGAGAAGCCCAGCCTCTGCTCCTGCCAGAGTCCTGTACGCCCTGCTGCCAGGTGCCCAGCAGGTGGGTGGGCAGCTCCCCCAGGGGAGGACAGGACTGTACCCCACGGGCAGGCCAGCACTGAGGCCAAGCCCCGCGGCCGTGCAGGTCTGTACCCTGGGCCTCAGTGGCTCCTGCTGGAGTACAGGGGTCAGCTGCGCATCCAGGCTAAAACCTCCCCTGCCTGCGAACTGAAGGACCAAGGGCGCTAGGGAGCGTCCACCTTGGACAGGGTGCCAGCTGTGCCTGAGGCCAGTGCCTGGGCCACTGGATGCCAGGCATTGGCTAGGAGAGCGCAGATCAGTCAGCTCCTGTCTGCCGGTGTCCATGGGCAGCACTTATGTCCCCTCCTCCCTGAGGAGGCTGAGGCCAGGAGGGGCCCACCACCCAGTGCCCGGCTGGGGCACAGCAGAGCCGCCCTCTCTGTGCTGCCCTACCAAGCAAGTACCATCTTCTCCATGGCGTCAATGAGGAGAGGGAGGTAAGGACAGCAAGTGCCCTGCCTGTGGTCACCCAGGAGCAATCGGGGCTGGGACAGGCAGCAGCCCCTCCCTAGGGCCAGGCCTCAAGGCCTCCTGCCTCCATAAGGCACGGGATGCCAGGCTGTGCGGGGCCCACACGCCACCCCCTCTCTCCAGATGCACAGGCTGTATTTGCTGGTGGCTTTGAGGAGCCAAGAGCTCCCCAAGGCCATCCGTGGTGGCTAGGTTAAGAGCCTCGTTCACCTCCTGACATCCCAGAGACTGGAGGCTGCTGTGAGTCACACAGCCTGGCAGCCGTGCCTGCTGTGTGGGCAGGAGAGAGCGCCAGGCCCCAGGGCTGGGAGGTGCTGACAAGCAGCACCTCGTGTTTCCAACCTCAGGGCGCTGGCACCCACCCCAAGCTGGGCGACGAGGATGTAGCAGACAGGTGGACGGACGGCAGGGGAGAGCGGACAGGGGGTCACTTGGTGGGTCACTCTATATGGGGCGCACGCCTCCCGGTCCAGCCCAGGTGTTCAGACAGCGGCGCCGCCACGCACACAGATATTAAACACAATTCACTCGGGATCCTTGGGTGAGGGGCGTGGACTCCTGCGGCCCTCAAGAACCCGGTGGAGATGGGAGAAAGGAAAAGCCTCAGGCGCTTTTGCCTTCCAGGGGCAAACACCCATGTGGGTGGTCTCCGTGGTCACAAGGAGATAGTTCTTGCTTCCTTGGTTCCCAGATGGAGAGCGGGTTCTTTCCTTGTTGATGGTCGCGGCAGGAGAGCGTTCTTTCCTCACCGAAAGTCTGTAGGGACAGTAGGACCCCACCTTGCCCCAGGCGCCATGGCCTGGGTGGGTGGGCACCTGCCACCTCTGCTCAGGCTTAGGTCCCTGGAGAGGACAGAGGGATGCCTGCTGTGGGACCACTGGGCCCTGAGACCCTCTGAGGGCCCTGCCAGGGCAGGGATCAACTCCAGTCAGTGCTGGCTCCAGGCCCCCTGCTCTTGCCAGCTGCTCTTCCACAGCTCCTTCTCCCTCCCTTCTGTCCACCCCTCTTGTCTGCCCCCTGTAGGCCCTCGCAGAGTCAAGAGGGAAAGCGCCAGAGGCCTGGAGCCTGAGCTCCTCGTACGCACGAGAGTCTAAAATCCTTTCCCATGCCCTCCACTGCACTAGCTCCAGGGGCCTCCATCCACCCTCTTCTTCCCCTGCTCCACAGCCCAGGCCCACACAAGCCTCTCACGTGGGCCAAGGTACTTTCCAAGGACCCTGGAAGGGGACGAGAAGTGGGGGCAGCCTGAGGGAAGAAGAGGGGTGTTCCTGAGCCCTGGGCAGCCATACGGGTCTCCCCAGCCCCCGGGGCTTGCAGCCATGAGGGCGCCAAGCCCTTCCCTGGCCCGGATCCCTCGGACCAGCTGCAGGGATGCGCCTTGCAGGGTCCCTGCTGAGACTTGGGGCCCCTGAGAGAGCAGGCCTGGGCCTGGGACACTCGGGGTTTGTGTAGGAGCCTGGGGGCATGAGGCCACCGAGCGGAGAGAGACCAAGCGGGAGGGCCTGGAAGGGAGTTAAGGAGCCACACCTGGGAACCAGCCCAGGGCCCACTAGGCCACAGGGCAGGGGGAGAAGGGCAGGCTGCCCCCACTGCCTCCCCCGAGCCTGGCACTGGCTCACCGTGGGCTCTCCAAGAAGCGCCAGGTGGAGCTCGACTATGATCCCCACACAGGGAAGGCTGAGGCAGGGGATGACACAAGTTCGAGGTCAGCGTGGGCTATATAGCGAGCTCTAGGCCAGCCAGGGCTACACAGGGAGACCCTGCCTCAAAAACCAAACCAAAGACAAAATCCCCAGGGGGCTGTGGAGCTGAGATCAAATCCCAGGTCCTGCCTTCAGCTGTGTGAACCTTCAACAGGTGTCTCCACCTCTCTGAGCCTCCGTGTCCTCATCGCCAAAATGACCATAACAATGCTAATTTCTCAAGGTGCCACGATAAAAATTCAGGGAGAGGCCAAGGCATTTAGCTTATCACCACACACAAGGCCCATTGATCATTCAGCAAGGTTTTATTAAGCACCTGCTATGAGCCTTGGTGTGGAATTGGGGGAAGCAGTTCCAAGTCAGTATGGTGACAGCCAGACAGGACTCTGCTAGGGCTCGCCTGCCCACCAGAGCTGAGGAGGGCTCTCCAGAGGGAGTGACACTATGTTGGCCTTTGAAGGATGTATAGGAGTTTCCATCTGAGAGAAGCGAGCCAGGGCATCTCCCCTGTGGGAGGCACCATTGCTGTGGGGAGGCAGCAGGCCCTCTGGTGGTAGACGGGAGGTGCGGCTGCATCATGGGATGCACAGGTGGCTAAAGACCTGACTGGCTACCAAAAGAGTCTTGGGGGTTCAGCCACCCTCTTTATGCCTCAGTTTCTCTGCCTATAAATGAGAATGGAAATGCCTCCTTCCCACGTAAGATAATGGCTGTGGAGGTGCTGGGCCGATGCTGATGTTCCTATTTAATTTTCCATGTTCTCTTTTGAGGCCAGGGTTATTTTTGTCCACACTTTGTTATTGGCAGGCCCAGTGCCCGTCCTTTCCCACGGAGGACAGAGCAGGGCCGCCCCAGCGACTCTGCCCGCTCCAGGCCACGTTGGGAGGTCAGGACAGGGGACAGAAGCAGAAGCAGAATCTTGCTCCCAAGAAAAGCCCTGGGGACCTCATGACGGAGGAGCCGAGGCTGGAGCCCCCACCCCAGGAAGCCCAGCTGAGAACCCCTGGGGCAGACTGGGCCGGCTCCAGGCCCCCTTTTCCAGAGGAAATGGGCCCACGGCCCCCTGGCATCAGGGCTGGGCAGAGGCCTTTCCCAGCATGACGGCCTCTCGTGCTGACCCGCTAGGAAACCATGCTCTGCCGCAAACCTGCCCGGGGGGTCCCATCTCCATGAACATCCAGGCCGAGGCTCCTCCTGGCCATGTTGTTGTTGTTGTTGTTGTTGTTAGGTGCCGTCAAGGCGATATCCGACCCATAGCAACCCTCATAGGGTTTTCAATGGCTGACTGTTTCGGGATTGCCTTGGGAGTGGATTGCCAGGTCCTTCTCCCATTTTTGCGGTGCTGGGAATTGAACT
Source organism: Pedetes capensis (assembly GCA_007922755.1). Lineage (NCBI taxonomy): Eukaryota > Metazoa > Chordata > Mammalia > Rodentia > Pedetidae > Pedetes > Pedetes capensis. The sequence goes on along the minus strand of VMDO01000027.1, from coordinate 305,937 downwards.
GGGGACCTCAGAGACTGCAGCACAGCGCTCTACCAACTGAGCTAAATCCCAGCGCCTCCTGGCCATAACAATGCTAATTTCTCAAGGTGCCACGACAAAAATTCAGGGAGGGGCCAAGGCATTCAGCTCATCACCACACACAAGGCCTATTGATCAGTCCTGAAGCAAGGTTTTACAGAGCACCTGCTATGAGCCTTCGTGTGGAATTGGGGAAAGCAGTGCCAAGTCAGTGTGGTGACAGCCAGGCAGGACTCTGCTAGGGCTTGCCTGCCCACCAGAGTTGGGCCCAGCTTCCTAGCCACGGCTGCACCCCCATTCCTGCCCAGAGACTAACCCTTTGACCTGAGGGATGAAGTTGGGAAGGGATGGTGCCTGTGTGGTCTCCAGCGAAACAAGCTGTCCTCCTTTTAACCACGGGGGGCCAACCCAAGAAAAGGCAAGGGGCCACTGCCCTCCAGCCAGTGTCCCCTGAGAAACAGCCCAAGGCCTATTGGGCCACAGGGCAGGGGGAAAAGGGCAGGCTGGCCCCACTTGCTCCCCTGAGCCCGGTACTGGCTCACCATGGGCTCCAGGAAGTGCCAGGTGGAGCTGGCCTATGATCCCCCCACAGGGGAGGCTGAGGCAGGGGATGATACAAGTTCGAGGTCAGCGTGGGCTTCATAGCGAGTTCCAGGCCAGCCAGGGCTACACAGGGAGACCCTGCCTCAAAAACCAAACCAAAGACAAAATCCCCAGGGGGCTATGGAGCTGCGATCAAATCCCAGGTCCAGGCCCTGCTGGCCGAGAAGCCGGAGCACCAGGCGGCCTGCCTTACCCTTCGGCCAAGCTCTGGAGCCCCACTGCCTCTCTCCCACCTGAGCCCCTAGCCTGCCCTCCCGCCAGGGGTCCTGGCTAGCTGCCTGTGGCTCTGCCTCCCCGTCGGGAGAGGCACAGCTTGGCCACGGCAGGAAGGAGCAGGGGTCCCTGGGGCTCCGGGAGGGGTGCAGTGTAGAAGGCCCAGGAGGGCGGAGGAGGGTGGGAGAGGACAGGTGAGCAGGCAGCGTGGGGTGAACAGAGCCCCCTCTAGGCTGTCCTGGGCAATGGGTGACACTGCCCCGGGAGCTGGGAGGGGAAGTCAGCAGGGAGTCAGGGGGTCAATGCCTGTCACAGGTGGGAGTGAGGGTGGGGACAAATGTCCGCATGTGGACATCGCCATGGTGGATTCCGTGCGCCCGGGCCTCCCAGCTCCCAGACTCCAGGAACCACAGCACTCCAGAACCTTCCAACCCCCAGATCTGGGGACCTTAGAGAGTCTCAGGGTTGTCACCTGTACAACACAGGCAAGAAAGCCAGCTGCAGTGACCTCATATTCTGAGGCAGTCAGGGGCCTCACACCCAGCCCTGACTGACGCTTCCCAGCCCCCCTCCAGTGAATCAGCCTGGGCCACCTCCCTCTCCCAGCCCCGCCAACCCACAGTGCCGCCTTCATTGCACATCCCCACACCACCTCTCCTGCAAAGCCCTGGCCACCGTGGGCCCCTCCAGAAGGCCACCGCCTCCCAGCCAAGCCCGACTCTCGGAGAACCATTTTCCCTGGGGGGAGAAGCCACCAAGGCAAGGAGCCAGCGCCCAGGGAAGGGCAGAGCGAGAAGGCGAGGGACAGGAGAGCCCCGCCTGGAACCCAGGTCACCTACCCTGCCTGCTCCTGTGGCCTCTCCTGGCCACTCTGCAGCCAAGAACAGAAACAGCCCACATGAGCCCCGGCAGCTGACCAGATGGACAGCCCTCCAGGCACTGCTCCTCGGCCATGGAAGTGGGGCTCTGACACAGGTGCAGGGCGGGCAGCCTTGACAACCCCACACCTGGGAGGGCAGCGGGACACAAAGGCCACATGGCATAGGACCCGCTTACGTGAGGTGCCCAAAACAGGCCAGTCCCCAAAGCAGCGCAGCCTGGGGGCTGCCGGGGCTGGGGGCGGCTGTGGAGTGCAAGTGTGGGCAGCATGGGTTTTCTTTATGGATGTTCTGGGACTGTCACGTGATCGTCGCACAACTTGCCCACTGATGGAGGCCACTAGTGTGTTTACTTTAAAATGGCTGGTTTATGTGCTGTGAATAAAAAGCTACCACGAAGCCTCTTATCTGAAGAGTCATAGTGACCCTAACAGGGTTTTCAATGGCTTGTTTTGGGATTGCCTTAGGGAGTGCCTTGGGATTGCCAGGCCCTTCTCCCATTTTTGCTGTGCTGGGAGCTGAACTCAGGACCTCCGAGACTGCAGTGCGGCGCTCTACCAACTGAGCTAAATCCCAGCCCTCTCTTCCCAGACACGAGGATTAATCAAAGGGCCGCTGAAGCTGCCTGTCAACCCAGCAGCTCAGGGGGCGGACGCAAGAGGATCGAGGGAGTGAGGCCAGAGGCAGCCTGCGTAACTAGGCAAGACCCTGTCCTCAAATTAAAAATAAATTAAGGCCAGGCGCAGCGGCACACTCCTGTCATCCCAGCAGCTCAGGAGGTGGAGGCAGGAGGATCGTAAGTTTAAGACCAGAGGCAGTCTGCATCATTTAGCGAGACCCTGTCTCAAACAGTAAAAAAATAGGCTGAGGGTGCAGCTCAGTGGTCCAGCACTTGCAAAGCATGCAAGCATGAGGCCCTGGGTTCAACCCCCAGTACCACACACAAATAATAATAATAATAATAATAATAATAATAATAATAATAATATTAATTAATTAATTAAGAAGGGGCGGAGGGTGCCGCTCAGTGGTAGAGCACAAGCCTAGCACACACAAGGCCCTGGGTTCGACCCCGTAGTGCGAAGAGAGAAAAATGCTGCTTCTGATGAGCTCGTGGCGACTGTGGCACCGGAGCCCCATCTCAGCACTCAGTGACTGGCCAAGCTGAGTCTCACCTGGAAAGGGCGTTGAAAGTGGCCCGTGGCCCTGCTCCTCTCAGTCCTGCTGGGGAGACTTTCAGGTCTGCTGGAGACTGGCCAGCAGGTGCCAAGTCCCTTCCACCAGGGCCCCAGCACAAGTGTTAAGCTGGGGTCACGGAGACCTGCCCTAGGCAGAGCCTGGGCATGGGCGTCACAGGTCCTGCTCCAGCTGGCCTCCCGGCCCTGCCAGCCAGCTATGGGCCCCTGTGACTGTCACTGGTGCTCTGGAATTGGCCTCCTCTGCCTCACCCTAGGTGGCAGCTGGGCAGGGCTGTGGCTTCCCTCTGACTGCCATGACGGAGCAGCACAAGCTCACGGCGACTCCCTCAGAGCCCTTCAGGTCTGCACCCAAGGTCAGGTGTGGGCAGGGCTGCTGCCTTGAGAAGCCCAGGGGACTCATGGCCCAATGGCTTCCAGTGCCCAGGGCCTGCCTGCTGGGACCAGTGGGTGCTGGTGTCTGGCTCCTCCCCTTGCCCTGGCGCCCCCAGTGAGGAAGGGCAGATGTTCAGCCACTCATCCTCGCTCTCTTGGGCTTGCCTGCCCCATGCCTCCTGGCCGTGCCCACCTGTGGCCATGCAGAGAGGGCAGGCGGCCCTGCCCAAGGCTCACACAGAGGACACCTTTCCATTCCATGACGGCTCTGAACAGCCCATTGTGCGAGGAACGGGAAACCCCTGGGGCAGGGAGAGGGCAGCCCCGTCCCCATGGTGGTCACCTGCTCTCTCTCATCATTCTGAGGGGTGCGGGCTAGCTCTGCCCTGGAGCCCCCAACCCTGGCCTCTCCAGTCCACCCCTAGGGGCCTCCACATCTCGGGCTTCCCTCCCCGCCTGGCCCAGCTCTGTCTGATCCCGACAGATCTCGGAAGCTAAGCAGGGTCAGGCCTGGTTAGTACTTGGATGGGAGACCGCCTGGGAACACCATATGCTGTAGGCTTGAGAGAAAGACCTGACAACTCACCCCCAAAAATCAGTCCGTCATTGAAAACCCTATGATAGCAGAGAAGCACTGACCATAGTGTTTTGCCTATTCTACATAGGGTCACTGAATCAGACACCAACTCAATGGCACCTAACAGCAAAGGTGTGCCTCTGGGGTGCATATGTCAGGCTGCTGCAGCCTGGCCAAACCCACTCAGAGACCGCCCAGCTGTTCTGCCAGCAATCCCGGCCTCCTGCCCCTGCAGGCCATGCTGCCTGGGACCCAGTGCCTCTGCCCACACAGCCCTTTCTCTGCCCTGCAGGCCGCTGGCCCTGTAAGCCCACACTCTGCCCGTGGGGGCGCACGAGGCCCTGGGCCCAGCAGGACGCTTCCTCCTCCACCTTCCCCATGCGACTAGTGCCCCCTGATGCAGATCTTCCCAGGGTGGCCTCTCTGGGTGCCAGTGCTGGGCACAGGCAGGCCCTGCACCCCCAGCCCGTGAGCTGCTGACCAGGTGCCCTTGAAGTCCCCTCCCTGGGCACCGGGCACCGGGCACTGATCCCACGCTCAGCCGGTTTCATCAGCCCAAGCTTGGCCAAGGCTCCTTGTCTTCCGAGGCCTCTGCCGCAGCAGCCACTCAAGTAAATTAATGTTCCCATCACTAGTGACTCACAGATGAGAGCATCCGGGCTCCTGCCAATGGCCACTGCCCCGGCCCGGCAGAAAACAGGCCTGTGCCCCACAGGGACGGTGCCACAAGCCCTGGGCACCGCCAGCTGCCCCAGCCATCTGCACCAAGCCTGGGGCCCCGGAGTTGGCGTCCTTCCTACAGAGCTGCGTGGCTGTGACCTGATTGGAGCCCTAGGAGGACATCGGGACCCCTGGCATCATTGCCGATGAGGGCACAGAGGTTCAGAGTGGGGAGGAGCGTGCGCCCCAAGCTCTCTCCGGCTCTGCTGCTGCAGCACTCCCCAGAGAGTGAGCCCAGGCCCCCACTGGTGCCCACTGCCCTCCACCCTGCCCTGCCTCACTGGGTCCTTGCGAGAGAGGCTCAACACAGACTTCTGGGCCCAGGGGACCTGGAGGAGCAGGCCAGGGGCTTCCCTCCTGTTCCCAGACAGAGCAAGGCCTCTGGCCCCCCACACCAAGGGATCTCTGGCACTCGGTGGCCCAAATGGGTCATTTCAGAGAAGGAAACTGAGACCCGCCTAGAGACGGTGACAGAGAGGCAGTCAGACTGTCTCCAGCCCAGGGCCCTTGCCCCTTCCCCTCCCCCACAGTCTTGTGGCTGGGTGGGCAGCAGACCCCACGTGTCCAGGCACTGAGATGAGGCAATGCAGCCCAGAGGGGAGGGGCGGCAGGGCTCCCAGCAGGCGCCAGGCCTCCATGTGGGGGCGGGGCAGCCAGCTCTGGGGCACTGGCTGTGACCACACCAAGCTGTTTCGTCATCTGGGAAACAGAGAGGAGTGGGCTCAAAGCAGGGCTCAGAGTGCTGGGGGAGGGGTGGATGCCCATTGCTGCCCTGGGCTGGACCCTGCCTGGGCTCAGGGACTTGCTCTGGGGGCCCGGGAGCTCCATCTGAGACAGGGTAGAAGGAAGGCCATGTCGCCCAGGCCACCCCAACCCAGCCTCAGGGCCTCTGCCAGCAAGTCACCCCTGAGTCTTCCAGAACAGTTTGCAGACTGAAAACCAGATTGTTTTATTTTGTAAAACTCTTATTCACTTTTTGTCTTGGTAGCGGAGGCTGAGCTGAAGGCCCCACGCATACTAGGCTACTAGGCGAGCGTCCTAGCCGCGCCCCCAGCCCCTTTTCTTATGTTTTGAGACAGGATCTCGCTAAATTGCTCAGGCTGCCTTTGGCCTTGAACTCATGACCCTCCTACCTCAGCGCCCAGAGTCTCTAGGATTATAGGCATGCGCCACAGTGTTCAGATTTTTCTTTAAAAAATTCTCGTGGTGGCTGGGCGTGGTGGCGCACGCCTGTAATCCCAGTGGCTTGGGAGGCGGAGACAGGAGGATCACAAGTTCGAGACCAGAGGAAGTGTGCATAATTTAGCAAGACCCTGTCTCAAAAGGAAAAAAAAAAAAATAGGACTGGGGGGTGCAGCTCAGTGATCCAGCACTTGCAAAGCATGCAAGCGAGAGGCCCTGGGTTCAACCCCTAGTACCGCAAAAAAAAAAAAAAAAAAAGGAAAAAGTTCTCATGGTCTATTAGGCATGGTGACATGCGTGTAATCCAGTGCCGGGAGCCAAGACCATAAGTAACTTTTACAAGATACCATGATGAAAAGCAGCTGTAGCCCTGTGGCATCCCATCCCGTCAGATCTCGGAAGCTAAGCAGGGTCGGGCCTGCTTAGTACCTGGATGGGAAACCGCCTGGGAACACCAGAAGCTGTAGGCTTGGGAGAAGGACCTGGCAACCCCCTCCCAAAAATCAATCTGCCATTGAAAACCCTATGAACAGCAGAGAAGCACTGACAATAGTGTTTCCCCTGTTGTACAGAGGGTCGCTATGAGTCGGATACCCACTCGACGGCACCTAACAACAACAACAACAACAACAACAACATGATGAAAAGGTGCAGGGTATGGTGAAAATAGCAGATGTTGAGCCACAGGGCATGTGACCTTTGAATTGAAATTACCATCTGAAAGCAGTTGTCAGGGTTACAGGAGGAGCTGAAAACTTCTGAAGAATCACCTGGCTCTTGTGACTTTCTTGCCCCTCCCTTCCCCCACCATGTGTATTTAAGCTACAGCAAAACATTAAAGACTTTGGAGCTTGATCAGACAGACTTTTGCTCTCATCCTTCGTGTCTCTTGTCTCTCTCTCATTCATTCACCCCCCTACTCTAGGTCCCTGTTGAACAGCCCCGAGGGCCGGGGCAATCCAGCACTCAGGAAGGGGAGGCAAGAAGATCTTGAGTTCTAGGCCTGTGTGGGCCACATAGTCTATTCAAGGACAACCTAGGCTGCTCCTCCTATAGGAGGTCTCCGCACATTGTAGGAGGAGGCAAGGGTGTGTGGGCGGGCGTGTCTGGAACCTGCACCCTCACAGTGGCCTGTGGCACTGTACTCACAACCCATGCACCAGAGCCAGTCATGTTTTCCAGCCAAGTTCAAAAGCAAGGGCAGGGACGGGGTGTGGGGTGGGAGGGGTGTTATGATTTGGATCTTCATGTACCCTAAAGGTCACGTTTTGAACACTGGGTCCACAGACAGTGGTGCCGTCCTGGCAGGTTATGGAAACTTGGGGAGCAAGATTTAGCTGAGCAGAAATGAGTCACTAGGGACGGGCCTTTGGAGGTTTCTACCCAAACCTCTGGTTCCAATAAGCTCTCTCTGCTTCCCCACCTCAAAGATGTAAAGTTGTGTGCCACAGGCCCTGCCACATGCCACTGCCATGCTTGCCCCATGGCCATTATGGGCTGATCCTCTAACTGTGAGCCCCAGTAAATATTTCCGCTATTAAGTTTGCCTTGGTCAATTTCTCTGCTACAGCCACATACCACCTGACTAATAGAGAAAATTGATACTGGAGAGTGGGATCTTTGCTGTGCAAAAACCTAACTATGTGATTCTCAGGCCACCGGGACTTATTTGCGGGAGGAGTTGGAAGAATTTGGAGAAGAAGCCAAGATAAGCCCTGGAATGCGGTAAGCAGAGCTTGAGGTTTTCGTGAGTATTTGGAAGAAAAGAGCACTGCTTATAATAGAAATGTGTATGGGACTCACAGAGTTTCCGAGGAAATTGAGGGCTCTCTTGGGCACTGGACTAGAGGTGATTCATGTTATATTCTACCAAAGAGTTTGTCTGCACTCTGCCCATGTCCTAAAGATTTGAGTGAGGCTGAATTCAAAAGTAATGAGCTAATTAACTTGGTGGAGGAAATATCACAGGGACGGCAGGATATAGGAAGTATAGCATGGTTGTTGCTTGCTGTGTTTAGCCTGATTTGTCAAGGAAAAAAACAGAGCAAAAGGCACAGAAAAAAATCTTTTAAATATGCAGTTTAAAGAAGTAAAAAGCTGTAGCTTACCTAAGGTTACCCTGGAGCCATCTGCCTCAGGCAAGGAGGCCTTAATTGTTAAAGAGATACGTCATAGTGAAGGGAATCCCAGACCTTTTCACTGGGACAATAGCAGTTCCCTTAGGGAACAGGTGTTGATCATACCCCTCCCATCTAAGCCTCCAGGGTTTGAATGGAGAGTGTCTGAAAAGTGCATGCCTTCGGGTCCCCTGATGGAAAGGGGCTGCCTAGGGAACTGGTTTCTTGGCCTGAGCATACAGAGGCCACCACTGCCGCTGTGGTTCAAAAGAGTAAAGAAAGCTACCTCTCACGCTGGCAGTCAATCTTGGCGTCTTCCACACGGTGCGAGTTTTACAGGCAGGCAGAATGCAGGAGTTAAGGGCTTGTGCAGGCTGCCACCAAGGTTCCAGAAGATAGCCTATAAGGCTAGAGAATGTATACTAGGGCCAGTGCCTGGCCAGGTGCCCAGGGCAGAGCCCCTGAAGGCCTGATGCACGAAGCTTCTAGGGTGGAGCCTTAGGCACAATGGAGACCTCAGGATGTTAGAGGTATCAGTGCCATGAAACATCTGCCAAGGGAAGCTGCCAGCAAGAAACGAAGCCAGCCTATGAGGGCTATGTGTGCTGCAAATGGCAGGGCCATGGGGGCATGGCTGCCCAAGCCTGTTCAGGCCCAGATGATGCCAGATCATGTGGCATATGCCAGATGCCAGATTTGAGCCAAGAGAGCTTGTTTGTCCAACAGGTTATCAGTCTTGCTGTGGACCAGTCTTTCCTTTCTGTGCCCCCACTCCTCCGTCTTGGAGTGGAAATGCTTCCTCTGTGCCACTGTATGCTGGAAGCATGTAAGTAGCCTGGATTTTGTTTTGCAGGAGCCCACAGCTCAGTTTGCCTCGAGTCTCAGCGTAGACTTTGGACTGGGACTTTGGCACACAGTTGAGGCTGTCGAGCCTTTGGGACTCTTGAAGTTGGACTAAACACATTTTGCAATATGAGATGGCCATAGCTTTTTGGGGCCAGTGGTGGAGTGTTATGGTTTGAGTCTAAATGTCCCCCAAATGTCCTGTGTTTGGACATCGGGTCCCCAGTTGCCGGCACTATCCTGGGAGGTGACGGAACCTTGGGAGGCAGAATCTGCCCTGGCAGATCTGAGTCACTGGGGATGGGTTTTCTCTTCCTCCTCACCATGAAGATATATCTATCACAGGCCCTGCCACACCCCTGCTGCCATTATGGCCCGATCCTCTAACCATGAGCCCCCAATACATATTTCCTCAGTAAGTTTGCCTTGGTCAGTTTCTCTGCCTCAGTGACAGACCACGTGACTAAGGCAGGGGGTCCTTGAGAAACGTAACCCTGCTGGGCCTAGAAAAGAGGAGAACTGGACAGAGGCTGTCTTGGGTGCCGCGGTGCAGCCGGGGGAAGGGGAGAGCCCAGGATGAAGGAGACAAAGAGGCCAAGACTGATGGTCTTGAGCTCAACTTTACTCTCTATGTTGTTGTTGTTGTTAGGTGCCATCGAGTCGGTATCCAACTCATAGCGATCCTTTGTACAAGAGGGGAAACACTATTGTCAGTGCTTCTCTGCTGTTCATTGGGTTTTCGATGGCAGATTGATTTTTGGGAGGGGGTTGCCAGGTCCTTCTCCCAAGCCTACAGCTTCTGGTGTTCCCAGGCGGTCTCCCATCCAGGTACTAACCAGGCCCAACCCTGCTTAGCTTCCGAGATCTGACGGGATCAGATGCCACAGGGCTATGGCTGCAGGCCTTACTCTCTATACTCATGCTTATATAGTAACTCAGGGAGATACAAGAGACAGCTCACAAGGTAACTGCAGTCAAAAAGTTAACAGTCAACTTAGTTAGCATTGCAGAAACAGAGTAATCCTAAAGAGACAAAGAGGGAACCAAGGCCTCTTGATGTGCTGATTTCTTACTCCACAGGTAGCAGAGCTTTCTGTTATGGTCAGTCTGTCACGTAGCCATTTATGCAGGCATTGCCTTTAGCTCATGTCGGGCCTATGGCTCCCGACACTTGGGAGCCAAACCAGGTACCAAGCCCATGCTTGGCAGGGGCGACACCTGCTTAGAGCAGGTACGTCTTTCTGAGTCAGAGGGAAGAGGTACCAGCTGCCCAGGGTTGTATGTCAGCCTTCCCAGGACACGCCCCCTGCTCTGTGCCCACCCCTCCCTAGAAGTCAATGCAATTATTGATTGTTACACTGAATAAACAGGCTGCAGATGACTGGCAGACTCTTCCCTGCAATCCTCACAGTGCATTGTTAAATTATATCTTAGTGTCCCATTTGACAAGAGGACCCTGAGGCTCAGAGAGCGAGGTAATTTGCTCAAGGGCACACAGCTCATTCAAGGCAGATCAGAGCAGAGCTCCAGGACACGGAAGCCCAAGAGCAGCCCACCTTGCCTCCCACCTCCGCTACCTGCCGGAGCAGCATGGCTCAGCCTGCTCACTGGGGCCCATCATAATACAGCAGCGTTGGTGACCTCGGGCAACTTACCTGACCCCGAGCTGCCACTTCCTTGTGTGTGAATGGGCTGTTAAGAGGATTTCTTTCCTGCCTAAACAAGACACTTCAAAACCGAAGTGCTCAGAACAAGGCCTGCTGCACTGGGTCAGCTGCAGGCAAGGAGCGTTTACTCCACCCTAGCAAACCCCAGTGTACCACAGGACCCAAGGAGGTGGTCCCGGTGTGGGGCTTCAGGGGCACCATGACAGCAAGCAGACAGGGGAAGTCTACATGGTGGCCTCTCGCTTCTGGGACGAGCCCTCGGGTGCCTCACCTGCTTGCTGTCTGCGCCCCTCCACTTGGGGAATTCATAACGAGCTCTCATTTCCGCTCGGTCCCGGCCGGCCCGTCTCCTAGCACAGTGTGCCACTGTGCTGTACCCTGCCTCTGCCCACACTTCTCCCCTTTTCTGCCTGTCTGCTCCAGTCTCCCCTTTGCATCCTCTGAGCCTTGTTGTCTCGGGTGGCTGGTGGACCTATCAGACCAGAACACCCTGTCCTTGACCAGCGCCTCCCTCAGATTCCCATAGCTGTTGGGTGGGAAGCCCAACCCCATCAGCAGGCCCCAGGAGGCCTGCCTGCCTGCTGCTTCCCCAACCTCCCTGTAGTAGACCCCAGCCACAGGACATTGGCACCAGCTGCTTTTCCTCCATACCTCCGAATCCCACCCGCTTTCCTGCTTTTAGCTGTCAGTGGTCACTTCCCTAACGCCCTACCCTCTGCTATTCACCCTCCTAATGCCAGCCAGGTCTCTCTAGCTGAAGATGGTCACACTTTCGCATTATTATCTGTATCTCTTTCACATCTTCCCACAGACTGTCAGTTCCAGGAGGGCAAGGCTTATCTGTCATTCCTAGCTGTGCCCAGGGGCCCAGCACAATGCCTGGCACATAGTACATGCTCAATAAATAGAGCATGTACTATGTGAGAGAGGGCTGGGCGTGGTGGCGCATGCCTGTGATCCCAGCGGCTCGGGAGGCGGAGGCAGGAGGATCAAAAGTTTGAGACCAGAGGCAGTCTGCGTAACTTAGCGAGACCCTGTCTCAAAAAGTATAAACGTGGGCTGCAGGTGCAGCTCAGTGGTCCAGCACTTGCAAAGCATGCAGGCACGAGGTCCTGGGTTCAACCCCCAGTACCACCAAAAAAACAAAAAAAGTTGTGAGAGGAAAGGAAAGGGAGGAAAGGTGATACCCGAAGACCAGGCCCTGTGGGCTCTCTCGAGGACCCTGGTCCTTACTCTGAGAGAGATGAGCAAGGAGTGAGTTAACCTCCCGAACCGGGCAGAGGCTGCACCCAGGAGCAGAGCTCTGCTCAGGCGAAAGGAGGCTGAAGAGTAGAGCCAGAGCCAGGCCGGAGCCTTCGTCTCCGTGGCCACAGACAGCCCTCCTTGCGGCCCCATGTGCTCACAGGAGTGCCTCACGTGCCCTTGCTGGTCCCCAGAGCCGCAGCTGGGGCCCAAGCAGGCCTCGCAGCGCAGCTGTGCTCCCCGCCCATCCCTCCTGCCCCTGGCCCCTGTGCGTCTCCCGACAGCTCCATCTCTCGGGGCACCCCAGCCCCTCCCTAGCCCAGGTGCTGGTCCCGCCTGCCCCTGAAGCCCCAGCCACACTGGCCGGCCGCCCGGCAGAGTGTGAAGTGCTTCCAGCGGGAGCCCCCCGGGGCACCCCGCCAGACGCCTGCCGCAGAGCTCGTGGAGGAGGCCTTCCTTCCGGCTCATCCGCCAGGGCCACGGGTCAGGCCTCGGGTCACCCTCCAGATGGGACAGGAAACCCATTAGCGTGGAGTGGGGGAGGGAGGAGCTGGGAGGCTGGCCCAGCAGTCCGGGGACAAGGCAGCCTGCGTGGACGCCCCTGGGTAGTTCTGCTGTTCTGGGAAGTGCCCACCAGAGACTGGAAGACAGATATGTCCTCTCCTCCCGCACAGGCTGGCGGGGGACACTCCGACACTCCGGGCCCCTCCTGCAGGTCGCAGGAGGCCAACATTTGAGGAGCATGACCCAGCTCGGGACCAGCCACCATGGATATCCCTCTGAAAATAGCCACCTGCTGGTCTCCCCACCTGCGTCCTGGGCCCCCCAGCCTGACCCCGATGCCTTCCATGACACGGCGGCCGCGGGATCTGCCGAGCGCCTGAGATGCCGCTCGTCCAAGTGGAGGTGTGTGGTCAGTGTGGAACGTGCCTCGTGGGAGAAAAATACTGTGAAACAGCTCATTAAGGCCAGGCGCAGAGGCGGACACCTGTAATCCCAGCCTCCTGCGATCCTCCTGCCTCTGCCTCCCGAGCCACTGGGATGACAGGCGTGTGCCACCGTACCCGGCTCAGGGTTCACTTTCTGTCCAGCTCATCCCCAGCTCAGCCAGGAGGTGGAGGCAGGAGGATCACAAGCCCAAGGCCAGAGGCAGCCTGCGTAACTTAGCGAGACCCTGTCTCAAGATAAAAAGCAGAAAAATGGGCTGGGTGTGCAGCCCAGTGGCAGAGCATTTGCAAAGCACACAAATGTGAGGCCCTGGGTTCAACCCCCAAGTGCCGCAAAAAAATAAAATAAAATAAAATAAAATAGCTCATTAATGATTTGCATGTTGAAATAGCATTTTGGATATAATCAGTTAAGTAAAATATATCATTAAAATGAATTGCACCCACTTCCCAGCACGGAATAGGTGTTTGGGAACCTTCGGTTGGAAGAATAGATGTGAGGAAGGTAACCAAGTCAGCCTGAAAGAAGCCGGTGAGTTTCGAAAAAGGTTTGGTGGCACGACCCAGAGGGATGGAGGAGATGCCGCAGGGACCCCTCCCCAGCATCAAAAGCCCCCTTCACCAGGCAGGACTGGCAAACCACAGCCATGAACGGAGCCTGGCTGCCTGTTTATATCCAGACAGTGAGTCAGGAAAGGTTTATATTTTAAGTACTTGAAAAAAATTAAGGAAGAGGGCCAGGCGTGGTGGCACATGCCTGTAATCCCAGTGGCTTGGGAGGCGGAGGTGGAAGGATCGCAATTTCGAGACCAGAGGCAGTCTGCATAACTTAGCGAGACCCTGTCTCAAAAAGTAAAAAAAAGGGGCTGAGGTGCAGCTCAGTGGTCCAGCACTTGCAGAGCATGCAGGCTCAAGGCCCTGGGTTCAACCCCCAGTACCACAAAAAAAAAAAAAAAAAAATTAAGGAAGGAGAATGTCTTATGGTTCACAAGAAATATTTGAAATTTGGCCTTCGCTGTCCATGGATAAAGCTCTTCAGGGACATGACCGCACCCATTTGGGTCCATGTTGTCTCCAGCTGCCCCAAGCAGCACTTGCAGAGCCGAGGTGTCCTAAGAGAGAGCTCGTGGCCTGCAAAGAAGAAAATATTTACTCACTGGCCCTTTCTAGAAAGTGTGCCAGCCTGGGGCCTTCATTAAGCCTCACAGCCCCTGGGGAGGTGCTATTGGCTGGTGGGGAAACCGAGGCACCAAGGAGTTACAGAAATCGTTGAAGGGCCCTAGCCACGGGCTGTGCTCCTTGCCCTGAGGCTCCACAGTGCCCTCCCAGGACTCAGGAGCAGGCTGGGTCTGGCTCTTCCTCACTGTGCCTAGCAGAAGTGTCAGCAGCTGCTTCTGTTTTGTGGGGGTGGTGACGTGCTTGTTGGTATTACCGTCATCACCCACTGTTTTTTTGTTTTGTTTTGTTTTTTTCAATACTGGGGGTTGAGCCCAGGGCTTCACACTTGCATGCTCTGCAGGTGCTGGACCACTGAGCTGCACGCCCAGCCCATTTTTTTTACTTTTTGGGAGTGCATTGCCGATCCCTTTCCCAAGCCTACAGCACCTGGTGTTCCCAGGCGGTCTCCCATCCAAGTACTAACCAGGCCTGACCCCGCTTAGCTTCTGAGATTTGACAGGATGGGATGCCACAGGGCAACAGCTACAGGCATCCACTTTTTCAGTTGTTGAGACAGGGTCTCGCTAAGTTTCGCAGACTGCCTCTGGTCTCGAACTTGCGATCCTCCTGCCTCTACTTCCCAAGCCGCTGGGATGACAGGCGTGCGCCACCGCGCCCGGCGCGGCACCCACTCTTCAGAGGCGAGTATCCTCCAGGCTGTTCGCGGTTACAAAGCGATCACCACCAGTGCTCTGAGTGTCCCACTGTATCAGCCTGCTCTGGCTGCCAGAAAGCACCACCACACACCAGGCAGCGGAGAGCCCGGCCACCCAGTGTCCCGCAGCTCTGTGATCAGGGATGGGGCTGAAAGGGAAGGTCTGCTCTGGGCTCTCCCCTGGGGCTCCATCCTCACATGACCACCTCCCTGTGTGCCCGTCTGTGCCAGATCTCCACTCCCACGAGGACAGGGGTCATCTGGGACCTCATCCACCTCTGTAAAGACTATCTCTAGAGAAGGTCACATTCTGAGGTCCCGAGGTTAGGATTCCCAGATATGAATGGGGGGCCCACAATCCAACCCACAGCACCCCAAAGCAGAAGACTACCTCCCCGTCTCACAGATGAAGGGCCTACGGCCCAGCAAGGTCTGGGAGAGGCCTGGTCCCCACCAGGGCATGAGCTGGGGAGCGCTGGCCCCAGAAGGTGGATCCCAGCCTGGCGGGGTGAATCACGTTCACCAGGGTGGTTATAGAAGCCAAATTTCAAAATCTGGGCCCTTGCGACAGCCTCCTCCTCCTCCTTCTCTTGTGGTAATTGGCCATGGGCGCCCACGGGGGTATTGATGCTCCTCTTGTCCACACCCTAGTGGAGGCACAGTCCTCGTACCTTCTGACCTCCCCATCCCAGGGCCAGGGTTCACTTTCTTTCTTTCTTTTTTTTTTTTTGGTACTGGGGTTTGGACCCAGCACCTCGCACCTGCGTGCTCTGCAAGTGCTGGACCACTGAGCTGCACCCCAGCCCATGTTTTTTACTTTTTGAGACAATTTCGCTAAATTACGCAGACTGCCTCTGGTCTTGAACTTGCGATCCTCCTGCCTCCGCCTCCGGAGCCGATGGGATGACAGGCGTGAGCCACCTCGCCAGGCTCAGGGTTCACTTTCTCTCCGGTTCGCCCCCAGCTCAGCCTGATGCTGCCAAGCTGTGGGACCCGGTGGGCATCTCCTCTCCGGCACCCATCTATAAAGCGGGTGAGATAAGGGCAGAAGGAGCTGGCACCCAGGGAGTGCCCAGAGTAGGTGACCCTGAAGGAAGCAGTGGCACCAAGCCCTCAGGAGACCTTCGCGAGGAGTCAGCTACTAGAAACCCTCCCCATGGTCATGAGCCCTCTGCTGAGCCCCCGCTGTTGAGGCCAACCCTGCAGGGCTGACTGGTGCTGCCAGGGGGAAGCAGCAGGGTCAGGCAGAGCAGAGCTGGGCTGACGGCTGGTCCCCTAGGCCCCCTCTGGCCCCATGCCCCAAGGAAGCATCTGCCAGGCCCTCTCACCTGGGAGGTCAGGGCTGGTCCAGGCTCAGGAATTGGGGTGGTGGCCCAGAACGCCTTCCCAAGGGAGCTGCATGTAGTTTAGAGGGGAGGTCGTGAGGGGGATACAAAGGGGGCCTCTGACTGCCAGCCTCCCCAGGAACCACCCCCGCCTCCTCCTGCACCCCCGCCCTCCTCTCCCAGCAGCTGGCTGGTCCTGAGCACGTCTCTGTTGTTGTTAGGTGCCATCGAGTCGGTATCCAACTCATAGCGACCCTATGTACAATAGGCCAAACCCTATTGTCAGTGCTTCTCTGCTATCCCAGGGTTTTCAATGGCGGATTGATTTTTGGGAGTGGGTTACCAGTTCCATCTCCCAAGCCTACAGCATCTGGTGTTCCCAGGTAGTCTCCCATCCAGGTACTAACCAGGCCCAACCCTGCTTAGCTTCCGAGATCTGACGGGATCGGATGCCACAGGGCTACGGCTCCCTATTTCTCTAAGTGTCCCAAGCTGGACTGGAACTCGCTGCTTCAGCCTCCTGAGTGCTGAGATGACTGGCACGAGCCACCACACCTGGCTGTCAGGCCTTGGCAGTTTGGCGCATGCTGTCCCTTCTGCTGGGTGTCTCTCCTGTCTCCTCTACTGCCCCACCCCCACTGCCCAGCTGTAATACCCCTGGGGCCCGAAGCCCCCACGTGGGGTGTGTTATCTCGGGCTACGGCACATGGAGGCTACCCCTAGCTCCTGCACTAGGAGGCCCAGCAGCTGCACACCTTGCCTTTCAGCAACCCACCTCATATGCCAGATGAGGAAACTGAGGCACAGAGGGCCAGGTCACGCAGCAGTAGCCAAGAGCCCCCGTGAACTGAGTGAGCCCTTCAGCTTCTGAGGCTTAGTTTCTTCATCCACAGAAGGAGCAAATCCCACCCCCCTGGGGGGAGAGCCAGCGGAGCACATGTGGCTGGGGTCCTCTGCGCCCTGTGGGTCAGAGCCAGGCATGGCAGGCAGCGTCCCCTGGGAAGCCGGGCACAGTGGCAGGCTGGGGTGCCCTGGGGCTCAGGACTAGCACCCACTGTCTGCTGTTGGCTCTCTGTCTGTCTTCTGAGATCAGATGGGAGGATCCCCCAGTCCTCTGAGCCCAGCCCAAGCCGTAAGCTGTGGTCACGGAGGGCAGCTTGCTGGATGGCCCAGGCTGAACACCTGGATTTCCCCATCAGCCTCACGGAGACCAAGAAGCTTCTGGAAGGAATATGTCTCAAGGTTCTGTGGCCTTGGAGGCAAGGAGTCTGTGACCCACCCCTGCCGCCTCCACCACTGTTTCCTTCACGAGGGAGTCTCGGGTAAGCAACTTCATCACCTCCTCCCCACAGGCCTTGCGGTCAGGATGCCATCCCGTCTAATAGATGAGGAAACTGAGGCTTGGGCCGGTGAAGGTGGTGGGTGTGGTCACGTCTCCTCTCTCCCCTGCTGCCCAGGCCTAAGGGGCTCAGGGTCCCAGAGGGACAGGCAGACCTTGCCAGAGCCCCCAGCTCTGTTACCCCCTCTGGAGTCCAAGTCCACTGGGGGCCCCTACATGCGGGACACGAGGACCCTTTACCCCGGGGCTGCTGAGCCTGTGGGCCCATGGGCCGCGCCTGCTGTGTGCCTCTGCTGCGGGGTTCCCGGGGGAGGATGAGGTGCCCTTGGCTCTGGAGGACCCCGGGGGCAGTAGGAAGGAGGGGCCTCGGCGCAGCCCCTGGCCAGCTCCCGGGATACCCTGGGCCCAGTGCAACTCCCCAGGCAACAGACCAGGCATCTGAAGACAGCAGAGGGCAGCGAGGCACCGGCGCCCACTCTCAGAGGAGCCTGGGCCCTGGGCATGGCAGACCCCAGAGCCTGTGCTGGGAGCAGAGAGGACAGGGTCAGGGGGTGCGGGTGATCCACCATGGGAGGCAAGGCGCACCGGGGGCAGGAAGGCAGGCTGGGCGAGGTGAGTGTGCGCGTCAGCACACACACACTCGCGCACGCACGTGTGCGGGAGCGTGTCTCCTGGGGGTCTGAGGGCGACGCGGGCGGGCGTGTGCCTCCCGACTCCAGCCATGTGTCCTGGAGCCTCTTCCCACCACAAGCCTCGAGACTCTCATTGGCACGAGAGGATCGAATGCTGCAACAGTCTATGCCGACACCACTTGCCGTGCACACGGGGAAACTGAGGCACAGAGCGAGGCAGCGGGTGCCTGACCTTGAGGCCTGAAGAGGGTAGAGCAGACTTGAACATCTGGATCTGCCTGCACCCCATCCCTCATCGGGGCAGGGATACCCTCAGCACGGCCCTGGGACCTGCTCACCCACATGGCCTGGAACCAGAGGGCTGATGTCGTGCAAGTCAGGTGCTGGGCCTGGCGTCAGAGCAGAGTCCAGAAACCCTCCTTGGCTTCTGTAAGGGGCGTGCCTTGCTCAATGCTGCAGATGTGCCCACTGAAGCCGGCTCACTGTGACCTCCCCAGCCACAGATGGGGCTCCCCCTAGCAGCCCTGCCTCAGGATCGTGGCTGCATCCTTGGGCTCACACTGCCCCCTGCTAGGCCCAGGCCTTTTCCTGTGGAGGACCAGGCCTGGCTGCTCGATCTCTGTGTTCTCTGCATCTAAGGAGGGCACCCCAGGGGCCTGTTCCCCGATTGCAGGGGCCACTGGCAGCACAGCAGCCACAGCCTCTGCTCTTAGAGCAGGCGGGGAGGACACAGCCTAAGGCTCCCGGGTGTGGGGTGCCGGCAGGGCCAGACCGACCCAGCAGGCTGGGCAAGAACTGGGGAGCCTCATTTCCTCCCTGCACCACGCCCCTACAGGATGAAGTGACCTTATTCCTGGCCTTGAGGACAGCCTGGGGCAGCGGACAGAGAGACCAGCCAGTGCTCTGCCCACACCTCATGTGTGCCCGGGCGACCCTGACGTTCACCCACTTCTTGCCTTGGTCAGCAGAGATCAGAACCTAGCACCCAAGGTGCTGGGTGCCACCAGTGAACAAGGGGCAAACAAGGTTCAGAGGGTAGCAATGGGTCAGCAGGTGCCGGCCGTGGAGATGCTTCAGGCTCCGATGACACCGTGTTGGAGAGAGTGACCAGGCCACACCCATGTGAGGACTGAGCAGGAGCAGAGACAGGCAGGCCAAGGGGCCCCTGTGGGCCTGGGAGGCGCCAGCCCTTCAAACGTGCCGTCCCCTCGGAATCCGGTTATGGCGCCTCCCACTCCAGCCTTTGCCCAGCGCCAGGTTCTGTGCTTGACAGCCCCGGCAGTGCATGGGGTTCAGAGCCCCCCTAGGAGGGTTCTGCTGTGGAGTCAGCAGTGTAGACTCCAGTTCTGGTTTGGCCCAGTTGGCTGGGTGGCTTTAGGTGTGCCACTGAACTGCTCTGGGCCTCGGTTTCCTAATCTGAGCAAACGGAATAATGACGGCCCTTATTCAATGAAATGCGCTCTTGGGGGCTAAATGAGCTGCTGCAGCGATGCAGCCCCAGGCAGAAGGCCCCTCGGCCACCCCATCAGGCCACAGGCTCGGGTCGCTTCCCTAAGACCCTCCTCCCCAGCCAGTCCCTGGACCCCTGCTGTTGGGCCACAGAGTTCTCCCTCCCCTCTGTCCCTAGCTCTTCTGCCAGCACAAGGCTCCAAGCTGACCACTGTGGCCTCAGAGGTCTTGGGAATGGGGGATGGGGAGGGGGTGCTCTATGGGAAAGCTTCAGGCAGAGAAGCCACAAGAGAGCAGGTCACCTGGCCCAGGAGGAAGGGGGAAGAAACCAAAGGGTTTCCAGCAGGGGCAGCACCTTATCCACCGTGTTTGAAAATGATGACTCTGGCCGTGTGCGGTGGCGCACGCCCGTAATCCCAGAAGCTCTGGGAGGTGGAGGCAGGAGGATTGCAAGTTTGAGACCAGAGGCAGCCTGCATAACTTAGCGAGACCCTTTCTCAAAAAGTAAAAAAAAAATGGGCTGAGGCTGCAGCTCAGTGATCCAGCACTTGCAAAGCATGCAAGTGCAAGGCTCTGGGTTCAACCCTCAGCACCGCAAAAAAAAATAAAATAAAATAAAATAAATAAAAAGAAAGAAAGTAAGAAAGAAAAAAGAAAAAGAAAAAGAAAAAGATGATTCTGGAAACTCTGGTAAACTGTGCCTGGAGAGGGCCAGGCCGGACGCCAAGAATGAGGTGTGGCGGAGCTGGGAAGCCTGGGCCAGTAGGCCAAGGTCATGCAGCTCTGTCCTTCCAGACCCCCACACGCGCCATCCCGAGCCTGCTGCGAAGGGCCCAGCGAAGCCTTCCAGCCAGAGGTGGCGATGGGGCTCATGGCTGCAGGAGCCTGGCCGGCCGGGTCAAATTCTGGGAGCCGAGCCCTGGGCGGCCACTCCCTGTGCCCTGCTTGGTCTTTCCTTGCAGGGCACTCCCGTCCTCGCCTGCTTTGCTGCGCTGGCCTCCGCCTGCCCTCCACGCCCGTCCGCCCCCTTCCCGCCAGCCCTCCTTGGCTGCCTCACGCACCCTCATTCCTTCCCACCATTGTCTGAGGCTCTGTCCCACCCAAGGTGGGCGGCCTGCGGGGCAGTGCCAGTGCTAAGGCAATCGCTCTTCTGGTGGGAAAGCACGGCCTTGCGTGCCAGGGAGGCTGGCTGGGAACCCCTCACGGCTGGGCCCTGTGCATACTTAGCTCCCCAGCCCTTGCCCCTGGCCAAGTGTTCGCATAGCAGCAGACTCCCCGGGCTGCACTGCCCGGCCCCTGAGCCTTGCTGGAGCAGGGCTGTCTGCTGCGTGGGAAGAGATGGCCAGGGTCAGGGCTTAGCGTCCACACCAACAAGAATCAGGGCTTAGTCTGTGATAAAGGCAGGGGCAAAGAGTGTCAAGGGTCAGGCTCAATGTGTTTCCAGGATCAGGGCTCAGTGTGTGAATGGGATCAGGGCCAGGGCTGAGTCTTGACCGGGTCCAGAGCTCAGTGTCTGCTCAGGATCAAACCTCAGTCTATGACCAGAGTTAGGTCAGTTTGTGGACTGGGATCAGCATCCGCCCGCCCCTGAGGTGGCCCGAGGCCCCTGTACCAGGACCCCCCAGCCTCCAGGTTCTTCTGGCATGGGGCACCATGGAGACCCGCTAGGCCACTGGGAGGTGAGAGGGTACCTCCAGCCAGGCTGCGGTTAGGTGGCCCTCAGGTCTGGGGCACCCTGAACAGTGCATGGCAGAGAATAGATGATTCTCAAATGACAGAGAAAAAAGAAGAGAGCAGGGCACAGCGGCCACTCAGGAGGCTGAGGCAGGAGGATCACGACTTCCAGGCCAGCCTGGGCTACATACAAGCTCCACACAGTCTCACAAAGAAAAAAAAGGATGAGGCAGGTTGACCTGGTTGGAGATAAGAGGCTGGTCCACCCCGAGGCCGCCCTAGGCTGCTGTCACATCACGTCCGTGTGGAGTCCTACTGGCAGTCACAGTCTGAGCCCTGATCCTACTCACAGACTAGTCCAAATCCTCGTAGCAGAGTGAGTCCTAGCTAGTCACACACTGGATGCTGATCCCAGTCCACAAGTTGACCTAACTCTGGTCATAGACTGAGGTTTGATCCTGAGCAGACACTGAGCTCTAGACCGGGTCAAGACTCAGCCCTGGCCCTGATCCCATTCGCACACTGAGCCCTGATCCTGGAAACACATTGAGCCTGACCCTTGACACTCTTTGCCCCTGCCTTTATCACAGACTAAGCCCTGATTCTTGTTGGTGTGGACGCTAAGCCCTGACCCTGGTTACCCATTAAACCCTGGCCTTTTCCTCGGCTTAACACTGGCTCTGGCTTTATAGACTGAGCCCTGACCCTGTTTTCTCCCGGGTGAGCCTGACCCTGTTTACTAAGGTATGAGCCCTTTGCTATCTGTTCCACCTGCCTCACCAGATGGCCTGGAGAGATGGCTCT
The DNA here is from genome assembly GCA_007922755.1 of Pedetes capensis. Classification (NCBI taxonomy): domain Eukaryota; kingdom Metazoa; phylum Chordata; class Mammalia; order Rodentia; family Pedetidae; genus Pedetes; species Pedetes capensis. The sequence goes on along the minus strand of VMDO01000027.1, from coordinate 284,263 downwards.
GGGCTCGGTTCCACCCCAGCCCCCACCTCTGCCCCAACCCAAGGTGGGCCGAGGAGTGCCTTCCCAGGCTGCAGATTAAGGAGGGCTGAGCCTGTCACTCACTGCCAGCCTGCAGCCCCGCCCTTCCCGGCTGGCTCTGGGTCGGCCATGCTCTCTAGGGGTGACCCTGAGTCCAAACACTCCTGGGAGCTGGGAAAGCTGGCAGATGCCACACCTGCCGCTGCAAAATGGGGTCAGCACCCTCCACAGTTCTTGGCCCCAGACTTCAGTTGCCCCTACAACTTTTGTGGCTCTCCTCTCTCAGGGTCAGATACTACCGACCCTGCCACATGCAGCCACTAGCAGGACCACTGCCCTGGATCCAGAGCAATCTCCCCGCTTGGTCACGCAGCCCCGCTACCTTTGGGAAGTGCCCTCTCCTACCTCCTCTTACAAAACAAAAACCGGCTGGTCTCCCTGGCACACTGTGTAAGCCCAGCAACTCGAGGGGCCTCAGGCAGGAAGATGCCAAGTTCAAGACCAGAAGCAGCGTGCACAATTTGCCAAGACCCTGTCTCAAATAAAAAATAGAAATGAATTTTAAAAAGGACTAGGGGTGCAGCTCAGTGGTGGAACACTTGCTAACATGCTTGGAGCCCTGGGTTCAACGCCCCAGTACTGCAAAACAAAACAAAACAAAACAACCACCATTTGTTATTCACCTGTGGGAATTTGTGTCCCCGGTGCAGAATAGCACAGACAGGGCCTGCTAGGGCTGCACAGAGCGAATGAGGGCTGGGTCCACCCCACGTTTTCCCTGGCTGGCTTGCTTCTTCCTTCCTTCCTTCCTTTCTTCCTTCCTTCCTTCCTTTCTTCCATCCTTCCTTCCTTCCTTTCTCTCTCTCTGTCTTTCTTTCCTTCCTTCCTTCTTTTCTCTTCTCTCTTTCCTTCCTTCCTTCCGTCCTTCTTCCTTCCTTCCTTCTTTCCTTCCTTCTTCCTTCCTTCCTTTCTCTCTCTCTCCTTCCTTCCTTCTTTTCCTTCCTCCCTCCCTTCCTTTCTCTCTCTCTTTCTTTCTTTCTTTCTTCCATCCTTCCTTCCTGCCTTCCTTTCTCTCTCTCTCCTTCCTTCCTTCCTTCCTTCCTTCCTTCCTTCCTTCTTTCCTTCCTTCCTTCCTTCCTCCCTCCCTCCCTCCCTCCCTTTCTCTCTTCCTTCCTTCCTTCTTTTCCTTCCTCCCTCCCTCCCTCCCCTTCTCTCTCTTTCTTTCTTTCTTTCTTTTTTGCGATATTGGGGGGCTGAACCCAGCGCCTCACACATACTTTGCAAGTGCTCTACCACTGAGCTGCATCTCTGGCCCCCCCCACCACACTTTTAAGTTTTTTTTTTTTTTTTTTTTTTTTTTGCGGTACTGGGGGTTGAACCCAGGGCCTTGCGCCTGCATGCTCTGCAAGTGCTGGACCACTGAGCTGCTTCCCCAGACCATTCTTTTTTCTACTTTTTGAGACAGGGTCTCCCTAAGTTATGCAGACTGCCTCTGGTCTCAAATTTGCAATCCTCCCACCTCCGCCTCCCGAGACACTGGGATTACAGGCATGTGCCACTGCACCTGGCTAAGTTTTTCATCTTGAGACAAGGGCTTGCTGAGTTGTGCAGGCTGCCTCTAGCCTCTAACTTGCAATCCTCCTGCCTACACCTCTCCAGTTACTGGGATGACAGGTGTGAGCCTCCAAGCCTGGCTCCCAGCTTGCTTCTGACCAGAGCCTGGGCAGCGAGGCTGGTGCCCATCTCACAGGTAAGAAAACAGAGGCTCACGGAGGCTTTGACAAGCACGCGTGGCAGCCTCCCCCCAGCAATCAGGGATTCCGCTCTGCAGCCTGTGTGCTACCCATACCTTGTGCTGCTCACTCCACCTTCAACCTCCCCAACCCCCATCATCAACCCCTGGTACCAAGGAGGCCCCGCACTCTCTGTCCTTAGGCTGAAGGACCCTTTAAAATGCCCACTTCCCCTCCCCCCTCCTGTGCTCAGCCCCTCCAGAGACCCACATGCCTATGGAAGGCTGCCACCCGCCCCTGAGCCCGTCTTCCTAAGCATTTCCAGCCTCCAGGCCTCCGCTTTTCAGCTCGGCTGCTGGCCCCTGGCTGTGAGCCCCTCGAGGCCAGCTTCCCACCTCGCAGGGACCCACGCTGCTAGCTGAATGGATGGGCGCGAGGGTGTGTGGCCCAGCAGGAGCGTGGCCGTCTGGGCTGCCCCGCGTTCCAGCACAGCCTGGGGAGGAGGTGAGTTCCCGCCACAGCCCACACCCCAGGCATTCTCATTTGTCCACTGTGGGCTGTGGGCTGGGAGTAGCTCATGGAAGGCAGGTCGGCAATGGATGGGAAGGGGAGAGTGGCCACTTGCTGCATGCAGGCAACTGGGGGAGGGACCGAGCTGGTTTCCGAGTGGATGCCCCTCCTTCCGGCTGATCCACCCTCCTTAACCCCCATCAGGCCCTTCCCCAAGTCCCCTCCCAGAGGGAGGCTCACTGCCCCAGCCCTTCCCTCCTTCCCTTTCTCCAAGCAGCTCTCACCCTCTGATAGCGGCCACTGGCCTCCGTCCACTCTGTCCCCTGCTGGGCTGCAGTTCCCAGGAGCGGGCTGGTCTGTATTCTTTTTTTTTTTTTTTTTTTTGGTACTGGGCATTGAACCCAGGGCCTCGCGCCTGCATGCTCTGCAAGTGCTGGACCACTGAGCTACACCCCCAGCCCATATTTTTTATTTTTTGAGACAAGGTCTTGCTAAATTTCGCAGACTTCCTCTGGTCTCCAACCTGCGATCCTCCCGCCTCCGCCTCCCAAGCCGCTGGGATTACAGGTGTGCACCACCGTGCCCGGCCTGGTCTGTATTCTTTGTCACCTCCGAGACAGCTCGGAGCAATAACTGAACAAATGAGTGAGTGCATGGATCAGCCTGTGGCACCCAGGGAGTCCGTATTAGCTCCGGGTGCAATAAGGCCTTGGGGGGCTGAGGTCCTTCCCTTGCCTCTTGAGTCCCATCTGTGAAGTGGAGAGGGGACGATCTGAGCCCATGGGGCACTGTGGGGGTCCCAAAAGGTCTGTGAACAGGAAGAGCATCTCATAAAGGGTGGTTGTTGTTGTTAGGTGCCGTCGAGTCTTGTCCGACTCATAGCGATCCTCATAGGGTTGTCAATGGCTGACTGTTTCAGGATTGCCTTGAGAGTGGATTTCCAGGTCCTTCTCCCATTTTTGTGGTGCTGGGAATCGACTTGGGACCTCAGAGACTGCAGAGTGGCGCTCTACCAACTGAGCTAAATCCCAGCCCTCGTACAGGGTAGCCCATTCTTTATTTGTTTTCTATTTTTTGTTTTTGTTTTGTTCTGTGAGACAGGTTCTATGAGGCAGCCCCGGCTGTCTTCCAACTTTATGATCCTCCTCCTTGGCCTCCCGAGTGTTGGGATCACAGGCGTGCGCCACCAGCCTGGCTCCGATTGTTCTTCGAGCAATGACTCAGGACACTTAGCCAAGCCAAGCTCAGCTTTATTTTTGCTGAGTGCAGGGGAGATAGGAATTATCATCTGGGTGTGGGGGGTGGGCATCTGGGAGGGCTTCCTGCATGAGGCACACTTGGCTGAGGGAGGCCCAAGGAGAAGGAGCAGTGGTGTCAGGAGGGACTGGCGTGAGCACAGGCCAGAGGAGGGGAGACAATGCGGAGGGCTGAAGGGGCTGCCACCGAGCCAGGCCCGGTGGCAGCCTGAACACACACCCTTGGTTTAGGACAGTGGCCTGGTGGGGACATCTGGGAGGGAGGAACACCCAGGACCTGCCCTGCCCTAATGACACCGGCAGGTGAGGTGGCCCCACACATCAGCTGCCTTCACCCTTCCTCTGACAGCCCAGCCAGCTGCTCCACCCTGCCACGTGCGTGGGTGGCCGGCCCCTCCCTTCTCTCCAGGTCACCCTGGTCATTTGCCTCAAGGCTGTGGCTCCAATGCCCGACTGCACTGAGGCGACCCTGTCCTGTGCAGGCAGTGGACTCCAGATGTGGCGCTGCATCCCCATCCCCACCCCCACCCCCAGAAGGCTGGGAAGTTCCTGGCAAGCCCCGTGGCTGTGGGCGAGGGGCACAAGGACTCCGAGCCAGCCAGCCTGCCGGGGTTCATAGCCCGGCTTAGCCACGGGCTCAATGCTTGACTCCAGGTCAGCTACCTCCTTGTCTGTGCCTCAGTTTCCTTTTCTAACAGATGGGGGTGCTAACTGCACCAAGCCCAGGGCTGCTATGAGCATGACGTGGCTTGTATGGTTTGGTTTGGTTTGAGGTAGGGTCTCGCCTCAAAGCCTAGGCTGAGCGGGAACTCACTACGTAGCACAGGCTGGCCTTAACCTCGTCGTCGTCAGCCTGCCTCCGCCTCCCGAGTTCTGGCGTTACCGGCGTATGCCACCATGCCTGGCTCATGAGACAGCTTTGGTCAGGCAGCTGCCCCCTGGGGCTTGTCCATCATCATTCAGGGCCCGTAAACGCTGAGCAGTGACCCATTTTATTTCACTATTTATTTATTCATTTATTTTTTGAGATGTTTTTTCCTCATTTTGAGTCATGCCACAGCAGCAGAAGGAGGTCCCAAGGGCTTTACTCCATTGCCCTCATTAACGTTGACTCTACTTTGAGGAGGCAACTCTTCCCCAGTCGTCTCTTAAATGCCTTCCAGCCTGAAGGGCTCATTTTTTACTATTATATTTGACAGTAGGGGCTGGGATTTAGCTCAGTTGGTAGAGTGCTGCTCTGCAATCTCTGAGGTCCCGAGTTCGATTCCCAGCACTGCGAAAATGGGAGAAGGATGTGGCAACCCACTCCCAAGGCAATCTCGAAACAATCTGCCATTGAAAACCCTATGAGAGTCGCTATGAGTCGGACATGACTCGACAGCACCTAACAACAACAATAACCTAATATTTGACATTGCTTCTCTCTATTCATAGGGTTTTCAATGGCTGTTTCAGGAGTGGGCTGCCAGGTCCTTTTCCCTAGTTTGTCTTAGTCTGAAGTGCTGGACTTGTCTCCCGGGCACCTTTTTGAGATTGAATCCAAGCCCGCACACGTGCTAGGTAAGAGCTCTACCGCTGAGCTACATCCCTAGCCCCAGAGACCTATTCACAGCCAGGATCGACTATATGATTTTTAGGCCAGGTACAAAATGAAAAACGGGCTCCTTGTTTACAAACTATTAGGGATTACAAACTGGCAGCAGCAGAGCGTTCAACCAAGGGTGCTGCCTTCTGCCCGTGGGGCCTTCTGTGACTGCCTGGGTTGCGTGCCATGGCCCCCACAAGTGGAGTAAAGTGGGGACTTGAACCCAGGCCACTGGCACCCATTCTCCCCTCTATGCCTCCTGGAGTCTTCATTTATGGGGATCAAACCCAGGGACTCGCATGTGGTCGGCAGGTGTCCTAGCACTAAGCTGCACCCCAGCACCTGAGTTCTCTTTTTAAAAGTCCCTTGGCACAAAGCTCCCTTCTCCCCAGGCCCTCAACCCCAGGGGATGTTGGTGTCTGATTTTATTATTTATCTACCATGCATATATAATTGTGGGATATACCATGATCCCCCACGTCTGTCAGCTTGTCGGGCTGTGGGAGCTTGCGTGTTGCTGTGATGCTGAAAGCTATGCCACCAGTATCTCAGATACCAGCAGGGCCACCCATGGTGGACAGGTTTCAGCTGAGCTTCCAGACTAAGACAGACTAGGGAAGAGGACCTGGCAGCCCACTCCTGAAACAACTAGCCATTGAAAACCCTGTGAATAGCAGAGAAGCACTGTCAAATACAGTGCCAGAAAATGAGCCCTTCAGGCTGGAAGGCATTTAAGAGATGACTGGGGAAGAGTTGCCTCCTCAAAGTAGTTGTTAGGTGCCATCGAGTCGAGTCCGACTCATAGCGACCCTTATAGGGTTTTCAATGGCTGTTTCGGGATTGCCTCGAGAGTGGGTTGCCACGTCCTTCTCCCATTTTGCAATGCTGGAAATGGAACTCAAGACCTCAGAGACTGCAGAGCAGCACTCTACCAACTGAGCTAAATCCCAGCGCCTCCTCAAAGTAGAGTCAACATTAGTGAGGGCAATGGGGTAAAGCCCCTGGGATCTCCTTCTGCTGCTGTGGCATGACTCAAAAGGAGGAAAAAACATAGTGACCACAACAATAGGCTCAAATATAAAAAGACTGTGTAACAGTGTATGGCACAGTGTAGAATGGCTGTGAGTCAGATACGCCTCGACGGCGACTCGACGGCACACAACAACAAAAATACCACGATCAACAAGAAAGGCATAGCACGGTCACCAACATGCACTCCCTAGATCTGGACGCTGCCACCAGCTTATTGCCTTCCCCCATACACCCCCTGGCCCAAGCCTCTGCTGAGCATCGGGCTTCACCTCTCCTGAGATCTTCTTTGTTTTATTTTGCTTTGTTCTGATCTTTGAGGGTGGACTTGAACCCTCAGTCCTCCTGCCTCATTCTCCTGAGTGCTGGCATTGTCTCCTGGGCACCTTCTAATGGCCAGCACTGGCCTGGGAACAGCTGCCCTTCCTGGCACAGTGGCCTTTACTGAGCTGCCCCCGTGCCTTGGTGGGTCCTTTGTGGTCATGTTTCTCATGTGATCCTCACCACAGCCCCGTACTATGGGGTCAGATTCTGCCCACCCCACAGATGAGGAAACTGAGGCTCAGGGAGGGGCTGGGGCTCACCCAGAATGGAGAGACAGTGGAATGGCCTGGAAGGAGCCTGAGCTTCCGGTAAGACACACCTGCAGCAGATGCCATGTGACCCCAGACATCCGCATGACCTGGGTCACAGCCGGGTAGCCGTAGGACTCCTGGCTGTTGTGTAACCCCAGGCACACATGCGCTTGCAGGTAACCATAGGAGCCGCGTGGCCGTGGGAAGCCACAGGACCACCCAGAAGCCACACAGCCTAGGAGGCTACATGACCTGGAAGCCTTATAACCCAGGAAGTTCTCTGCTTTGCAGCCAGTTCCAGCACCCAAAGTTCGGACACAGATTTGTGCCCAATCCTGGGGCTGCTTTGAGGCCCCTTAGTGCCCAGGACACCTGGGCAGGTATGTGCCCTACGGGGTCCCAGTTCTCTCTGTGGGCAACTGGGGGGGCCTTGATGATCTCAGCCAGGTATGGGCCCATCCAGCTGTATTCTAGGGAGTCACTCCCCCAGCTTCCACCTTCTGCATTCTTCCTGGGATGGGCACTATGAGGTGTTTCTCCAAGGTCACATGGTGGGCACAGTGGGGAGAGGCTGAAACCCAGGGTCTTTGCTCTCCTGGTCCAGGTCACTCATGGGGAGGGAGGGCCCTGTGGAGGCATGGAGACGTAGATGGACCATCAGCCCCTGGGAGAGAGGAACAGGGCGTGGCTCCAGGCCATTGCCCAGAAACCGAGGGCAGTAAATGAGAACACTAACTAACGAATTAACACAGTGGGATTCAGAAAAAAAAAGTGTCTGTTGCTTTAAGAAAATTTGTAGATCAAGAGAGGAGATGCTCAAGGGACGATTGAGTCAGGACACGGATTCAGCTCCTATCTTCTCTTGCCTCCTGGTTTGGGGCCACCTCTCCCACCCTTACTGTGTGGGCTGAGGTCCCTGGAGGGAACTCTTGCCTCAGTTTTCTTTCTTTTCTTTTCTTTTCTTTTTTTCTTTGCGGTACTGAGGACTGAACCCAGGGCCTCGCACCTGCATGCTTTGCAAGTGCTGGACCACTGAGCTGCGCCCCCAGCCCACTTTTTAACTTTTTGAGACAGGGTCTCCCTAAGTTACACAGACTGGGTCTAGTCTCGAACTTGCGATCCTCCTGCGTCACCTCCCAAGCCGCTGGGATTACAGGCATGCGCCACTGCGCCCAGCTTTGCCTCAGTTTTCTAAGAGGATCTGGCAAGATATGGAAGGGACTTTAATGAGCGAGGGTATTATTGTTGTTTTTGTTTGTTTGCTTGTTTTGAGATAGGGTCTTGCTCTGTAGCCCACTGGCCTTCAACTCGAGATCCTCCTGGAGTGGGCTTCAGAGTCCTGGGATCCCAGGCGTGTGCCAGCACGGGGCAGTGGGAGCCGCCCAGGCTTAAGGAAGGCTCCCATGCACATTGCCTCCCTCCCTTTCCAGAAACCAGGAAGTCCAAAGTCACCGCTTATCAGACACTGCCATGGCAGGAGAGGGGCCAGGACACCCCCAGAAGAGTCCAGAGGTTGCTTCAGAGGTTGGCAGGGAAGGGGCCCCAGAGGAGGGGAGGGAGCCGGGTCTCCAAGGAATGTGAACACCTGGGCCCCCGCACTTTTATCTCTCAGCAGCCCTCCACCCTTTACCCCGGGGCCATCTTCCTGCCCTCAGCCCTCAGCTCTTCCTGCAAGCCAGAGGCTGCTCAGGCAAGCCCCGTGCCCCTGTGAGCCTCAGTTACTTTGTCTGTGAAGTGGATGAACACTGGCACCTGAGGGTGATGAGGACGGAGGGCGAGGGTTGGGTGTGAATGGCAGTCATCCCTCTGCCTTGCTTTGTGTGCTGTGTAAACTCCTACATCTCAGCTGTGGTCTAGCCGGGCTGCCACAAGATCCAGAGGTGGGAGCCTTGCTTTCTCAACCCAGACCTGCAGCTGTGCCGGAAAGCCAGCGGCCAGCAGCTGGCTCCGGGTTGGACACACAGTGGGGATGTGGAGGGCAGGGCTTATTGTTGTCAGGTGCCTTTAAGTCAGGTCCAATTCATAATGACCCTCTGTACAACAGAATGAAGCACTATCTGACACTGTGCCGTGCACACGATCTTTTTCATGTTTAAGCCCATTGTTGCAGTCACTGTGTCAATCCATCTAGTAGAGGGTCTTCCTTTTTTTGTTGTCCTGCCACTCTCCCAAACATGATGTCCTTCTCTGGCAAGGGCAGGGCATCACGGTAAAAGGGTTGGTTCCTTCACATCTAAGGCACAGGAAAGGACAGGAGAGGGAGGATGCCAGCTGTGGGGAGACGGAACCCTTCATTCACTCATTTGCCACCCTGTTTACCCAGCAACTGCCAAGCTGTGCTCCCGGCAGGAGTCCTGGCTCTGTCACCTGCCACTGCACAGGCTCTTCCGCCCCAGCTTCCTGGTCTGTAGGATGCAGCTATCTCAGAGACTGCATGTGCATACAGGCACAGGGACAAGGGACAAGAAGACAGGTCCACAGGTGAGGCGGGAAGTGTGCACAGGCAGTGGAAGAAACCCGCCACCCCCCCGCCCCCGTGCTCCAGGCTCCTCCCAAGGTTGGGGCAGTTGGCATGCTATACAAATAAGGACCTGGATTTGCTACACAGTTTGCGGGGACCTTCTTAAGAATTGTCAAGCACTTGAAGAAGGGGACAGCAGAGTGATAAACCAAGCAGGCTTTTCTGACTACAGAGCCTGTGCCACTACTCATGTGCACAGCCAGGACAAGTAAGGGCCCAGGCATGGCCTGCTCAGGAACCCGGCCAGGCGCAGAGCTTTCTGAGCCCTCGGCATGACGGCTGCCCCGAGCCCAGCTCTCTCATCCCAGGACTGGGGGGCCCGGCCATTCACCGGGGTGGAGCTGGAGATGCCATGTGGGGGCTGAGGACTCCATGCCCTGACGGCTGTGGGCAGCTGGACAGCAGAGTCACAGTCCTCAGATACACCTTAACCCTTCTTCTTCTTCTTCTTTTTTTTTTTTTTTTGCAGTACTGGGGCTTGAACCCAGGGCCTCGCGCTTGCACGCAAGTGCTGGACCACTGAGCTACACGCCCAGCCCTTTTTTTTTCTTCTTTTTTTTTACTTTTTTTTGAGACAGGGTCTCGCTAAATTACGCAGACTGCCTCTGGTCTTGAACTTGCGATCCTCCTGTCTCTGCCTTCCAAGCTGCTGGGATTACAGGTGTGCGCCACCATGCCCGGCCCCCACCTTAACCCTTCTTGATGGCAGCAGCCGGGATGAGGCCCTGGCTGGCCAGGTTGGGACAAAGTGCCAGCAGGGTGCCCAAGCCCGGCTCTCTCACACGCACGTGCAGGGGCCCATGGGCAGCGCTGCCACTCAGAGCACAGTGAGACGTGCTCTGCCTCAGCTTCACTCTGGGCTCTGCATCTAACTCCAGGGCACCTTACGAAGACCTAGGCACACAAAGACCTAGGCACACGCGCTCTCGTGTGCATTCGAGTCACCTCTGAGAAACGTTTTTGGAGCACCTGTAACGAGTCCAGCCTTCCACTGGGCTCCACGGTTATGGCAGCTCGGAACCCATTCCCTCTTCAGGATGGGCTTCCCATGCCTCTGTGGGATCCTTAGGGAGGGGGGCTGATTGTGCTCCCGGTTCTAGCCCGGGAGGCCAGCATGGCAGTGTGCACACACACAGGAACTCACTAATTACTTGCTGATGAATGAAAATGGAAAAGGTTCAATGAATACCAGCAGTTAGTGAATAATTAAGTAAAGTTACTAAGTCCTTATTTGGTGCTCCTTCCTCTATTGTCTTTTTAAAAATCATCATCATGCTGGGTGTGGTGGCGCATGCCTGTAATCCCAGCGGCTCAGGAGGCGGAGGCAGGAGGAGGGCGAGTTCGAGACCAGAGACAGTCTGAGTAATTTAGCGAGACCCTGTCTCAAAAAAGTTAAAAAAGGCTGAGGGTGCAGCTCAGTGGTCCAGCACTTGCAAAGCATGCAGGCGTGGGGCCCTGGGTTCAACCCCCAGTATGGGGAAAAAAAAATCATCATCATTTTTTATTTTATATAATCCTCATGACAACTGTGAACTACGTATTATTAGAATGCTTGCTTCCAGAGGAGGACTCAGTGAGGCTCCGTAAGGCACCCGGGTCACATGTTTGTTACACTGCCCAGCTGGAGTTCCTTCTGCTTCCATCTTTTGGCTGTGGAGTCAAAAATCAACAGGGGAGCCAGGCGCAGTGGCCCACGCCTGTAATCCCAGTGGCTTGGGAGGCAGAGGCAGGAGGATCGCAAGTTTGAGACCAGAGGCAGTCTGTGTAACTTAATGAGACCCTGTTTCAAAAAGTAAAAAAAAAAATGGGCTGAGGTTGCAGCTCAGTGGTCCAGCACTTGCAGCGCATGCAGACTCGAGGCCCTGGGTTCAACCCCCAGTACTGGAAAAAAAAAAGAAAAAATCAACAGGGGAGGCAGCTATTCAGCCATGAGCACCTGCGATTGTCAGGTGCTGCTCTGGGGTATGCATGCACTCCACTGGCATTCTTTGGGCTCTTTATTGAGGGGTCACATGCACCTGGAGGAGCACACATCTTGTCTGCACAGCTGGAGGAATTGTCACAAACCAAGCACGCTACATAGCCAGCACCCAAACCAGGAGCCTCTGTGCTCACTTCCTGGCGGTGACACTCCTCTCTTAAGGTCAACCACTGTCCTGCCGCCTTACACCAGCCATATACTTCCACCACTTCGCACACGTGGAAACTTATGTTTTTAATATCTGACCTCTTCTGCGAAACATCATTTGTGAGAGTCATACATATTGTGTGGAGTTGTAAATTGCTAATTGTCATTGTTGTTATTTTGCTGAATGAAGACATCACAATGTAGGGACCCCTGCAATGGCTGATGAGTACTTAGTTTCCAGTTTGGGGCTGCTATAAATGCTGCTGCTATGAACAGAAATATGAAGTTAGATATGCCCCTTGGAGCAAAAACACTAGATAATTGAGCCTTTCCTTCCCCTTCCTTTTCCTTCTCCTTTTCCTTTAAAGACAGGGTCTTAGTATGCAGCCCAGGCTGGCCAGGAACCTAAGATCCTCACAAAAGCTGGGATGACAGCATAGGCACCTGGCTCATAATTGAATCCTTAAAAGCACATTTCCAAGGTGGTTGTATGCCTTGCATCCCCACCAGCAGTGTAGGAGAGTTCCAGTTGCTCCACTTCCTTGTCAACGCTTGGTATTCTCAAGTTTTCCCATTTTGGCTGTTGTACGGGCTGTTGGGTGCACTTCATTTCTAAATTCCTTCTAAACTCAGAGATGGATTGTATGATCACTGCCTTACAAATGAATACACCTCTGGGCGTATTCAGCTGGAGTAATTTTCCAAAGCCACTTTAAACCCTGGCAAAGGCTTAGGGCTGGGGCATGAACGGGGGCTATCTGATGTCAGCCCATCATTTCTTTTATTTGCATATTTATCCAACCATCTTCTCCAACCTTGTCTTAATGAGTTTTCCCGGCAGTCCTCTTCTAGGGGTCATAGGCATTCCGCCTGTGGGGAAAACCGGATGGGTGGCCCCAGCATTCTGTCTTGGGCGTGGGTCAGACCTCTAGTGGGAAGCTGGCCTCCAAGAGCCTGGAGTCCTGTGTCCTGCCCACCTGTCCAGGGCGTCTGTCAGCTGCGCTGGGAAGCGGGACGAGTGTCGCAGAGAGCAGGGACTGGGCAGCTGGGACAGGAGATGGCCCGGGCTGGGGGAGGGGAGAGGGGAGGTTTGCAGAGGTCGAGCAGTAGAGTTACTGGGAGCGTGCGTGCTGCAGAGGAGGGGGCGCAGCTCCTGGGGGCAGGGTCCGCCCTGATGCGGCATGGGCTGCGGGCGAGAGGGAGGGGAGGAGAGTGTTTGCCTGGGGACAGGGTGGCGCAGGGGTGGTGACGAGGCCGGTTAGACCCTAAGGCAAGGAGGGCTGAGGGTATCTGGAGACCGAGGCAGCAGGGGACAGGAGGAGCGAGGAGGGGGCGGGGCGTGCAGGGGGCACCTCCTGCAGCCACCTACACGGACCCTGGAGGGTCGGGTGTGGAGGGGGCGGTCTCCCGGTGGCACCGAACCGGTGGGGTCTGCGCGCCCCGGAGGCCGCGGGGCGGGGCGGGCGGGGGCGGGGCCTTGGCGGGCGGGGGCGGGGCCCAGCCGCCCGCGGCAGCGGCGGCCAATGGGCGCGCCGGGGCCAGGCCCCGCCCCCCGAGGTCGCTGCATAGTCATGAGGCGCCGGCCGGCGCTGCGTCAGCGGAAGCGGCGCGGAGCGGCTGTTTCCGACCCGATAAAGCGGCGTTGTCCCCGCGCGCCGGCCGCAGCCTCGCAGCGCTCGCTCCGCGCCCGCGTCGCTGACTGACGGACCGCTCGGCCGGCCGCCGAGGGCGCAGCCGCCGCCCGGACGCCTGCCGCCGCCCCGGTGCGCCCGGGGCCCGCGCCCCCGCCGCCCACCCGCAGCCGGCCGGTCCGCCGCCCCGCCGCCCCGCGGCCCCGGCCGGAAGAGACAGGTGAGCGGCTGCGCCCCCTTCGCCCCGCGCGGCCCGAGCCTCGCGCGGGCGCCGCCGGCGGGCCGCGTCTCCCGGGAGCGCGGCGCGGCGCCCATCCCGGCCCGGCCTCCCGGCTGCACCTGCCCTTGCGCGGCCGCATCCCGGCGGCCTCCTGGAGCATCCCGGCGCTCCTGCCTGCGCGGGGCCCCGGCATCCCAGTTCCTCGCCTGGGGCACAGCCTGGCGCGTCTGGCTCTTGGTCTGGATCCTGTCCTCCCGCCCGGCCCGGGGTCCCCTACTTCTGAGAGTCCCGCGTCGGTGCTCGCCGCTCACGCAGTGCCCCCTGCCCAGCCTCCCACTCTCCTGCGGGCCGCACGCCCCTGGCCACCCTGTGGACGGGCGACCGCCTCCACGCCCGGCTCGCCCCTCTGGGTGCAGCTCTGCCCAGCTCACTCGCTGTGTCCCCAGCCGGTGCCTTCAGATGCCTTCATTCCCTCAGGCCGACCTTGTCCCTGGAGGCAGGGGCCGGGTATCGGTGCTCTAGGTCCAGAGCCTCGGTTTGCAGAAGTCCCTGCACGTTTATCCGGCGTCTGAACCTGTGCACAGCAATCCCCCCAGCCCCGCAGCTCCCCAGGCCCCTGGAACTTAACCCATTCCTTCCCCCAGCCGGGGTGCACTTGATGGGCTCCCAGGGAGCACACTTGGGCAGAGAGCTTTCCCAGGGGAAGTATGTCCAAAAGGGGGGGGGGGGGTGCTGAGCCTGCCGGTTATTCAGAATGGGTCCAGAGGGTGGGACCGGCCGGGGGGTGGGAAGGGTAGTGGTCTCCCAGGGAGCCTGGAATTTGTGTTCTTCGGGTGGGGACACTGATGTCCAGTGTCTTCAGGTTCTCAGGCTGGGGCTTCCCTCTAATGATTCGTCAGCTGACCCCAGCAGGATGGGGCTTGCAGCTGCTTGTTACTGGGGTGGCCTTCTCTAGTCCAGGGCCTGGCAAGGAAGAGGGGTCAAAGCAGTGGCTGCGGGGATCGAATGATTGTAGGCCCAGAGCCTCAGCCCACTGGGAGGTAGCGTGGCTGGATCCCTCCCCAGCACTGGATGCTGGTCCCGCACTGGTCCCCTGCAGCGCCTCTTCCAGCCTGTCCTCGGCAGACATGTAGGGTGGCTTAGGAATCCTTCCTTCTGCCATTCTGTTCTTGTGGTAGGAGAAAGTAAGAAAATAAAAGCTGGAGGGTTGTTTGACTGGTTAATAAGTGTGACGCGTGGTTGGACATCAGAACGAGGACACGCACCGGCCTCAGAAAAAAATGTGAATGATGTCCTCCCTTTTCTGCTCCATCCACATTACATGTTACAGGAGTGGGTAGAGTTTAATACTGCACTCTGGAGGGATTTTGTGGAAGCTGCCTGAGAGTGGCCCGAAGCCCCGCAGGCCCCAGGTAGAGAGAAACTCAGGCACAATAGAGGCATCCGTGCTTCTGGGGAGAGGTCGGGAAGTAGGTCGCCCTGAATCCAGGAGTTCAGTGTCCTTCAGGCTGTTCTGTGGCTGTAGCGGGAAAGGAAGAAATCCTCTTCTGAAAGGTTTGAAGTGCGTGTTCGGTATGTGGACGTGGGTTTGTCTGGCCAGTGTCCTTGGGTCGGTGCGTGGGGGAGGCTGCTCAGGGATGTGGGAGATTCTCGCCTCCCTCGAAGAGGTGCGTCCCAGCTTTGGCCCTTGTCACGTGGTAAAAGCAGATCGAGGTTGGACTGGGTGATCCTTTACCACCTTCCAACTTTGCTTGTTGGTGAAGAGAGTGGGGGAGGGGCAGAGGGCGCTGTAAACCGGTTTCTTCACCCTCTGGAGCTGGGAGAGCTGCAGGGGAGGAGGGGTCTGTGGTGGCAGCAGCTTCCCCACCCCCATCCCTGTTAGAGGAAGAGAGCTTGGGAAGTAGTTGAGCTGATGTGTAGGGGGCTCCACGTTGGGTTCATCTCACCTGAGGGAGTTGGGCTGATGTTTAGGGGGCTCCGCGTTGCGTTCATCTCACCTGAGGTAGTTGAGCTGACGTTTAGGGGGCTCTGCGCTGCGTTCATCTCACCTGAGGTAGTTGAGCTGATGTTTAGGGGGCTCCGCGTTGCGTTCATCTCACCTGAGGTAGTTGGGCTGATGTTTAGGGGGCTCCACGTTGCGTTCATCTCACCTGAGGTAGTTGAGCTGACGTTTAGGGGGCTCCGCTCTGCGTTCATCTCACCTGAGGTAATTGAGCTGATGTTTAGGGGGCTCCGCGTTGCATTCATCTCACCTGAGGTAGCTGAGCTGACATTTAGGGGGCTCCACGTTGCGTTCATCTCATCTGAGGTAGTTGAGCTGACGTTTAGGGGGCTCCGAGCTGCGTTGATCTCACCTGAGGTAGTTGAGCTGATGTTTAGGGGGCTTCGAGTTGCGTTCATCTCACCTGTGTTAGGAAGGCAGGTGGAGGGGAAGGACGAGGGGCTCCAGGCTGCCGCCGCCGTCCTTTCCTGGCCCCTCTCTGATGCCCAGCTTTGGTAGCCGGCAGGGGCGGTTTGGGACAGCCTTGTGGCCTGGCACAGAGTGACGGTGACTGGGGAGCACTGTAGGTGGCAGACAACCCCAAATTGCCAGTGCCCTCCCAGGGAACACTCCTGGCAGAGCCCTATCTATAATTTGTGGAGCCGGAATGTGCTGGAAGCCGTGCTTCTGTTAAGGCTATGCTAGGACTCTGCCTCAGGCGTTCCTCCAGGGCGTCCCCAGAGCTTCGATGGCAGCATGACTGTCAGTGAGGGTGCACTGAGACCCCCTTAGAGTCACCTGGAGTCTAAGTCAGGAGGCGTGGGCGTCTCAGCTGTGCCGAGTGAAAACCCAGCAGTGGGAACAAACCACAGATTAAGAGCCGCCCCAGCGAGGGGCTGGAGGACCCCCTAAGCAGGAGTCTGCCGAGGGCCCAGGCCCGCACCTCCCCCACCCTGCCCCAGACAAGCTCCCCTTGTTTGGATTAGTGTAACTGCTCCACCAAAGTCCATGAACAAGGATCTTTTTAAACATGAACTTTCAGAATGTGCTTCCAGTGGCCCCCCTTTTTTAGTATCAATTTCTGAGCCCTGTGAAATTACAGACACTTTGACAGAATCTTCAAGCCTCTTCATGCTTCTGGAAAGGACACCCCTGCCCTGGGCTACAAGAGAAACTTGACCAAGCGTACCCCAGACACTCCAGCCCCTAGCCACTTGGATAGCAGCCCAGTGGTGGGGTGCGGTTTGCCTTTTTGTATTGTTGTTTTTTGCAGTACTGAGGGTTGAACCCAGGGCCTCACAAATGCTAGGCAAGCTCTCTACCACCGAGTTGCACCCTGAGCCCCTTTTTATTTTTTCTTTTCAGATAGGGTCTCACTAAGTTATGCAGACTGCCTCTGACCCTGAACTCCGATCCTCCGGCCTCAGCCTCCCCAGTCACTGGGGTGACAGGCAGGCAGCATGCATGCGCCTCCCATGGTGTTCCTGAGGTGGTTTCCTTGGCCAGTGACTCACTAGGCAGCATTGTTTGTTTATTCCGACAGGGTCTTGCTCCATAACTCTGGCTGGCTTGGAATTTGCCGTGTCCAAGGTGGCATTTTAATAAGATTAAACATCCTGGTGCTTGGGGAGGTTGGGGAGGGAGGATCATGCTTTTGAGGCCAGCCTGGGCTACATATCCAGACCCTGTCTCAAATACAAAAACAAAACAGAATCTCCGATGGAAACGTGCAGTCTTTCGGGGCAGCAGTGTAACCCCATGTTCTCTTGCATTTGCATCCCCATGGGGTCCAGCCTCGCCTGCCTTGGAGAGTACGAGTGCTGATGGCCAGAACGCTGGGCCGTCAGTGTGGGTCCCCGGGGCCCGCCTCAAGCGAGGCACACAGCTAGGTTTTTGAGAGATTATAGGAAACAGCACAAAACCCTGACGTTGGAGAGGTAGGCTCTGAGTTTGGCTTTGGTTCCTTAGGTGAGAAAGAAGCTTCCTCTTTTTAAAAGGGGCTACAGCTACATTTCTTCGAATGTTGTCCTCAGGGCCACCTTCCCCCCAAATTCTGTGGGGGAACCCCCAGGAGGGTTCCATCTGCGCCGGGCATTGGTCCCCAGGTGCAGGGATCAGAGGGGGCCCAGCCCCTCCAGAAGTGAGACCTGGGCGCCTTGTGTGCCCAGGGGTCTGGGTCACCTTCCCAGGCCTTAAGCTCGGCCTGCTTGCCCTCCACCTCCCCTTTACCCCATGTTCAGGCCTGGCTGTTTTCATCCTCCCATACCTGCTAGAAGGGCTGGGATTTAGCTCAGTTGGTAGAGCGCTACTCTGCAGTCTCTGAGGTCCTGAGTTAAGTTCCCAGCACCACAAAAATGGGAGAAGGATGTGGCAATCCACTCCCAAGGTAATCCCGAAACAGCCATTGAAAACCCTATGAGGAAAGCCTGGCGTGGTGGCGCACGCCTGTAATCCCAGCGGCTCGGGAGGTGGAGGCAGGATGATCTCAAGTTCGAGACCAGAGGTAGTCTGCGTAATTTAGCGAGACCCTATCTCAAAAAGTAAAAAAATGGGCTGGGGGTGCAGCTCAGTGGTCCAGCACTTGCAGAGCATGCAACCGCCAGGCCCTGGGTTCAACCCCCAATACCACAAAAAAAAAAAAAAAGAAAAAAAAAAGAGAGAACAAGAAAAAGAAAACCGTATGAGGGTCACTATGAGTGGACATGACTTGACGACACGTAACAACACCTGCCAGAGGATTTGCCTGCAGTGAGAGGACGCTGGGTTCCTAAACCCAGGCCCAGGGGTGCACTGAAGAGCACCTTCCACCCTGGGATTTTTTTGTCATTTCTGTCTCCTGGAGTTGTGCCTTGAATTGGTTGGCAACCACATTTTCCCCCCATTCCCAAGAAGGGGAGATCTTGAGGGAAACATACACAGCAAACCTTTGAAGTAGAGGGGAAAGAGGTTGACACTTCCTTGGTCCAGATGTAGTGGTCACTGTGCTTTCACATACATGTCTTAACTGCGCAATTTTAAGCAATCACTTAGATGTTGTAAGCCAAAGGAGATGATAAATAAGCTCCCGTTGCCAAAAACTTAGTCATCGCTTGAGGGAAATGTACTAATTCAGAAGAGTGTGACTTTTGGTTTGGAGTAGGGAGGAAATATTTTTCCATCATTTTGTTTTGGGGGCACTGGGATTGACCTTGGGGCCTCACGCATGGTGAGTACGCGTTCAACCGCAGAGCCACACCTCAGTCTTTTTAAGGAGATGGCTTTGGCACCTCTTCATTGGAGATGAAATCACTTTTCAGACGTGTGTCAGGTATAGGAGGCAGACTAGCTGCGTGCCAGTAGATGGCGGCTCTTTGTAAATAGCACTGGGTTATATGGGGAATGTTTTAAGAGTTGTATTGCGTTCAAGCAGAGGCCCTCCAATATTTTTGCTTCTGTGTTTCATAAAATAACTTTTAAAAACTATGGACACATTTAGAATTATGGGCACACTGAAACCTTTTTGCCCTAATTTTAAATACCTGTTAAAAGATGTAATTTCTAACATATTGTAAGGCATTTAAAATGAACCATTCTCTTACTTTTTAAAAAGTATTCAATGCTAATACCCGAATGATTAGATGCTCGTCATCAGTTATCCCTTCAGAGACCCGGGAACAAGTTGTTCTTAACAGTGTGAAACATTTCTTTTTGTCCCTGAACTTAGATGTCCACTCCATTTTCCCTCCTGGAATTTTGTGCTTTTGTGCTTGATAGAAATTTTATCAGTTGTATTTTATTGGTCAGCTTTCATTGCTGTAGCAGAAAAACTGACTGGAACAAACTTAAGGGGGAGGAGGTTTATTGGGAGCTCACAGTTAGAAGATCAGTTCATAATGGCAGCAGGGCAGGCATGGTGGCGGCGGCAGGGCGGCAGCGGCAGGGTCTGTGGCTGACGACCTCAAGGCATGGCAGGCCAGGAACAGAGCATGACCAGGGCTGCAGGTCTGGCGTAAAAGCCTATGGAGGCTCGCCCCCAGGGAGCTATTTCTACAGAGCAAGCATCCCACCTGCAGAAGTTTCCCAGGACAGCACCACCATTGGGGACCAAACATTAAAGCACGTGACCTTTGGGGGACGTGCTTTATAATCAAACCATGACATTGATCAGTTTTCATTCTTTTCTGTGACAGAAGTACATGAAATCTGCAATTTAAAACATCTTTTTTTTTTTTTTTTGCGGTCCTGGGGGTTGAACCCAGGGCCTTGCGCTTGCATGCTCTGCAAGTGCTAGACCACTGAGCTGCGCCCCCAGCCCTTTTTTTTTTTTTTTTTTTTTTTTTTTTTTTTTTTTTTTTTTTTTTTTTTTTACTTTTTTGAGACAGGGTCTCACTAAGTTACGCAGACTGCCTGCCTCTGGTCTCAAACTTTCGATCCTCCTGCCTCCGTCTCCCAAGCCACTGGATTTACAGGGTTTACAGGCATGCTGGGTTTACAGGCATGCGCCACCAAGCCCGGCATGCCCAGCTCAATTTAAAACATTTCTGAGATTGTTGTTTTTGTCAGGTGCCTTTGAGGGTCCAACTCATAGCAGCCTTCATAGGGAGACCTCCTGGGAACACCAGAAGCTGTAGGCTTGGGAGAAGGACCTGGCAACCCCCTGCCAAAAATCAATCTGCCATTGAAAACCCTATGCACAGCAGAGAAGCACTGACAATAGTGTTTCCCCTGTTGTACAGAGGGTCGCTATGAGTCAGATACCGACTAGAGGGCACCTAACAACAACAACAACAACAACAACAGAGTTTTCAATGGCTGATTGTTTTGGGATTGCTTTAGGCGTGGATTGCCTTGTCCTCCCATTTTTGCTGTGCTGGGGGTTGAACCCAGTCTTTAGTGCAGTGCAGCACTCTACCAACTGAGCTAAACCCCTGGCCCCTTCTGAAACCATTGTTATTGTTAGGTGCCGTCAAGTCGTGTCCAACCCATAGTGACCCTCATAGGGTTTTCCATGCCTGATTGTTTCGGGATTGCTTTGGGAGTGGATTGCCAAGTTCTCCCATTTTTGTGGTGCTGGGAATCAAACCCTGGACCTCAGAGATTGTAGAGTAGCGCTTTACCAACTGAGCTAAATCCCAGCCCTCTGAAACCATTAGGCTATGTTAACTCATCCTAGAAAAAAACGGTTTTGTCATTGTAATTCTTATCTATTGGAATTGGTCACCGAAGCATAAATGCATGTTTGATCTCCCTAAGTAGTTACTAAAGGGGCTGGGATTTAGCTCAGTTGGTAGGGCGCTGCACTGCAGTCTCTGAGGTTCCGAGTTCAATTCCCAGCCCCGCAAAAATGGGAGAAGGGCCTGGCAATCCACTCCCAAGGCAATCCCAAAAAACAGCCATTGAAAACCCTATGAGGGTCGCTATGAGTTGGCACCTAACAACAACAACAACAAGTAGTTACTAAAGGCACAAAATAAAAACGCCCTTGGAGTGTCTCCAAGCAGGGGCAGAGTCCCTTTAAAGTGCCTTGGTTAAGGGATGCCTGGATTGCCCCTGGGACCAGGGACTGTCTGTAAGAAGAGGGCCTTCCCCTTGTCTGAGTGGGGAAGGAGAGCCTGAAGGTGACCTTGGGTGGAGGTGTGGTGACCAGGGCAC
This sequence comes from Pedetes capensis, assembly GCA_007922755.1. Lineage (NCBI taxonomy): Eukaryota > Metazoa > Chordata > Mammalia > Rodentia > Pedetidae > Pedetes > Pedetes capensis. The sequence goes on along the minus strand of VMDO01000027.1, from coordinate 263,445 downwards.
TGGGACACCCATCAAGGCAGCTTCTCAGGCAGTTTAGTTTTAGGAAACAGCTGAGGGACTCTGAGGATCTTTTAGGGTCCCCGTAGCTGGGAGCCCCTCCGGATGCTCCCGAGTGGCGCCCTGTGACTTCACATGTTATCCGCGTCCACAGTGCTGCTGGGCTGGGGTGAGGGTGAAGCCCTTGCTGTTCGTCAGATTACGACACCGCTGTCGCCTCATCCTAGGTGTTAGTGTTTAGCTGCATGCTTTCTAAATGCACTGTGTTAAATGGGAAAAGACCTACCGTAAGTTTCAAGAGCAGGCACAGTTCACCGAGGGGCAGCTCATTTTTATTTGGCTGGGTTAAAACGTAAACATGTAGAATTGTGCCCAGAGTTAAATTTTAATTTTCCAGAAAGATGTGTTAGAAGCGGAGAAGACCAAGGTGACTGGGCCTTGGGCTCTCCTGCCTGGCAAGAGTCCAGCGCCCTGTCTGCCCTTCTTCCTTCACACATGCATGGGCTGGGCCTGGCGTCGGCTGCTTATCTCTAGAGTTAGGGCTGTCAGGTGGGCTGGGGGCTTGGGAAAACCTGGAATGGGGCTGGTGCAGGGAGCATCGACCCTTAGTGACCCCAAAAGCTTGCTCACACCTGGAGATGCTGCTGAGTCTTAACTCTACTATTCTTAGCTTAAAGACCAGTTGAAATTTGGGATGGAAATAAGTTTAGTAATTAAACAACGCCAGTCGTGGTGGCGCACGCCGGTAATCAACTTGCTGCGGAGGATGAGGCAGGAGGATCGCGAGTTCAAGGACAGCCTGGGCAACACTTTAGCCTGCAGCGGTAGCCCTGTGGCATCCGATCCCGTCAGATCTCGGACGCTAAGCAGGGTCAGGCCTGGTTAGTACCTGGATGGGAGACCGCCTGGGAACACCAGAAGCTGTAGGCTTGGGAGAAGGACCTGGCAACCCCCTCCCAAAAATCATTCTGCCATTGAAAACCCTATGAACAGCAGAGAAGCACTGACAATAGTGTTTCCCCTGTTGTACAGAGGGTCGCTATGAGTCGGAAACCGACTCGACGGCACCTAACAACAACAACAACAATTAAACAACAGCAACAAATCACTCAGCCGTCACACTCCGAAACAGAGCACACTGGAGTTCGCGAGCAGTGGAACTTGGCGTTACGCGATGGTTTTATCACCTAAAGGAGTTCTGAGGACCTGGGGTTCCCGGTGGTGTCCAGTTGTGCGGGCAGGCGAGCCAGCTGCTGTGGAGTTCAGCATCTCGGCTCAGCCCGGGGTTGTGGACTGACCGCCAGCCTCAGGACTGGCCGCCGGGAACCCACTGACGAGTGCTTCGGCCGCAAGGTGGACGTGGGAAGGTTTGGGGAGGGTGGCGTGCCCTGCGATGGTGGGCTAGGTAGTGCCTCTGTCCCCAGGAATGAGTGAAGGTAGGAGGCAGCTCCGAGACTATGGAGAGCAGTGGAGAATGGGCTGGGTGAGATGGGACCCGAAGAGGGAGCTCCCTCGGCCCCGTCTCTAGCGCGGCCAGGCCTTAGCTACCTTTTCTTGGCATCTGGGGCATTGGTAATGAAGGCCCAGTCTCAGACTCCGGGAGACTTGGGGACATGTTTTGTGTGCTGGAGGAGAGCCGGGGCAGCATGTTTGGTTGATTCCAGAAAATCCTGCACTCACCTGGGGCTTCATGCCAGCATGCAAATCTTCTCGGAGCTACAGGACGGCTAGAGTGACCGTTCGTGGTTTTCATGTCACTTATGTAAAATGCTTTGCGTTAAAACCTCGGAGTAGGGAAATCCTCCCCTGCCAGGCCCTCTGCTGGGGGGTGGTGGGCCGGTGGCCCTGCAGCTGTTCAGGCGCCCGCTGGAAAGGCAGTCTGACTTGGTGGGGAGGATGGGCCGTGCAGGTCAAGGCTGTGCTCTTCCCAGATGTGCAGCCTGGAGTCAGCACCTGAGGGAGCTGGTGTCCCCTGGGAAAGCTGTGGGGGGAGATCGGAGCTGTTTAAGGCATGTCCAGCTCGTGGCTGAATCATTTAGGTAGCCAATGTGTTCTTAATTCTGAAGAGGATGGGAGGGACAGGGCGTTTCACTCCGCCCTGGAATTGTCGCAGAGCCCAGCCTTGTGTGAGCTATGCAGGGAGCCTCACGGTCCTGGCTGGGCCATCCCTGACTTTGTGACCTTGGCCCAGAAGCCTCGGCTTCCGTCTGATAACTGCGGAGCACAAAGGGTATTTGTCCCTGGCACTTAGTGGGCCCTTAAGGAATAGTAGTGATAGCTGGGGCTGGGATTTAGCTCAGTTAGTAGAGTGCCGCTCTGCAGTCTCTGAGGTCCTGAGTTCGATTCCTAGCACCGCAAAAATGGGAGAAGACGTGGCAATCCACTCCTGAGGCAATCCCGAAACAATCTGTCATTGAAAATCCTATGAGGGTCGCTATGAGTCAGACACAACTCAACGGCACCTAACAACAGCAACAAGTGATAGCTGAGCTTCCTGCCAGAAGGCAGGAGGTGGCAGGCAAGCCCTGGGCAGCATCGCCCACAGCTCTCCCCTACCCTCGACTTTAAAACGTGGATTGTTTGTGCCAGGGAAGTGTAGAAGAGCCCTTCATCCTGGTGTGCCACCTTGAGGCACTTTGCCGCCACTGTCCCCAACAGACCTGCTGCCCCCAGGGGCGCAGAAGGAAGCAACCACAGCTGGCCCAGACAGATCCACCTGGCCGCCGGCAGCACATTGGCTCTCCTGGTCTCCAGCAGCTGTGGGGAGAAGCGGCTGCCACTTTAATCCCCGGTGGTGCCTTTCCCGGGGCCAGTGGGCTGGCATGGCATCAGCGAGTGCCTGACTCTGCCCTTGCGCGGTTGCTGTCATCAGGTCAGGCTGTGAACCTAACTTAGGGAAACGCTAGGTCCCTCAGTCCACTGCATTCTGGAGATGCCACCCAGGTGGCCGCTCTGTGCCTGGCATCTGGGTGTGGTGGCCAGGTGTGCATGGGAACGCTGTGGGGTCCACTGAGCCAGGCCGGTCCTGGCAGACTTTTGGGCAGGTGGTACCTGAACTGAAACTTGTTATTACAAGACCTTTTTAGACATGCAGAAAAGCATCGAAAGTGGCGAGAAGGCATCACCTGGCACTGTCAGTCCCGTCCCATGGTGCTGGTCTGAACTGGGTCTTAAAGGCTTTAGCCAAAGGGAAGAGCAGACATGAGCTTCCCAGAACGCACGCCGGGGACAGGCTGGTGAGAAGAGGCGAGACACGGCCAGTCCAGGGAGGGAGCCGCCCAAGGGGCCTTGGCCTCCCACACAGCAGGGCTGCAGCACCGTGAACCTCAAGGGTGGGACGCCTCTCCCTGGGTGGAAAGGGGTGGACAAGAGCACGGAGAGTCTGTATAGGTTTTGCATGTGGGTTTTGTTTTGTTGTGGAGACAGGGTCTTGCTGTATAGCCCAGGCCTCCATCTCTCAGTCCTCCTGCCTCAGCCTCCTGAGGGCTGGGATTACAAGGTTTACAGGCATGCACCATCGCTCACCAAAATTGTTGTAAAGTGCCAACTCACAGCGACCCTCATAGAGTTTTCCTTTTTTTTTTTTTTTTTTTTTTTTGTAGTACTGGGGGTTGAACCCAGGGCCTCACATTTGCATGCTTTGCAAGTGCTGGACCACTTAGTTGCCCCCCCCCCCCCCCCCCCCCCC